>BGNK01000069.1:210749-243432 GCA_003297005.1 Symbiodinium sp. clade A Y106
CAACTAGTGTGTTTTCCCTATTTACAAACTATTTACAAACCTATTTACAAACCTATTTACAAACCTCATTCTTAAGGGAAAAAGCATTTTCCAGGCGAGCGATCCATGGTCAGAAATCCCCCAATCAAACTCTGGATTTTATATGCCCGTGCCTGAAAATAGCTTTTTCCCTTAAGAATGAGGTTTGTAAATAGGTTTGTAAATAGTTTGTACCTAGGGAAAACACACTAGTTGAGTTTGTAAATAGAAATTTCCCACACGAAACGCTCCAGTTGAGTTTCGACCTGAGGTTTGTAAATAGGAACTTCCCACGCAGAACGCTCCTCTGTGACTCGACATGAGGTTTGTAAATGGGCATTTCCCACACAAAACGCTCCTCCGTGGCTCGACATGAGGAGTGGAAATAGGCATTTCCCACGCAAAANCACGCAAAATGCTCCTCCATGGCTCGACCTGAGGGTTGTAAATCTCACCCAGATGACACCTTGCAATGTGAAGCTCTATACGATATACTCTATACACTGCCGCAGCTGAACATCCGTACTGTTGATGCCCAAAATCCTGCATGACCCACAACATCCTACATACTCCACATCGCGCTACCCACTTCCCCGCAGCCCCTTAATNCCAAAATCCTGCATGACCCACAACATCCTACATACTCCACATCGCGCTACCCACTTCCCCGCAGCCCCTTAATTTCAATGTTGCATCTCCGTGAGGTCATGCAGGATTTAGGGCATTCGTGCAAGCCCTTTTTCTAGCCCGTGCGTCAGAGCAATATTAAAATTAAGGGTAGCAGGGAAGCCATGGAGATGTTGAAAGTCATGCAGGATTTTGGGCACCAACCGTNTTTAGGGCATTCGTGCAAGCCCTTTTTCTAGCCCGTGCGTCAGAGCAATATTAAAATTAAGGGTAGCAGGGAAGCCATGGAGATGTTGAAAGTCATGCAGGATTTTGGGCACCAACCGTAGTAATCCCTAGGGTTCCTCATTTTCAGCATACTACAATATGCACCGACACCGCAGTCTAGTTCTTAAGGCCCTTAAAGTGCAACCCTCAGACCCTGTAAATTTGTGTTCATTTGAACGGGCTTTCGGTTAAATGGCCTCAGGCAATCCAAACAAACCCACCAAAACCACAAAACACACAGCTCCGTGCCGTTCCCTAAACCATAACACTCAAAAAGCCTAAATCGCAAACCCTCAAAGTTCCAAAACCCTAAACCCTTACAACTTTTGGCCCTAAACCCCCCCTTCAAACGCCAACGCCCGTTAAACCCGGTCCTGCTGTGAATCCAAGAGCGTGAGAAGGTCCAGCAGGTACTGCGCAGCCTGCAAGGTGCGACTGTGCAGAAGTAGGGTTTAGGGTTTAGGGTTTTGGATTTGGGGGCGTTGGGTTTAGGCTTCAGTAGAGGTGCCCGAAAAATCAGAAGAGAGTTCTGGGGTATGTTATACAATGTTTATATTCCTGAACCTCACCATAGAATTGGTAGTTATTGAGGCCCCGACATTAAGCGGCCAGGCTCCACTCCAAGCAAGGCTCAACGCTATCGATTTGAATCCGTGAAGACCTCGAAGCTCCAGAGCTCAGAGGGAGGTTTAGCTGTAGCAAGTTTAGGGTTTAAGCGTGGGTTTAGGGTTTGGGCTAGTATCTAGAACCTTAGAATCCGTGAAACCTCAAACCCTAAACCTGACGACGACAACCCTAAATGTATATTCTGCTGCCATAGAGCCCTACTATAGATCCCTTGTAGACCCGTTTAAGGAGCCCTATTCTAATTATGAACAAAGGCGTACACCCGGTAGTTTCGTTTGGAGCGCCTCCGTCTGCTCCACGGCCACCAAGGCCACCCTACCATCCGGTCCTGGAGACTGGGCTCTTGTTAAGGGATTTAACTTAAGTTACCATGAGTTAGGGTTCCCTTAAGGGATCTAGGGATCTATAAGGATTCCTTTAAGGGCTTAGGGATTTAACTTAAGTTACCATAACAAGGAAACCATATTGTTCGCTATAAATCCATATTATGGTAACTTGAGAATTGCACGGCCCTGCCGGGTCTGCTTAAGACGTGTTATATTGGGGCCCTAATGATTCGAACAGGGTTTTGGGGGTATATTGATCCTTTTATCATAAAATTAGTGTCCTCTCTCTGTCTCTTTGCTGGCCAACCGGCTGTCTATCCTTCGGTCGCAGGTCTAGGGGTCTAACAGCCTGTTCGACCACCGAGGTCTTAAGCTCAGCGGTGTATGAATAAACTGGGAGTTGGCAAGGAAGAGAATGAAACAAAACCGTGTTGACAGTTAGGGCAGGAAGGAAGGAAGCTAGCAGTAGCACATCATCTCACATCTATATCATGCATGTGCACACATGTCCCTGGTTCGTGTACAGCTTACAATTCTATGAACTTAGCCTCGTTTCTGGTGGTTGGTCAGTGTGTGCAAACACCGTGCCTTCGTTTGCGTCTGGAAAACTACCAGGACCGTCCTAACAACAATCGTTACTATGTGAGCCTGGCGGAAGGGCTCTTATGCCCGTGATGACCCTCGTGATACTAAGGCTAAACCTTCCTAACCCCTTGTAACACCCTATAAACCCTTTACCGGAATCCTATAGAACCCTTTGTGGAACCCTACAGAACCCGGAAGAAACCCATGGCTATTAAGACCCTCGTCCTTTTCTTCCCTCCTCGACTCATTGAATATTAATTTGTATTGTATGGTATTATATTGTATTGTGTTTGCTTGTTTTAGTATAGTACCCACACACCCAGAACCAAACCCCTACCACTAAAAACGCCCCAAACCTCAAACTAAGCCACCCCCCCCCCCCCCCCCCCTTCAGATCGGAGCCCTTGGGGCGCCTCTGACACTCTTCTAAATAAACCTACTTGTCGGGTATCATGGGGAACCAAAGGTTAACCTTTTTCATAATATAAGGATTATACAGGAATTATACCACCACCAAAGGTTAAAGGTTACCTACTCTACTACTAGGATAAACCCTAAACCCTGAACCCCTAAACCCTACGAGCATTAATCCCCCTCTTAGCGCGCCTCTGACACTCTTCTGCAAGAGGTATAGCACCAGACTCATGGCGGGTCCTGCCTGGCTCTATGGGCTCCCCCCCTTAGGGGCTCCTCTAAAGGGTGCCTTTAAAGGGATTCCTTTGAGGCTTTCATTAAGGGTTCCACTGAGGGCATTTATTACGGGCTCCTTCAAGGCTTTCTTAGAGGGGCTGATTAAGGGTTCCTTTACAGGTTTGTATTAAGGATTCCGTTTAAACGATCCTTTAAGGGTTTTGTAAGGGTTCTATGGGGGTCTAGTTTCGTGGGTTCTAGATTTTTTTGGTAAGGCTTTATAGGTTTAGGGATAGGGGTTGGGATTTAGTGTTCTATAAGGGCTGTTGCGGATCTTATAAAGGTTAAATAAGGGTTCCGGAGTGAAGCCTTTTGTAAGGCTTCTAATGAGGGTTCTGTTTTATAAACTAAAAAGGATAGATAGAGATAGCGTGTAGGCTACTTGTGGAATCTTTCAGGATTTTATTCTGGGCTGTATAACGGTCATGTAAGGAACCTATCACAGGTCTATTCGGGCTTCATTTTCTCTTTGCTCGAAAGGGGTTATGTAAGGGGCCTTAATAATTGGACTAAGGTTTTGGGGTATGTTGTAGCATGTCTGTTTTTTTAATGGGGTTTACTCAAAGGAATCCACGAGGTTTCATAGGGGTTCTAAGTCTATGAGGCCCTGCTTGCTTTCCTATGGGCTCTGCATTGGCCCTGGACGGGCTTTATCTACAAGGATTCCCTCAGGGTGCAATGAAGGCTTTAAAATTCGACTAGGGTTTGGGCTTGGGGCATGTTATAGTACATCTGTAGGGGGAGAAAAGCGGTTAGGATTGGGGTAGGGTTCAGGGTTCGGGGGTGCAAGGTTGAGGGGTCCAAGGGTGTAGGGCTAGGGGTTGAGGCTATGAGATTCGAGGCTAGGAATCTTAAGCTAGTCTAGGTCTCTAGGTCCTTAGGGCTTCCAGGTTTTGTGGCTGAAGATACAAGGTGTTGCCTTAGCACTGAACATCTGATCTTCGCGTTCATTGTCCACTGCCGGACCTGATGAAACGGCGAAGCAGCTTGACACTGCTGCTCGACGATTTGGATTTCGTTGTGGGGGGTCATTATTTGGGACCTCTCGTGCTACATGCTTCAAATCTTGCGATATCCAGGTCAATGAGAGGTACAGTAACGGGAGCTTCTGAAAGTGCCGCACCGCTTCCCACGCCCGGGACTTGTACGCCGCAATTTCCGACGACAGTGCTTTTACACTGCTTTTACATTCTGAAATGCTTAGTCCCCAAGTTACGCCCTAAACTTCGATGGAAATCTGCATAGCTGCTTTCCAACCATAAACTATGGCGGCTTGGAATATGCAATCGGCAATTGCACCTCTTAGAAGAGTGTGACATGAAGCTTTTTAGCTGAACTTCCAAGTGTCTCGAATGCTATAAGCACAAAGTGAGAGTGAGAACCATAGTCACAGGCACAACAAGAAGCTTGCACGAGGACGCTGCAGAAGCAGCAAAAGAAGCGCTCGCAGCAGCGGCAGCAGGTAGGGTTTAGGGTTTAGGGTTTAATAAGGGTTTAGGGTTTAGGGAGGAGCAGGTGGCTGTCCTCGCCAGCCAAGAGGTGGCTAGCAAGGCGATTCAGCTCCTCGGCCTGATTCGGGGCACACGGATTCAAGGCTTTTTGGCTCTCGGGTTTAGTGGATTGGGGTTTTAAAGCTAGTTCAGGGATCTCAACTCGCATTTTCTGGGGTTTTCGGCTTCTGGGTTTAGAAGGTATGTGGGTTTCTACGGTTCAGGGGACACGAAGAAGTGTGAATTCCACCGTGTCATTTACACCGGGGAGGAAGCATATATACAAGATACAAACAACTTTTACATATCTACAGTACATTATTGTATCTTTAGCTAACTATCTGTAAACCGCAAACATGATGTGCGGCCAACAAAACATTGGACAGATCGGCCAAAAGCCTATTTCCTGATCACAGCATCCAAAGAGTCGCAACACTACAACAGCAACTGCAATATCAGAAAGCCGTGTCCCGTCTAGGGGGAGCTCACTACGTGGAGCCTGTAGGCCAGTCTTACATAATCACCTTCGCTGTGATGCTAGCTGCTAGTGTCTGCCACCGATCCTTCAAGGGAAACCCACAAAAATCCGGGAGCCCTCCACGATATCACCGGGTTCACGAGGGCTGCGCCGGTGGATTGATCAGACTCGCTTTGCCAGGGTCTGCAGCTCTTACAGACCTGGGCCACGTCTTGGAATTCGGACAGGAAGGGCATGTGCGGCCTTGCACCTAGATATTTGTTCACTGAAAACCTTAACTCGCAAGCTTGATCTGCAGGTTGGAAGAAAGCCACGGTGGGCCGGGAAGTCAAAGTGGGAAGGATCACAAACATTTTCGGCGACATGACTGCGTGCTGGTTGTTGCCCGACGGCCACGGACGGGAATCTTGTAATCTGTATTGTGCAGCATCGGGCTGTGCCGACATGATATGACCGGGTCGTGAACATTCGCCTGGCCGCGGGGAGTTTCGCATGCTGTCATAAGCTGCGTGGGATTTCGACAATGCCATCGCATGTATACCCGAGAGGGCTGCTAACAGCGATGATCCAAGCAGATGTGCAAGGTCTCGCACCAACGCGGGGCTTGGCGGCTGATGGTTGTTGGCGGCAGGAATATGCAACGCAAGACCGATGAACCAAACAGTCGTCATGCTCCCCGTCCCCAAGCATCAGCAATCCAACAACTGAACCGCCATTGCCACCGTCGAGCCCACAATACGCGCCCAAACAGGGTCAGCCCGCATCTACATGACTTCGTCGAAAATCTATGGCACGATCAAGCGCTACCATGATGCGCGCCAATGTGTTACGTTTGTCAAATGCCGCGAACCACATACAACTTCAACCTCGCTGCGATATTTTCCCCGAGAATGGCGGATGAAGTGGCGCTTGAAACGTTTTCCTTGCATTGAACGGGCCGCAAACAACCTGTGAGCAAACACGAAATCGTGCCACAAACAAGTGCTCTGAAAGTGAACAAGACGGACAGTAAGGTGGAGAAGGTTTTTCACATACGATCGAAGAGAATGGAACATGAGTTATCGTACAGTCCGAAGTCAGCGGGTCACTCTGAAAAGTGTCAGTTTTGAAATTAGGAACACCGTCCTGGTAAAAGCCTCCGTGATTGGCATTGGAGACTGATCCGGGCGATGATGAGGAGCATGCTTAGACAGAACTTCAGCAACGGTTAGGCAGGTTTCGCGAAACTTCTGATAAGAAGAATGCAGGACGCTACGAGTACCAAGGTGATTTGTTGGTACATGTTGGCAAGCCCAACAAAAGCCACCTATTATTATCACCGTCTTCATATATATCACCACCATCACTTTCTTCTTCATCGTCGCCAGCATCGTCATCATCCCAATGGCCACCATCGGCATCCCCAATACAGTTTTCATCACCAGCATCAGTGCTATCATTTTCACCGTCATGCTTACGCTTAATCATGTCACCATCGCAACGTCTGCGAGTGTCATCAACATGCCACGAACATTATCACATCAACAATCTCACCAACGCCATCATCAGCGAAAAGTCTCATCAACACCATCACCATCATTATACCCTGGCAACTCAAGCATAAGCATCTTGGCGGAAGTGATGGAACCCGAAGCCACGAAGCGTCGCACTCTGCCCTCACCGAAACACTTCTCCCGTGTCTCGCAGCAACAGCAGCAGCAGAAAGCTCTTAACTTAAGCTCGGCGGTCTGTACTGACCTCCAACCATTCGAGAAGCAGCTCCAAGCTGTCTGCCTAACTTAATATAGGGGCCTTCATAAGTAGAATAGGGCTCCTCTACAGAGGTCTACCAGAAATCCGTAGTAGGGTTCTATAATATAGGGACGTTCATTAGAATAGGGTTTGGGGGGACATTATACTATATTTATAACAGGAAACCCCCGCCCCAATATAGTATAGCTAATTGTTAAGGCCCCCATAGTATACATTGGCAAGCATGAGACCACCGGGCACCTGCTCACGTCCAAGCAGATTGACGGCCCTATCGCCAACAATCAGTAGCAAAAAGGAGAAGTTGGTTGTCCGATGGCAAGGAATTTCGAAAGTGGTGCCATATGCAGAGATCATGCTGCTCTCGCAGATTGCACCCCACAAGTGTCGCATCCGCGAGGATTTTGGCAAGCATGTTCTTTTTGAATGCCTGTTCTTTTTGAATGCCTGCGTCTTCAGCACGACATCGGGAGCGAGCTACCTTTTATATAAAGCACTGAACGTTGTGCTAACTCTGTTTCCGGCACCGCTGGAGGCCCCGAGGTGCCGGCCTTGAGTGTGCCAGAATAGCCGCCACCATCGGAGAAACATCCTGGCACGGCGGAATAGTGGAATGGTAGAGGGAGCAGGAGGAGGACTTGTTCTTATGGGTTACTGCCCGACAAGCTCTATTGCAGCGAAGTCGGCAGCGACGCACCCGAGTGTAGTTTGGTTTGGCGTCAGGAGTGGCCAGTATGCACTTCGATATTGGGCGGCCCATGACGAAGCAGATGCCAGTTTTGGGATTTTGGTTCATGTCTCGGCCTCGAAACCCAAACACGGGGTCTTTACACGGAATTTCACACTATCACTGCAAGGAGTAGTGCCGAACGATCGAAGCCTCTCGAGAACTCGCTGGTGGTGAGGGAGCCCCACCAACCATGTCCTCCTCTTTCCGCTCCTGCTGCTCCTAATCGCCTCCCCTCGCTGAAACTGCCTCAGTCCTCAATGTGGAAATGACTCCCAAATACGCAGGCATCCCGGATGCAGTATCTAGCAAGGCAAGATGGTTCATTCACATGAATCATATCAACATTGAAGTGATCTTCCCTTTGACAAAAATTGTCAGCGTCGTTGAGACTTTTCAAGGTGCTGAAACGTTCTTGCAAACTCCCCTGGCCTCTACCTGGGCTCGTTGAAGGACTCTTCTAGCATACGCTACTTTTTCGTTGTGATCTCCGAGCAATGCTTTGCGGTGCTATATGAGTATCTAGCGGCTAGCGGGGATCCCCAACCTCCCCCGCAAAGCCCGAAGGCGCGGCCTGGGGATTCTCGCTCGGCGGAGGCTCCACGGGCGCAGGTTCCAAAGGCACAGGCTGGACAGGCTGGACAGGCTGTGTGCGCTGCGCAGGCTGCGAAGGCGGAGACTGCTCGGGCTGCGCAGTCTGTGTCGACTGTGGCTGCACGGGCTGTCCAGGCTGCGCGAACTGCGCAGTTTGCTGCAAAGGCGCAGGCTGGACGAGCTCCGGGGGCTGTGCGGACGGTGCAGCTGGCTGCCTCACAGACTGGGCTCTAGTCGGGCCCTGAGATCCAAAACTAAACGCTGGACAGTCTTGGCTAGGAGTCTCAGTCCAGGAACCCCGTCCCAAATATGCCCTCTCGTCCTCTCGTGCTACAATGGGTCTCTTGTGTGCCTTCGCCCTGGACTACAAGGTGACCACCCAGCACTGTTCAAGATCACAGTCTTGTCGACGTTCATGCAATTGCTGCTACATGGCAACGCACGAAAACTCCTCCTCCAAGCATTAACGCCTTGGAACACCCTTGACCCAAACCCCAAACCCTGAACCGTAATTGCCGCAGCCTCTCACATTAAACCCTTTGCCATAAGCCTAGCTGTCTCGCCTCCAGGCTTTCCCAACAAGATGGGATTAGCATGGGTTGTGGAGTACGTATGCTATCTATTCTGTCCATATCCTTGAACCCCTTAACTTGGGATTGAAGTCCTGCTGATAGAGCCCCTAAACAACCCTCTCACACCCTAATGGGACCCTTAAGAACCCCTTTGTCTACAAAAATCCTTACAAAATCCCAGTACAAAACCCTACAAAATCTGTATAGAATCGCTGTACAAACCCTGTAGAACCTTTCCGAGAAACCTTTCTTGGACACCCATCGAAATCCCTGCGGCGCCTTAACCCTGAACGCCAAAACTCCACAAACCTAAACCCTGACCCCGTGTCAAATCCCTCCAAACGCGAAATCCACTCCATAAAGCCCTTTTAAGAAGCCTTTCCTGAAGCTCCTTCCAAAATCTCGACAAAACCCTAAAGCCGAAAGCCTATAGACCCCTCAACCCGAAACCCAAACCCTCTCCGGAGCCGACGCCGCGTCCGGTCTAAGTCTCGGGCACCAGGTCCGGGCCTCGAAGGCCCTGCGCCGGAGCACCCGGGCCGCCTCGGTGGCTCAGGGGTGTTCAAAGGGCAAAAGGAGGGACCCTTAATGGGTATATAGTAGCTGTAATTAAGGTTATATACCTAGGAGTCCTCATTAAGGGTCCCTCCTTTTGTCCTTGGAGGTGATCGCTTAGGGTTTAGGGTGTAGGATTTAGAGGGTTTGGGGTAGGGATTCACAAGCTTTCTAGAAGGGATCTAGAAGGGTTTGAGGTTCCTTTGAAGTGACTCATAAGTTTAGGGCTCCTTGAAAAGATGCATAAGGATTCCAGGCGCATAAGTGCCAAGTGCGGTCGAAGGTTTGGGGTTTCGAGTTGATATCGGCGCCTTAAGAGCTATGATGGGGTTTGGGGTATACTATAGTATGATAGTAGTAAGGAGCCCTCAGGAATAGTATTGGCAATCACTCAAGCCTCTATATTCTCAGTTCGTATGCGGTTTATTCTGGGTTCCATAGCGGCTTTATCGGTTGGCAATCTCCCTAAGGGTCGTATAGGAGTCTCGCAAGGGCTCCATAGGGTTAAAAAGCATGGGCCTCAACATGTTCCTATGGATTAATGGGTTGTTCCGGAAGGGTGCTCATATTTTTTGAATAGGTACTTCTATCAGCCATACATCAAGAAACTTACAAAGTCTCCCATCTTAACGGCAGATGACAGGCCTGCCAAAGCGCTATGAAAGCCTGATGCAGCCCTCAAAACGCCTTTATACAGAGCTGCTTCTCACCTCAGGATCTTATGATATAAGATATCGTCGTAGCATATACCCTAAAACCCTGCATGCCTGTCCTGGTTGCTCAGCGCCGTACATCTATGCATATGTTTATGTATTCAACAATAAGCAAAACAAATATGTAAACACGTGTAAATCAAAGAACAGGTATGTATACACGCACCTATGTATCTTTATATCTGCATACTGTATACCTAGATATCCGTATATCTGTATATCTGTGTACCTGCACATAAGTATCTTTTTGTACCTACAAATAGATCTGTATGTGTCTATGTCTATACCTATATCCACATCTCTATATATCTTTACATCTGTATCACTATGTCTGTAACAATTTCTATATCTACAGACATATACATGGGTGGTTGTCAAAATTATGGTCCCTTTTTGGGCCCCTATTATAATGCGGCACCTATTATTTAGGGTACCCAGCAAGGGACCCTAATTTTAACAACTACCCACATGTACACACCGCCCGAAAAGAAACCCTAAACCTAAACCCCAAACCCAAAACCCCCAAACCCTAAACCCCAAACCCTAAACCCCAGCCTGCCAGGGCAGCCTGCAACACCTGGATGGTGTTCTGCGGGTCGCTGATGGCCGAGTCTCAGCCAAGGCGCTGGTTCGACGGTAAGGGCCTTAATAATTAGACTAGCGTTCCCTTTACAGGGCTCCTTCAAAGGGTTCTATAAGGGATCTATAGTAGGGCTCTATACTATAGGGGCCTTAATAATTAGAATAGGGTTTTGGGGCCCCATGATACTATAATAATAATAAGGGACCCCTCAAAAAGCATTGGTATTTATTCTGACTGTCACCTGAGAGGTTGGACCAGACCTGGCAGTTCAGGAGAACCCCACCGAATGGGACCGCTTCAGAACATGAGAGATTTTTCACGAAGTTTACTGCGTCACTGCACCTTCACACCAGTTCAACTAAGTGCGCGTTTGCTAGAAAACAAGACTGATAGCAGTACTTACTGGAAGTTCTAGTATAAAACCGTATTATGCAAACGTTAGCACAAAATGCCACCCATATTGTGACCTTCTTGGCTTTCATAACACGGATTTGCATATTGCTGCGATTTTCTGAAACTGAACAAAGCGAGTAATATAGGGGCCTTAATGATTAGAATAGGGTTTTGGGGCCCATTATACTATAACTATAATAAGGAACCCCCCAAAATAGTATAGGAAAATATTTAGGCCCCGAAAGTGTAGTACCCTACTATAGATCCCTTATAGTAACCCTTAGAGGAACCCTTTCCCTAAACCCTATTCGCCTGAGAATAAGGGGAGGTTCCTACATTACCGAGAGAAAGGTTCCCACATCGCGGCCTTGTGATTTCACTGGCCGCGACGTGTTGCGCTGCAGGGGCGGCTGCCTTTGTGCCCAGGGCTGAATATAGGGGCCTTATTAATTCGAATAGGGCTATGGGGTATGCAATGCCGTAGTAAGTAAAATAAGGAGCCCCAAAATAGTATTGGTAGCAATTTAGGCCCCATATTTTGGTGCTTCAAGGGTCGCATTCACTCTGGAGCGGGGCTACAAAAGTACGTTGATTGGGGTTGGAAGCACCTGGAGCGACAATTGCCCGAGACATTCCTCCGCACCTATGATCCTTCCCGTAGACTCAGTTAGGGTTTAGGGTTTAGGGTCCCTAAACCCTAAACTCCTAAACCCTAAACCCTTTCTGTGGACGTGTGCTGTGCCCTTGCTGGCCACAAAGCCATAAACGGGGGGGGGGGGTTCAACAACCAGAGGTTCCGAATAGAACTGAGAATATATGTTTATATGATTGACTATATACATATATACGTATTTCTGTATTTCTGTATGTATGTATGTATGTAGGTATGTGTATGTGGCGGCACATATGTTACATACACACACACACACATATATATATGTATATATATATATAGATAGATACATATACTTATGTACACACATACACACACATACAGACATATAAATGTATATATATATATATATATACACATACATGTCCACACATGTATATAGACAGACGTAAGACTCACGTACACACCCACACACACATGTGTACATGTACATGAGTGGCCGAAACTCCATTCTTTAGATTTTGAAAGCGAGGATCAAACCGAAACCACGAGTTCTTCCTTCCGGAGTACTTATTGAAAACTGAAATATTGCACGTATTGTACGGAATAGCTTGTAAAGACTTGAAATATGGCATCGTTGTAACTAGGGTTTCAGTTCTTCGCTGGTCCTCTGAGTCAGAGAGGAGGATCCCTGCTGCATTTACTATGTCTATGTTCCTGCTTCAGGGACGGGGGTTATGGTTGAGGGTTTGGGTTTAGGGGGCTGTTTTCATCAGCGATGTATAGAAAAGTTTAAACTGCCTCGGGAAGTGCTGCAGACTGCCCATTGAACGAGTGGACTTAATCAATAGGTTCTAACTGAGCAAGGTTCCACGCACGATAAGCTTATAGCAAGGGTGCGCCGAACCGATGATATAGCGTGCTGACTACGACCCTGGATCCCAAACCCCCATGAACGCAGCTAAAGAACACTGGTAAGATGCCACAAAGCCTTTACCAGATCATTTCTAATACCGATGATCCAAACCCCAAAGAATGTATTCAAGTAGAATGTAGTATGATATAGTATACGATAGTATACGACAGTATAATATAGTATAATATAGTATAATATAGTATAATACAGTACAATGCAATATACTATACTAAAATATAATGTCATATGAACCCTTACACAAACCTTACAAAGACCCCAAAATGAAACCCATGCTTCTTCACGTGTGCTCAACCCTCAACCCCTAAATCCCACAACCAGAAATTCCTGTACAAACACCGAAAACGCCAACTTCCTGCAGTAGAGGCCAGAAAGTTGGAACATGTGGTACCCTCATGCCCTTAAGGCAAAGTATAGGGGATCTTAGCACGAATGAAGCTCCTAAACCCTAAACCCTAAAATCCAAAGAGAGGCTGCCAGGTTCCCCTAAACCCTAAACCCTAGAGTCCCCCGCTGCTCCGGGGCTGAGCCGGCTCCAGTGGGCGGACTCTGCGGGATGAGGATGCAGCCACCTGAGGTTTAATGTAGGGGCCTTCATAATTCGAGTAGGGTTCCCTTTAAGAGTTCCTTTAAAGGGTTCCTTTAAAGAGATCTATAGTTCTATAATGTAGGGGCCTAAATAGCTAGAGTAGGGTTTGGGGGGATACTATACTCAGAACTATAACTCTCTTCTTCAACAACCGGGCCCCCAAAAAGTTCAAACTTTCTAAGATAGAACTAATATATAAGGGCAAAAAGTTTAAAGTTCCCCCGTTCACTATCTAAGATAATAAGGAAACCCCAAGACCCTATTCTACTTATTACGGCCCCTGGAGTTTAGGACTTGGAGATTCGGGTTGCGGGCTTTAGTGCCAGTGATTTCGGGAGGCTTTTGCTAAACTTTCCTGGGCTTCCGGGTGGAGTTTGGGGTTCGGGTTTTTGGGATGAGGGACGGGTTCGGGGTCATTGAGAGGGTTTGGAGTTTAGAGTGCTTTTGGGATTATCATCTATGACTCTGTTTTCACTGTCACATCTCCTGATTGTGGTATACCGGATGAACCCAAACGATGAAACTGAACATGAACGTCCCCGGCAGTCCCTGCACCCGATGACCTCCAGGCATGCACACCATGACAACGCTTTGACAGCACTCCAGCAGCAGTCGGACAATACATCACAATCCCTGTCGCAGTACGAACAATAATGACGACGCGCATTAGACTAGCCTTGTCCAGCGAAAACACGTTGAGCCCAAGGTAAACTGAGCCCTGAATTGCTCTAGGAAGCCGATTACCCTAAATACTTGTCAATTATCACATATAGTAGTATGTAACCCAACAGCCATTATTTATGCAGGGCTTTTTCATAGGCCAAGGGCCAGTGCCCCTCGAGGGGGAGGAGGTAGATGAAATTGAATGCCTGATCTCAGAGCTTGGTACTCACAGAGCCTCCAGAAACTCGTAGGTTACAGTTTGGTCCGCTTTGTAAGGGTGATGCAAAGCTGCAAGATACAGAGGCCACGTGCATGGAAAACACCAGCATCAGAGCACCACCCGCGAGCACCATTATGGTTGATGATGCACTTCTTACTTAAGGGATGAAGGGGTATGGTGCTCGGTGGGTACTTCCAATGCAGGACACTTGCTGAGAGTTCCAGGGTCTACTATCGGATTCAAAACCTTTTAACCGTAAAATATTTTCGTTGCACGGGCTTTGATGGTCTGACAGGCCTTGAGATGCTTGCTGCTTCAGATTTCTAATCAATGGGAAGCCTCGTATATGTATGTTTAGACCTAAACCAACAAATCAGCACACATAAAAATGCAAGTACACACATAAATACAAACATACATGCATGCATGCATACATACGTACATACATACATACATACTTACACACATACACAGGCAGTAAACTTTACATCAACACCTATATCTATGGCTTTATCTAGACCTGTATCGGTGGCTATATCTGTACCTATTTTTGTTCTCTCTCTCTCTCTATATATATACAAACATATATATATATATATATATTATATGTACATGTGTGTGTGTGTTGATCTATACATCTACATTTGCAGTTTCAAAGGAATCGTCGTTCACTGAGGTGCACCTGTCTGGGCAAGCAGCTAAGCTACACGGCTTGTAGGTTTGGAGGCCGCACCCTAATCCCACCGGAAACCCTCAGACCCGAAACGCTTCAAAAGGCGAACCAACAAACTCGCCAACCCTCGGCTACTAAATCTTCGACGCTCCAAAAACCAAGCCCAAATTGCAAAACACCAAAATCTCTTGTAAGCAAACACCACCGAGCCCTCAAACTCGTGGCTGCTCGTGCCTCGACTTTCCCCTTGCCTGCCGAGGTCTAGTCCTATAAATATAAATATAAATATATATATGTAGAGGTGTGTATATACAAACAAAACTAAGTAGATTGTTTACTTGTATACACATACATAAACACTAACACACGCACGCATGCATATGCACACACATACGTATGGTCCCCCCCAATGTACCCACGCCTTTCTTCTATACTTCAGCTTCGGGAACCCACGCCAAACCCTTGTACCCACGCCTTTCTGCTAAATCTCAGCTTCAGGACGTGGCGTGTTGGGATCGGGTCATTGCTTGTAGATCGTAACAATTTTTTGCATATCTGGAAGTACAAAACTCTCGCCCCGGACCAAGATAGACCATATTCAAACGGATGAAACCTTATGGGTCCTTCCAAAACAGTACCGAATGATCCGAATCCTTCCTGAATCCTGTTGATTTGGGCCCGGATCCAAGATCCAAGATTTCCGCGGGATATTTCTATATATATATATATATACATACGCACACACACACACACATATATATATATATATATATATATATGTATTATATATATGTACAGACCCACACGTCTCTACATATATAAATAAATCAATAAACATATATGTATATATACATGTATGTATGTACATATGTATATACATGTATATATATATGTATATGATAAATGAATCACACTCGAAAGGGTTTATTGCTTTTTGTCTATGTTTTTGACACTGGGGGAGGTTCGGGATACTTCCAGGGTCAAGTACTTTGGTTTTAACGGTGTTCAAGCTTTAGAGCTTATTCGGGGGTTATTGAAGTTCAAAGTCTTTCCCTGAACCCTTAAGGTCCTATGTAAACCCTACATCCAAAAGAAAGGCTAAAACCTAAACGCCCCGGACCAGGCCGAAAGCCCTCAACCTTCGCAACCACAGACAGATCCAGGCCCACAGATTAGACCCATAAAGCCAATATCGTTTCAACTAGCACTTTTGCATCATAAAACTATCTTCTCAGATCATGCCCACAGAACAGACCAGAACAGAACAGTTTTTTTCCTAAGAGGGCCCAGGTGTGGCCGTAATATAAGGCCTTAATTTTAGAATAGGGTTTCGGGGATACGAAATTGTTCAGGAACAGTCAGAATAGTAATAGAGTATCCAGACCCGCATGGGATTCATGTTGAACAAAAATCTAGGAGCTTCAATTATTGGAGTAGGTTTGGGCTCTCATCATAGCACAACTCATGTGGACTACAGGGGCTTTTCTTCCCAACTATCCAGAGCTCTACATGGGTAGTTGTCAAAAGTACCCTAAATATTAGGTGCCGTACTATATTAGGGACCCAAAAAGGGACCATAATTTTGACAACCACCCACATGAGATTAGGCTTTGGAGCCTTCTGGGGGAATTTGGAGGCGTTAGGACACAAAGCAACCTGACCTATCAGCTCTGCCCGAACCCTGAATCGGGAGTTTCCGAAAATAGGGGACCCTAATATAGTACCCTACATAGTAGGATCCTTATGATAGGGACTCCCAAATAAGGTATCCCTAATTTTCGGAAACTCCCAAACCCTAAACCCTGAATAGAACCCTTTTAGATCCCTTTTAGGGGGATTATGCTACCCCCCAAATGTTAAAGGTTACCTACTCTACTACTAGGACCCTGAATCCTATGTTAAGGGTTGGGAGATGCCGCAGCACCAAGCACCCCGTAACTTATTAGTCGACCAGCCTTCTGTAGCGCTTCAGGGTTTAGGGTTTTGGATTGCCTCGCCTCACGCGCCGAGAGAGACAGAGAGAGAGCGAGAGAGAGAGAGAGAGAGAGAGAGAGAGGGAGAGGGAAAGGGAGAGGGAGAGGGAGAGGGAGAGGGAGAGGGAGAGGGGGAGAGAGAGAGAGAGATAGATACTGACGATCGCCGCCCTGAGCTCTGGAAATGTCGAGGCCAGTGATGCCCCATAAAACACCTTTGTGAAACCCTGCAAGCCCAACCCTGAACCCCAGACGCCAAAACCTAAACCCCCAATCCGAAACCCCAAACCCCAAACCTTGAACCCGAAACCCCAAACCCAAATCCCCAAACCCGGACCCCAAGCCCGAAACCCAGGAGCCTCCGTAGAGATCCGCATCCTCTGCGACTCTGTGAGAGATCCCGGCGCCTCCGAAAACCCCACTCGCTTCGATGCTCCGAGGACTTCGTTTCAGCAAGGGCCTTCCTTTTTTGAGGCGTTCTCTTTAAGGATGCTCTAATGTAGGTTTTTCCCGTGTTCATGCAGATCTATCTATCTATCTATGTGCCTATCTAATCTATGTGTTTATGTATCTACGTATCATCTATGTACCTATCTACCTGTGATTTTCTCTCTGCATGTACGTCTTGAAACATTGGGCGGTTGTGGTCATTTGGAGGCCAAGAGGACTTTGTTCGTGGGTGGAAGTGGAGCTATAACTATGATAAGCCTGAGGAGGGTAGGGGATCTCAGAATTAGGATTGCAGGTGTGGGGCTTCAGGGTTTGATGGCCTGACGCTTGAGGCTTCTACTCTTTTGGGGTATGGCGGGCATGGGGATTTGGGCATAGAGCGAAGGGTTCAACACTACGAGTTCAGGGTTAAGGTTCAATAAGCTTCGCTCAGCACCCCATTAAAGGGCTTCCCGCAACACAGTGCCATGCAACGAAATCTGGTGCCTTCCTACGAGATAAACCCTAAACCCCTAAACCCGAAACCCTAATCCCGATAAGCCTAAAACCTTAAACCCTGAAACCTAAACCCTGACACCCTAACCCCTAAACCCTGAACCCTAAACCTCTGTCGTCAATCCGCAGCCCCAAACCATGGAACGCCCTAAACCAGAAGAAAGCCCTCATGTCGCTCCTCAGTCGGCACCATGGATGATCGCTTTTCCTGGGGAGGCGGTTTAGGGGATCAGGGTTTTAGGCTTTAGGGCTTAAGCGGTTTAGGTTTGAGGATTCAGAAATACTGTCGAGGCGTTGTCTAGGGATTTGGGCTACTTGGGGGCTTCGCAAGGATTCTTGTGCGGGTTCTTTCGGGGCCCTATGTGGGTCGAACTGGTGTAGAATCCTGGGGATTCATGAATCGCTTGTCTTTCGCATTACAGTTACAGTAGCTGGGGCTGTCCAGGATAATCAGCCGACATTTCAATCTGTATACTACGTGCTGAGTTCTCGAAGTCTGTGAGTGTGTGTGTGTGCTTGGTGCGCTTCTTTGAGTCGAGTGCAGCCGCTGATCGCGTGCCTGCATCAGCATATAGTCTGCTCAAAGCAAACCGGGTATGCTTAACTGTTACCAATGACTCCATGTACATCCCGCTTTAAGGTTCTACGCTCTAATTCAGGGGTCATGATCTAAGATTTTGCAGGTTTGCGGGATGCAGGTAGGGTCTATACCACCCCTCCCTCAAGCAGGTCATCTTGCTTTCTGCCTCCGTCAGGCCCGACAGAAAACGAACACAACTGGTACTCGCATCTGGCAAGAAAAAGGTTGCCGGTTTGCTGTGCTGGGCTGTATCAGGGTTCCTTTGTGGACTTTTCCGGGGGTTTCTGGGTTACCACGACATGTGCCCCTGATCCTTCAAGCGTACTTCACTGCACCCCTAAGCCCGAACCTCGAAGCCCCAAGTCCCCGAACCCCCCCGGAAACCCCCCGAAAATCCTATCTCTACGCCTCCAAAACACCCAACACATCTTCACACCCAACCCCAAAACCCCCCAAACGCGAACAGCCTGTGACCTAAATTGTCTGCAACCGCTAAACCCGAAAGTGTCTGCATCAAAGGCGCCTGGCGGCTGTTTCGCCGGACCCTGCTGGCTTTCTCCTGCTACGACGGCTTCCGGGCTTGGCTTTAGGGCTTTGGGCTTTGGGTCCAAACAAGAACCCATAGGTCCACATGCGAGAACCGGAAGACAACACCCTCGAACTCAACAACTATCTTTATAATTTTGTGGAAGCCCTATTCATATTCTAAATACATCTACCGGCCCTATGTTAAAGCCTGCAAAGACCCTGCACAATAGCAGGTAAGATATCTATAAGACAAAGAACCATTCAGTGGCTCCTGCTCGGTTGGTCGCCGGAAGAGGAGTTGCACTTGTTGCCTCAGCTTGGCAAAAGGCTTAGTTGGACCTTAGGGTTCAGGGCACAGCGGTTTGGTGAGTCGTGGTTTGAGGGTTTAGGGCTTAGGTCGATGCTTTGGATTCAAACATTCGTCGAGTGATGCTGTCGATTGCGCTGCGTGTGCATGTGTCTCCGTGTCAATAACCCGCAAGACTCCTGCATTTTTCATGGCTTCATGCGTTGTTTAGAGCATTAGAACCATTCGAATTGAGTTAAAGCTAGGCAGGTCTTTGCAAAAGCCTGTTGCAGATGCACTCATGAAAGCCTGTTCTCAACTCTAAGTCTCTCCGTCAAACATCACGGTGAATCCTATGAGCCAGATACTAATATCTGCAGGATCAGGATCAGGATAGCGTGACTCCAATCTCTTTCATCACCCCAGCACACCCAAACTCCAACTCCAGACCTTGCAGCAAAGCAGTCCTGAGCATCCGACTGGTTGGTAAGCTCTGAACACGCTTCCCATCCAGGCTTGCCTGTGTGAGCACTCGGGCGGCTGCCATGTCGTTGACAAGAACCGCTTCTTCTTGCGGGTTTGAACATGTTGCTTTTGATCTGACGAAGAGTTACGATGGATGACAATCGCCATGGCCATCACCGTCATCGTGACCGCCATGCAGATCACGCTGAAAAGGATGAAAAGGAAGCGCAATAATAATTGTGAACACATGTGAAAGCAGTAATATGGGAGTGATGATGATAATTGTGATGATGACAAGGCTGGAGCTGTCTTGTCTTATTCCAAGGTTTTCACACATTCTTCTGGTGATGCAGAAGCATCCCGAATCATAAGTGAAGCTTTTTTCTGGTATGCACGCCCTCTAAGCGTAAACGGGTGATCACAATCATCATCAACCTGGAGCGCTGAGCTCTTATGTGCAGCAGCTATCGTACCCCCCCCCCCCCCCCCCCACCCCAAACCCTGAAAGCCCTACCTGACGGAGCTGGGGTGTAGGAGATCGCAAAACCCTTAAACGCGAAACCCTCTGAGAGCACGACCCACATCCCTAATAGGGTTTGGGCTATGTTATACTGTAATTTTAGCAAGGAGCCCCCCAAAACCCTATTCTAACTATGAAGGCCCTTACAGTAACACCGAATCCGCACGGAGTGAGGTCGGTGCCTAGCGCACAAGATAGGCGCCGCAACGGGAATAGGGTTTTGGGGGTTCCTTATTAGAATTATACAGAATTATAGTATAATATCCCCCCCCAAACCCTATTCGAAATATCGGCGCCCCTATACTACTCCCTACGCCCCCGCCGATCCAAAGCGCTCAGCCAGGAGAACTGTTGGGGTTGAGATTTTGCAGGCCTGGAGAACCTTTCCTAGAGGTTTAGGGTTTAGGGTTTTACTAGAGACCCAATCTAGAGGCCGTAATCTTTGGAATAGGCGATTGGGGTACAGATTGGGGTACATTCTACTAGATGCGTCTACGGAGGACTACAACTGATTTTTTTTACTCCGTCGTCAGACCTGTATGGCCCCAAACCGAAAATGCTAAAACCTAAATCCTAAACTTCGAAACACCCAAACCCTGCAACCCTTAACCCCTAAACCCGAAAGCCTAAATCCTGAACCCAAACCTTTAAGTGCCCAATCCCAAAGCCTAAAGCGCAAGCCGATATCTGGGATCCCTCGATCTCAGCGATCGGCCGTTCAGCTTGACCAGCTCGTCTCCACGCTGAAGGTGATCCTGAGAATGGTGGGCAGGATTTAGGGTTCCTCTTCAACTTAAGGTCATAATAAGGTGTGGGGGGGCTGGGGCTTCGGGGTTCGGGGTTCCTTTCAGGTTACACAACATGGGTTACTGCACCAGGGTTTGTACGGCTTTTCAAAGGCGGCTATAGGGGTTGCCATACGGTTTTGATGAGGGTGTTTAAGGGTTAACCATCGATGGTGTTTGTGTGTCCTCCAGGGAACCCTACGCCCGATACCCTAAAATCCTAAACCCTAAACATCACACTTCCTCACTACCTGACGCCATCGTGGATCTCTTAGCAGACCAAGAAGTTCATTCAAAGGCCCCGGAACAAAGGCCCAAAGGCCTAATGCAGGGGCCCTAGTGATTGGAGCTGAGTGTATTTGTAGACTATAAGGGGCTCTGAATAACAATGACTCAGAGCCCCCAATGGGGTCCCAAAAACAATCTCTCAATCCTGTCGACGGCCTCAACGGCCCTCGCCCCCACACCCCACAAGCCCCCAGCCCCGAACCCAAAACCCTTAACTCAGAACCGCAAAGACGTCTGAATCCAACAGGCTAAAAGCCGTGAAACACTGAGACCCGCGCCTACCCTAAACCCTCAACACCCTTGCTCCCTTAACCCTGAACCCCAAGACCCTAGTTATCCGAAACCCAAAGCCCTCAACACCCTTAACTCCTTAGAGAGCTACAGAACTACAGAACCCTTATGACACCATCCCGAAAGCCTAAGGCCTAAACCCTAAACCCTTATAGAGCATTCCTGGAACCCTAATCCCGAAACGGGCTGCTCCCGGCCTGCCCTTTCTCCATGCGCTCCTGCAGTCAAGCAGTACTCAGGAGCCCTCCAAAACCATGCGGTCCTTTTTTCTACTCCCCTTAGAATCATCATAAACATACTATTTTTGATATTCACTTGGTTTTTCATGAACATAAACTAAAACCTAATTCCTAAGGAAACTGTAATGTTAGGGAGTGGATGGGAGATCTCAAAACAAGAGTAGCTTGAACGCCGGCTTCCTGGTTCAGAATCCTACTCTTTCCGGGAGTGGATGGGGAATCTAAAAAACAAGAGTAGCTTGAAAGGTGGCTTCCTGGTTCCGAATCCTGCTCTTTCAGGTTATGAACAAATATTTCCAAGAAGCAGCCAAACATCAACAGTTGAAGGTGAACTCCTTACGAGTTCTCCTGAGATTTAGGGTTTAGGTCTTACTCTTGAAGCAGGTGTACGTCATCACCGCGCAAGCTAGAGAGTTTAAACTCCAATAGAGGGGCCTTACTCATTAGCATAGGGTTTTGGGGCCCATTATACTATGATTATAAATAGTATTGGTAATGAAATAAGGCCCCTGTATTATAGTACCCAAATAGATCCCTAAAAGAAACGCTTGCAGTCTCCTGTAAAGGAACCCCCACCTTACAATCGCCCTGATAGTAACCCTCATAGACCCCTTTGAAGGAACCCTAGCGTTTTAAACCCTAAACCGTTTTAGGGTTCGGCTCCGGGGTGTCCTGGTTCCAGATGCCCGCAGGGCTTGACGGTACGATGGCCTGCAAGGGGTCATCCATTTAAAGGGATCTTAAAAAGGGTCCTATTAGGGTTACTATAAGGGTTATTATGGGGGTGTATTCTAGGGGCCCAAATTAACATCCGTTCCAGGGGAAAAGCATCGGGTTTTGGGAAGTTTTGGGGGGTTTAAGGGTTTTGGAGGGTTTACAGGGTTTCGGGGGTTTCGGGGTTTAGGGTTATGAATTATGGGGGTTTAGGGGTTTAGGGTTTCGGGGATTGTTTTAATGGTTCCTTTCAGGATTACTATAAGGGATCCATAAGGTTAGTATAAGGCAGTTTCCGAAAATGGGGGACCCCAATTTCGTACCCCATAAATAGTAGGATTCTTATTATAAGCACCCCACTCCCCAATGCTTGTTGACCCTGCAGCAAGAGCAGCAAAAGACGAAAGACGATACCACAACAACGCAAGAAAGACGTTCAGGCATATACCTAGGCGCATCTCCTCCGCTTGGCAGGAAAGAAGACGCGTGGGTCTGCACAATCTGCGGATGCATGGCACGGGCACATGAAAGGAGGCATGGATACACATATATATCTATATGTGTATATATATATATATATATATCGAGAGAGAGAGAGAGGCACACAGAGACAGAAACAAAGACAGACACAATTGTTTGCTCCAACTATGTCGCTCCTGTCTTTCCGAGTCTCTTGGCAACAAGCAGCCGCCTCGATAACACGCCGTCTCTTGTCGAAGCACTTCCGATCCTCTTTGCACTCGGACTGTGGAATTGTGGGGTCATGCGAGAGTTTCAGATCATGGGGCACCCTAATGTTGAATCTTGAATACTGGCATCCCTAAGACAGGGATGCCCAGATAAGGTACACTAGTTTTCTGCAACTCCTCGCTTCTTGCTTGGTCGGGATTTGGCTTCCAGGGGGTTAGTATGTTCTTTGCTTGAGCTTTCAGGATGGTTGATTCATCCTTCTCAGGCTCGGTCCTTGGGTTAGGGTTTAGGGTTTAGGGGTTTAGGGAACTTTACTAATGGTGCTAACTAGGTAGAGTTTTAACCCGCGCTGTTCGCTAAGTCATCACAACAGTTGTCATCACCGTCATACTGATCTTCGGCATCATCAGAGACCCCTTGGTAGCAACCGGAGTGTGGAGACCTCGGTCAGGAGGGGCACCTTCTCCCGAGACCCCGGCGAAACGCAAAGATTCAGGGTTTTGGGGGGTTGGGGGTGAAGTTTTGTCTTTAGGGGTTTGCGGGCTAGGGTTTAGGTTTTAGGGCTAGCAAGACCCGAGAAAGCCCGCCAGATGCCTAGTACAGGGGCCGTTCATGTTTACAACAGGGTTCGCTGGCACATGAAGTGTCATGATGACAAGGAGCGGTACGGAATTCTACTAGAAATTCTTTCCCACCAAAAACAGGGAACTCAACCCTCATTCCTAAAACCTAAATCCCTAAGCCCTAAGCCTTAAAGCCCCAGTGGTATAGGGCTTTTGGGGGCCAAAAATAGTGTAGGTAATTATTTACTCCCCTATATTATAGTGCCCTTATAGCTCCCTTATAGTAACCCTTATACTCCCCTTTAAAGGAACCCCTACCTTACAATAGTAACCCTTAAAGGTAACCCTTATGGAAAGGAGCCCTAGTGTTTTAGGCCCCCCGGCCCAAAGTAAGCCCCAAGAGGGTTGAGCAGCGGAGCGCTGCATCTGCACCTGCAGCAGAGGGCAGCGCTGTTTGGGGTACCTTTTATAGATAACAAGGGCTCCTATAAGGGTAGCCTTATATTCCTTTTACAAGGGATCTAGAAGGGTTAATGGGTAATAGGGCTCCTTTAAAGGGCTCTATAAGGGTACTATAAGGGCTTAGGGTTTAGGGTTTCTGGATACTATGAGGGTTCCTGTAAGGGTACTGGAAACTTTCTAGAGGCTTGGCTTCGTTTTGTAGTTTGGGGTTGAGAGGTTTTAGGGCCGTTTAGGGTTCAGGGTCTTGAAAAACAGAACTGTCGGGTTCTTCACAAGGGTCCTGCACAAGGCCGTAAACACGAACTGCTGGAAAGTTTGAGCATCACCATCGGCATGCCCTCGAAGTGAACGCATAGAGAATCTCGGAACCAATGATACTAGAGGGGCCAAAACAATTGGAGTAGGATTTAGGGTATATTATACTATACTGTAGTTATACTAAGGAGCCCCCAAAATAGCATAGGCAATTCTGCATCAATCGTCCAACTCAGAGTTCAACTCTTACGAGCTCACTGGCCCTCCTAGGTCTCGAAGCCTGTAGACCTCAGCGCTTAACACCCAAAGAAAGAGCCGTGCGGTCTCAGTAGCAACCGAAAACCCCCGTACAAACCTGAATCCTGAAACCCTGGAGACCAGGGCCGCAATAAATGGCATCTTACAGCTTTTCTTTGGAAGAGGGGGGGGGGGGCGCTCATTTTGAACATGTAAGGCCGGCGGAATAAGGCGACAAATCACGCACTAACTCTTCAGAACATCTACGTTACCACTGGAAGCACTGCAAAGCATCAACCGGGTCTCGTGCTCCGGGTGTTCGGGGGGTTCGGGTCCGGGTTGGGGTGTTGACTTCGGGGTTTGGCGTTTGGGGCTTGGTTGGTGGAAAGTTTAGTGCTTGTGGCTTCGGGTTTGGGCCGCAGGGCTATAATCAATATAGTACTATCCGAAATGATCATCTGACAATAAGTATAAGAGGACGTACACGTACATATATATATATACATATCTATATACATATAAATGTATATATATCCTATATATATATATATATATATAAATGTATAGAGAGTACGGCGCACCATTCTGTATGTATATGCATATGTTTGTTTCTATATCAATATAACGACATAGTAGTTCCGGCTTGCACGGGCCTCCAGGAACTTGGCACCGGAATCCGCGTCGAGGTCCGCAGCCGTCATCCTGGGCTGCGGTGTTTGTGGTGTCGATTTCAATAGTCCCGAAATTATGTATGATTATGGCTCTAGATTAAACAATTAGGGGAACTGAAAGTTATCCCAAATCGATACCTAGTTATGTGGAGCTTCTACGGTGTACAAAGCATACCTGTCCGACCATCGTTCGACCGATCTCTCTCTCTCTCTCTATACATATATATAGTGTATACAAACCACACATATATATATATATGCACAGATATATATATATAGATTATGCACAGCATGTGTGCAGACTCTGTGGCTCAGATTTTGGCTTGGGCTGGAAGTTAGCAAGCTTAGCAGGAGGTGTCATGTGCTTTCCGTTTGAGGGTTTCGGGTCTTGGACTATAATATGGAATTAAGGGTTCTGGGGTGCGGGGGAAAGAGGGCGATACTGATGCTGGCATTCAGCACTGGCTGCAATATTTATTTCCATAGTAGCTCAAAACAACTCATAATACTAAATGAAAGCTAAGGAGAGTGCATAAGAACTAATGATAACTAGCCATGTTCAGTAGTTGTTGATCAAGCTGCTGCCCATTGAAACCTCTAACCCTGGAACCGACAAGCCCACGACCTCAAAAGCAGCGACAGGAATCGGGTCAGCACCGCATGGACAAGTTGATACAACAGTTGCAGCAATGTTGAGGGTAGTTCATGAAAGTAGCAGTTTAAAAGAGAAAAGTAATGCAGTAGAAATCTTTGAAGCCATAAGCACCCAAACTGCGATCCCCCCCCCCAACACCTGAGAACCCTAAAACTACTAACATCCTAAAACAAAACCCAGAGTACTCCAAAGTCCCCAAGCCCGCAAAACCTAAACCATAAATCCTACACCCCCTAAGACCCCCAAACCCTAAACCCCCTAAGCCAGTAAATCCCTCTGCCGTTAGAGGCCCAAACGACTCGTCTCCCAGCGCGCTGTGCGCCGACTGCGGCCTCCTTGCCGTAAAGGGGTTCCTATGAAGGGTTTAGGGTTTTTAGGGTTTCAGGGCTTTTGGGCGATTGTAGGGCTCTTAAGGGTTTAGGGGTTGGGGTTCCTATGAAGGGTGGGTGAAAAGAGTTACCATAACTATACCCCCCTTTTAACCATAATAAAAACAATATTCATAATATTCTCTATATATAGGAGTTTCTGAAAATAGGGGACCCTAATATAGCACCTCAAATAGTCGGGGCCTCATAAGGACCCCCAAATAAGGTACCCCTAATTTTCGGAAACTCGCATATAGATAAGGAATAGCATACAGGGTTGCCTTGAAGGGTTATACGACTATGAAGGGCTACCCTAAGCCCAATTTTTGTGCCTTAGGCCTCTTGTTCTGGGATTCACGGATTCGGGCTTGGGGTGCGGGTATCCCAGAGACTCCAATATCCCTTAGTTAAGGAATATATCTTAAATTATAGTAGGATCCCTAATATGATTTAAGGAATATCCCTTAATTAAGGGATACTGGAGTCTCTGGGATTCTGATGTTTATCCTGGTTTTGAACTGTTTTTTGTCCTTCGGGCAATGGCGCGTAACCCTATAGAGAGCTTCCATGGCCAAAGACAAGGTGACATTTCGGGGACGAACGGGCAAGCTTGATGGGTAACCGTGTAATATAGAGGCCTTGATAATTAGAATAGGAGCACATGCTGTACTAACTCCCTTGCCGCTGAGTCCTGGAACCTTAGCGGGAGCCTTAAACCTAGATCCTAAGATCTATGCAAGATGAAGCTGCAAACCTGGTGTCTTTCCCTCTTTGTCGTGAGTTCGACGGGTCTGCAGCGAAAAGAAATGAGCCGAATGATAGACTTGGCGGTGGCTTCCTTTTGCACATACCCCATGCCCCCAAAGTCTACACTCAAGGCACTGACGATTGCTAACCCCTGTCTTTTCAGGGCCCTAGTGCTTGTATCCCTACTATCATTCTTACAAAAAGGACGGCGCCCTGAGATGGCTTCTTGGAGTCTCCACCTTCGAAAGGATCCAGCAGACGATGCAGCCTCCTGCCCGCAAGAAGACATCAGATCTGGTTAAGATTTGTTACTGTTTCAGGGTCTTAGTTGCTGAGTTCATAAGCCCCCAAAAGTTTACACTTTCAGTTTTATAGTGGGTAATATTATCCCAAAAAGTGTAAAGTGTATCCACTCAGCTACTATGGGGTTGAGGGTTTCAAGAGAAGAGTTCATCGGGTTTCAGGGTTTAGGGCCTTTAGGGTTTCGGGCTTGTGCTTTTCGGACCGTCTCCTGACAAAAACAGAGCCCGGGACATAGAGTGCTCTTCCGCTGATGCTGACTCTTGTGGTCGGTGGTCTCTCATAACCCCTAGACTCTGCAACGACATACTAGGCCTGGCAGTAACATTCAGAGTCATGAGCATAGTGGTTTATGTGAGGTCAGAGCAGTTTTGCGATGTGATCCAAGACGACTGCGGGGTGGACCTCTTGACTCGCTGCACCGCCCGGAGACAACGCCACAATGCACTGCTGGCAAATCGCCTCCATGACAGCTGTCAGGGCTGTCGGGGGGTCGCTCAGATACGTCGGCCTGCAGCGAAGTTCACAAGCGCAAAGATGGTTCCAAGTGATGGTGGAGGTTCAGTTCGTTGTGGTCGGCATGTCTCGACACGTCATCAAAACCTTCCGTCTTGAAGGGACTGCTATTCTTGCTGCAACTACCTCAATGCGGGGTTTCTTGTTCTCAATAAGTCTCATGCGCTTACCAAGACGTGTTTTCATCATCTGGATCTTGCTCATCTCTGCCCCTGAAGCTCCCAAAGGGTCCAAGTAATGGTATGGTATAGTATATAGTATATATATATATACATATATATATATATATTTTTTTTTTTGGGGGGGGGGGGCCCAAATATCTCCTAAGTACCTACTATTGGGGTGCTGGGACCCTTTGGGAGTATGCAACGCGGCTATTACATGCATCGAAACCATCCTTGGATGTCTGTGTAGACACACTCATGTCCAGATTCCTCTACAGACCTTCATGCATATATGCAGGTCAACCTGCAAGGCATTGCACTCCACCTGCCTATCTGTCAGAACCTACGTCAATACAGACATTTCACACGCGTATGTATGTTCACACACTCATGTATGTGAACACATTACATGCATGTTGACACATACGGTGTATACACACATATGTATACGCATATATATATATATAGATATAGATCAAAATACACACATGTGTAAATACACACACACACACATCCACATATGTAGGTATGCACACACATATACAGAGAAATGCACATATACATACCTCCATTTAAATGAATAGATAGATGTATACGAATATATATATATATATATATATATATACACACATATGTATGTTTATATAAGGGGACTTACATATTCTATGTTTCTTGTACATGTTTATATGTATATACGTGCATATGCATATAAAAGATACTGCCTGATTGCATGTATGTGTATGTGTGTACGTACGTATGAACATGCAAGCATACATACGTGTGTACACATATACATGTTACATGGTACATAGTATAGAACTTGCAGTATACCGTAGACAATGTATGATATGTAATGTATAATATAAAACATTGTTTACATCTATATACAGATCATAAAATGTATATTAAAGAACATATAACAAGTAACATATAACACACACATATATACATAACATAAAATGTAACATACACTGTATCATATACAAGATACAATATACAGTATTATATATATATATCGTGTAGAGTTATATATATATATATATGTATATATATATATATATATATATATATCCTTTCACACATCGAGAGAGAGAGAGAGAGAGAAGGAGGCCTTGTGTCTGAATATGTGTGGTCTAGTCAGTCTAATCACCGAAACAGCTCTTCGAGAGCCACGCAGGAATCCAGAAGGTGCGGCCGGCATGTTCGGTGGCAAGTCCTGCGAAATGCCAAAGAACAGGACCATGACACGAATGTACAGGCGTTAACAAATAGAATAGGGATCAGGGAGGTGTTGTTGTTGATGTGCAAGACGACGACTACGACGACGACTACTACTACTTCTGCTTCCGGCCGTTATAGTAGGCCTGAATATGAATAACCGATGTGATCGGGGGTCCTATAGGGGCCTGCTTAAGGTTTTCATATATTTTCCTATTATATGGCGTTTCAGCTTTAGGATTTAGGGAAGGGATTTAGGGAAGGTTCACCGGTGGTTTCACCACCTAGCATTTGCACAGGGTGCGGCAAGGGGTATATGGTACCATATATAGTTATAGTGTTTGGTTGTAAGCGACTTGCACTGTAGCTTTAGTTACCCTACTTGCAACCCACCGTACATGTAGCTACTAGCTTTGAGGCAAACCATGCTACCGGAAGAGTTCATTCCGACAAGTCACAGGCATCCAAGATGAAATGGGGGATCCAATTCCCCCCCCCCCCCCGCCCCCCATGAATTGAAGATTATGTCCAAAAGCTGCTCTCAGCCACTCTAGCGGTCCACCCACAAAAGCCACAGGCCTGCTTTGGATTTTGGGGTTCAGGGCTACAAAACCCGTCGTTCAAGCGCTCTTTCCTGCGGGGGCTGTGGCATCGGTGCACCACGGGGCGAAGACCTGCAGCAGATCGGGAACTGGCTCGGGTCGGGTTTTCGGGTTTAGGGCTTAACATTTAGGGTTTAGAGTTAAGGTTTGGGATTTAAGGTTTAGGGTGCAGGTCAGATTCCCGGCAAATCCTTGACTAATTTGTGACTTCGTGGGTTTTTGGGGGGCCCACATGGGGTCTGGGGCTGCTTTGGGACGCCGGCTAAGGAGGGCCTGATAAGGCTCAGCAAGAGGGGTCGAATATGGGCTCCAGTCGGGCTCGCTGAGGGCCTAAGCGGCTCAGAAGTAGAGGCATCATCGGGGCAAGCTATATGTAAGTTCTACTTCGAACTTTGGGTATCCTTGCGTCCTTATCGTCAGGATCCTACCCTTTGGGGTCTATTGTGGTGTTTACAAGCAGGATTCGTTAAGATTCAGATCAAAACTTAGTTAATGTGGGGCCTTAAAGATTAGAATAGGGTTTTGGGGTGCAATGTAGCAAATGTAAAACAAGGAACCTTAAGGTATATGTAATTATTCAGGCTTCTACATGAAGGGCCTCCTGAATCTTGGGGACCCCGTTACCCATCAACGACTCTTACTCGTAGGATCCTTCCTATGAAGGCCCTCCGAAAAGGGCTTAAACTTTTCTTAAGTCACATAAACAAATCGGCAATTCTCTAAATTGGGATCCTTTTGGGGTCCTCCAACTAGTACGGCACCCTTACAAAGAGGACCCTAAAAGGGGCCCTGATTTAGAGAACTACCCAAATTCTGATGACCTGGCCCCGGAAGTGAAGATGCCCCTGCCTGGACTGCGAGTGCACGCTCGAAAGGACAAATCGAATGACCTCCTGCGAACGCTAAGGACAAGGGTCTTACTTATTAGAATAGGGTTTGGGGGTGTATCCTTTAAAGGGGCCTAGAAGGGGTACTATAAGGGATCTTTAAGGGTACTATAATGTAGGGGCCTTAATAATTAGAATAAGGCTCCGGGGTATACTGTACTATAATTACAATAAGCCCCCAAAACCCTATTCTAGTTATTAAGGCCCCTACATTAAGGACAAACTTCTCGCACATGAGAGGGTGTGCTTCTAAAGTAGAGGGGTACTTTCTCCAGTTTCTTTAAGGGGATCCTTACACCTTCTCGTCAGGCGGACCTTGACATCTTGGGTCCGTGCTGTTTCGAATTCCGCGACTTATGTGTAAAGTTTTCCTTTCAAAGGGGTGTGGGGGTATATTCTAGTACAACTACACCAGGAATTGGGGGGATAATATCTCAATTTTTCAATCCTGCATCTTATGCCTTGCAACCAAAATAAACCCAAAGAAGAACCCACCAACACGCCCAAAAGCCTCCCTAAACCCTTGTGCATGCAGGGCCCTAGCAAACCAACCTCCCTTCTTACAATTTTTTTTATAGTACATTGTACCCCCCCCCCCAAGTTGCCTCAAACCTAACCTCTTTACCCTGAACTCTTCACCCTAAACCCTTTACCCTAAATCCTTTACCCTAAACCCGTCATTACGGCCCTAGAGGTCCTCCAGGCGGTCTTCCATGCGATCCAAACGCCGGGCCAGGTCGCCAGCGCCAAGGCCATCGAGCGCGGTGAGGTCTGGGGGCAAAATGCGTTGAGTCCCCTTTGGGGTCCTTTTGGGGTCCTTTATAATAGTTTATCTTCATGGTTCAAGGAACAAGTGAAGAGAAGCAACAAAATTTAGCGGCGAGTCCGTTTTGGTGTCCTTTGGAGTTTCGGGTCTAGGGGCCCTTCATGACTAGGAAGGATTAGTAAGATTAGTCTTACTGGCTCCTTTAAGGAACACGTGAAGAAACGTAACAAAGTTTACTGCTCCAGAACCCGGGTAAGGGCTCTGTGGGGTTGCAGCCTCTAGCGTTCTTCAAGGGCTTTATGATGCTTCAGAGGCTACAAGCTCTGGTATGAGCTTCATATCGAGGTATACCTGAGGCTCTTACAGCGCCTCCTAAGCTTAGGGTTTGGGTTTGTCGGGGTTGGGCTTAGTGTTCTGACTTCTGAGCACTTGCATGGCAAGTGCTTCTGCAACCCGGTAGAGCGCCATGAACCTCCGAGCGGCTTTTTTGACAGAGTTATGCATGATCTCTCAAGAGAGCCCTCAAACACCCTACTAAAGCCATATACTACCATGTAGGAGTTTGGAAACCCAGGGACCCTAATATAGAACCGTGATTGTAGACATCTCAAGCAGCTACGCCTAATTCTAGAAAGCCCCTGACTAAACCCCATTGGCAAATCCGTGCAAAACCCCTGAACTCCATGCAAAACCTATCTGTTTTCGCACTCCCTAAACTTCCCTAAACCCTAAAACCCTAACATGAACCTCTACAAGGGCACGGAAGACATCTTCGCGTCCCGAGGCTTTAGCTGGCCATGAGCGCCTCGATGCAGTCGTCGGTGAGACCTGAGGCGAGTTGCTGGTCTTAGGGCTCAAGGGCTTAAGTTGGGGAGTCGGGGTTCCAGGACACACTTACTGGGTTCTTGAGTAGCCCCCTTATAATAAGGGTACCCTTTTTCCTACTGTTTGGTTTTAATAAGAGGACCCCAAACTAAAACGGGCAAAAGGGTACTACTCAGGAACCTAGCTTATAAAGAAGCCTTAGGGGATCTTTAGGGCTGACTGTGAGGGGCTCAAGTTGGGGCTGCTTTGGTGTTGATTGTGTCTACTATGGTCTACTGTAGTAACTTCTCCCATTTACTGAACACCCCCCCCCTCCACCCCCTCAACAATAAACCCACTTTCTGGAAAGCCAATCTGAAAACCTCGCCGCCTATTCAGAACTGTTTCAATTAGGCGGAGTTCAGCACGAGCAGGAGCGGGAGAAGGAGCAAGGCAGAACAAGAGCAGTAGCAGGATG
>BGNK01000069.1:243440-362858 GCA_003297005.1 Symbiodinium sp. clade A Y106
CCCCCCCCCCCCCCCCCCGCCCCCAAGTGATAGACAGGAGAGATGACCTACCCGAGTAGTATTACAAGCAGTTTCCGAGTTTTGCTTGGCCCCGCCTATCGTTTATGCTCATGTTGACGGGCCGAGACTAGAGGGTCTCAGGCCTGAGGGGTTTAGAGATTCCCGCCATTGCAGCTCCAGCGACGGAGAAGCCGAGCAAGAGGATATACTAGTTGTCTACGGGTGAAACATACTGCTACTACTACTGACTACCACTACTGCCGCTGCTGCCCCTTCCTCCTCCTCCTCCTCGGCTTCCTCCGCCTCCACCACAACGGCGACTACTGCTTCGATGATGTTGTGGATAACAGATGCTGTACAAGAGGTTAACGCAGCTCTGAAAACACCGCATCGCAATACTATTTGTATGCAATAGTAGCCTTCATCATGATCGCCGACACCACCTCCACCATCGGAGTCACGCTCATAATCATAAGAATCGACCGGGCCATCATCGACTGGGCATCTGTGCTCAGTCAGGCTTTGCCCCTCCTAAGGTCGAAGCCATGCCTTAAGCTTGGGACTGTCCGCTGCTTGGCTGAGGACCAGGCCAGTGCTACTTCTCTGAAACTGGAGCATGCCAAAACCTGGCGGTCAGTTGCTTTTGGGATCTCGGGATGTACAGTACCGGCTTTAGATCGTATAAGCCCTCAGTTTGGCCCAGTATGCTGCGGATTCGGATAGGGTTGTGGTGTTTATAAATGCCAATATGACAATGGGGGGATGGTGGTTTGCCCCAAACCCTAAGCCCAAAAGCCTTAACCCTAACATCAGCGGCCGACGCCAAACGCTAAAACCGGTCCGAACCCCCAAACCCCAAACCTTCTTGTAGTACACCTTATAGTAACCCTTAACGAACCCTTAAAAGGAACCCCTGATAGAACTCTTAGAGGAACCCTTACAGTTCCCTTCAAGGGAACCCTTAAACCCCAGAGGATGGTCTCAGAACTCTTGCAAAATCCTTCGAAGACCATTTAGAAAGCAAAATCTCCTGCGGCCTAAACCCCCGAAGCCCTGAACGCCCAAAACCCTAAAACCCTGAAGCCATATTGTCCAAAACCCGAAGGCCTGAACGCCCAAACCCGCTTTGACACCCCAAATCATATAGTAATCCTTATAGAAACCCTTAAAGAAACCCAGAAAGTGAACTCTTAAAGGAACCCCTGTAGCAACCCTTATAGCAACCCTTAAAGGGACCTTTTTGGAGCCCTTATAGTAACCCAAGTAACCCCTAAAGGAACCCCTAAACCCTAAACCCTAAATCCTATGACACCCGAAGGGCGCCTTTTCTCGGAACAAACTGCGGCTCCTCGGGTGCCTCGCCGGCCTGCAGCTCGGGGACTGCGGAAAAAACTGTTTGGGGTTCAGGGTTCTTCATAATACTAGGAACAATAACCATAACAAGAGACGGGTAGTAGTAGTAGTAGTAGTAGTCGTAGTGGTAGTGGTAGTGGTAGTGGTAGTAGTAGTAGTAATGATCGTTATGGTAATAGTAATGTTAGTAATGCTAATGGTAATGACAAGCTGTTTAGAGTTCAGGGTTCAGTTACATTGTAGTAATACAACATCGTAACATCGTAACTATATTAGACTATACTAATGCTTTGCTATACTATACAGGGTGTAGGGATTAAGGTTCAGGCTTCAGGGTTTAGGGATGTCTAGAAGCTTCATGGGCTTAGGGTTTAGGAGTAGGGTTGAGGGCTCAGGTATATTGCATCATATAACACTCTACGGTTTTATGTTAGACTATACTCATACTATATTTTACAGGGTTTAGGGATGTCTATATGGTTTTTGGGCTGTTTGGAGGCTTCATCAGGGTTTTGTCAGGAACCAATTGACAGGTTTTAAGCGGCTTGGGTCCAGGATTTTGGAAGGGTTCCCTATACGATTAGGGGCGTCATATCTGAGCTTGTTAGCGTTGTGAAAGGAGTTTGCTGAGTCCGATGGCAGGCTTAGAAGGGTGGTGCTTGTGTGTTCTAGGGTTCTCTCTTTAGGGTCAATTTGGTCTTGCAGCGTTGTAAGAGGGTTTTAGTTTTATGAGCGTGTAGCAGGATTTGAGGCGCACCGTAGGATTTGTGAGCCCATGGCGAACGCTTCAAATCTAAATCCCCTGAAACCGAGCGCCATGTTCTCCTCCTAGGTGTGTTGCAGATTCAGGCCAATGCTTTCAACACGCTACATGCCAAATAGTTCTGTAAAAATTAAGTTAAGTAGACTCCTCAGACCCCATGCAACAAAACTCATAACACAACAGCACCCCTCTAAACCTGCCATCCCAGGCCTGCGGCACACCAAACGCCTGTAAACCCATTCGACTCTTGCCTGGAAAGCAGCCTGCACGGCAGGACCATATTCATAGTCCCGGCGGATATTGTCCACCTTCTCCTCCAAGGCCTCCCAAAAATAGCGCTAGGAACCGTGAGATTCGCGCGGCTTAGAGAGTACTCTTGAGGGCTTTAGGGTTATTGGCGTCTTGGAGCTTATGCAGAAAGGAGCTCAGGGCTCCACGACTCAGCGTCTTCCACTTCAGGACTTTGAGGAGGCCGAGAAGAGTATTGGTTTATGAGGCTTACGAGTACAACACGTGCTGATACTAATAACGGCCCGCCAGCAACGACAACATGCACTACGACTGCGACTACTATTGCGACTATGGCCACCTTGCGGCTACTGCTACTCCTGCTCCTCCTAGTATTACAACTCCTATCACCACTACCGCTGCTACTGCTACTGCTACTACTACTACTACTACTACTGCTAAACTACTACTACTACTACTACCACCACCACGACTACTACTACTACTACTACTACTGCTACTACTACTGCTACTACTACTACTACTACTACTACAACGACTACTACTGCTCCTGCTGCTGCTACTGCTACTACTACTACTACTACTACTACTTCTACTTCTGCTGCTGCTACTGCTGCTAGTACTACTACTACTACTACTACTACATTGCCACTACCACTACTACCACCACCACGACTACTACTACTACTACTCCTACTACTACTACGACCACTACGAGTACGATTACGACTACGACGACCACGCCTGCTGCTGCTGCTGCTGCCAAACGACGAAGACTGCAGCCCGTGCTGAAGATTGTTGATACTACTGCTTCTCCGACGGCGAAGATGACAACAAAAAGAGGCCCCTCGCAATTGACATCTTCGTGTTTGCTGCCAACGAAAGGTTCGTCAGCAACGTCTTCAGCATCAAATGGCTCTTCGTGGTGCGCATCAGAGCATGCATCTTCACCATCACCAATAGCATGATTATCATCTTCAGCAGCAGCCACCATCACCATCATCATTGTCAATATCCGTCTTCTTTATCTTCATCTGCTAGTCATACTCCTGCTTCTCCTCATCTCATCACCACCCTTGTTCGCATCACTCACACGACACTTGCAGATGCACGCTGCAAAATCCCAGGTGCCTTGACTCTGTCTGCAGTGCTCCGTCGCTGATTAGTCTCCTGGGCAGCACAGCAGGAAACATTCAGACTCACTGCTCATGGAAACTGGAGTCGCATCGGTGTCCTCGATCATGGCCGGCACAGGCTCCACCTCAGCACTTCTGCAATAGCTTCTGTTCTCATGGCCCTAAACCCTGAACTCGGAAACTTTCAATGCTAAACCGTAACTTTCAGGGTTCTTCTCCGAAACTCTCAATGATCAACCGTACATTTGAGGGTGTTGCCGAGGTGGGTGCGCTGCAGCATTTATTGAAACATGAAGGAAGCCCTTCGGCAGCAGCTGGCGAGGCCTCTATTAGAATATTAGGGTTCGGGGGTCTGCTCTAGTGCAAGTATATATATATGTAATATGAACTCACAGAGGATATTGTTACTAAGTATTGCTACCCGCATATAAATGGCAGTAGCTGTCGAAGCGGCAAGGCAGCGCTTGACACTACGACACTGAATGGTTGCGCCCAAACGGAAATACATCGAATGGTGAAAGCGAAACTCAATTAGAGTTTGGGGGGCCCTTTAGGAGTAATTTCTTGTGGTGGAAGCTATGAGCCCCATTCTTTTCTTTCCTCAACCCAAAACCCTAAAGGCTATGAACCCCAGTCTTGTCTTCCCGTGCATTACTGCGCGATGCAAACCCAATCTACCAGGCTGCACTCCCAGACCTCACGGAAGCCGTGGTCATCAAGTCCAAACCTTCTGTTTTGTAGTGTCCCTATGAATTCTATATTCGGGTTGATCACGAGAACCTACAAAGAAGTAGGTTACGGAAGCCCCACTGTCTTTTCCATTCCGTGGCGAGCTTGCTTTTGGCGACAGTCTGTCGTTGAGTCTGCTGTTGCGCACTTCGGCTCGGTTTCGGCAGGAAGACTTCGCAGGGACCGGTGCTCGGAGCCAACACTTCACGGTAAGGTGTTTATATATGGGCTTCGGGTGTGGGATCGAACAGTTGCTAAGACCGGGCGCCAAGCTAACACAGGGGCCCTGATGTTTAGAACAGAATGTTGGGTATGCTGCAGTATCATGAGTAGGATGATCAAGACTTATTTTACTGTAAACCCGGAGCTGTAAACCCTAATTACTTACAAACTACGTATTCCGACCCCCGACTAACGGGCACGGTAAGTGGATCTCCACGGAAGATTTTCCCACAGCGTGAAGATCAAATCGAACTAGGCTCGTGTTTCAGGTTCAGTGTTTGGGGTTGATAACTAGGCTCGTGTTTCAGGTTCAGTGTTTGGGGTTGATAGTTCAGGGTTGCAAGCTTGTTTAGGGTTTGCGGTTCCCCCATTCAAGGTAACCTTTCTACCGCAGTGGGAAGACAGAGAGATAGGAAGCTATCGTGTACGTGTACATGATTCGTGCACCTTCGGCCTTGTCGAAGCGACCAATAATCCAAAGCTAAACCCCAAATATCTGAATCCTTCCTCCGCCCCACAACTTGACACTAATCCACTCTTCCAACGCACCCTAGCACCATGAAGCTCTAAATCCTAGAGTCTAGATCAAACAATAAAGCCTGAACACTTAAGCCTCAAACCTTCATCTTCGGCCCGGTTTGCTCAGAGAAAGCTGCCGAGAGAGCCTGTACTCGGATCTTCCAATCTATCTAAGAGTGCTTAAGTTTGAGGTTTATCGCTTAAAAGCTTCGGACCCTTCAGAATACTCCCTGTAAAGATCAAGGGTTCAACATGGGGGGGGGGCCTTTCCCGCTTCATGTCTATTGGAAGCCCGGGTTCGCTGCGCCGCTGCCCTGGCTCATTGCTTCAGCTCCTTCTCGTCATTCCTTGCCTCGGACTGGCAGCCCCGCAAATCAACTAGGAACTGAAAGCTTGGACGGCACAGCTGTGCTGACATTGTTGGTGACCACTGAAAACTCACGGTACGGTGGCTGAGGACAGGGGAATTGCATTGATGGTGCTCGGACAGGCTGCAATCGATAGGGCCGAAAGGTTGGAAGCTCTTTCAAGGAAGCGTGAGACTATCCAACAATAAGTTATAAGGATCCCGAGGAAAGACCCTGAAAGAAGGAGCCGCTTTTCCTTGCTGCTCCCTCCCTCACCTCCCACCCAGAGGCTGGTTCGAGTTGTGGTCTCAAAGCTTGGTAGTCTTGCTTGTTTGACTATGCCTGAGAACCTGCCGGCTCACCGTTCTGGGATTCAGTGCCGAAGTCGAGCATCGGGATAGTTTCTCACATGCCTGGCGCGCACACAAACACTGACGTAGAAGCCTGAATAACTACCAATACTATTCCTTAGGGCTCCTTGCTGTAATGATACTTTGCTATAACCCCAACCAACTCCCCATTCTAGTTATTAAGGCCTCCAGTTTAGCGGTGCTAGACCGACCTCCATGACGACAGCACTCAGCCGCAGGGTCCCCTGCGTTTCTCCCGCGGTGCAGGCGACCGTGTGGGACTGCTGGCTGCGTGGCTGCTGCCAGCTTCATTTCCGGTCCTGGGAGGGTTTTGGGTTTGGGGCTGAGGCAAACTTGAAGGGTTATGGGACATAGTAAGGGTTCTTGCAGTCTTACAGGGATGATTAGGGGGTTCACTACGGCTGTACAAGGTGCTACTGGGGTTTAGGATCGGCAGCTAGAGTAGCTCAGTCATATTTGGGTTCATCAGTAAAAATACTTAGAGCCGACTTGTTCTGCTCCTTCCAACTCTTAACTTAACCCTGTGCGAGGCGCGCGCTTTTAGCCGAGTGTCCCAATGCCTCCGTTCGAAAGCCCCCTATGCATTCCAAAAGATAAGGTAATAGAAGATAATAGAAGGTAATATAAGAACCCTGTGTGCATCCCTTGTCTCCCCTACACCAGCATTGACAGGCAAACACTGACAGGAAAACGCGGATGAAGTTGCCCCGATCCGACCTAAGCCCAAAGTCCTTAATTCCCTCGCAAACTTTCCAGGGACTAGGATTTCAGGGGTTTGAGGCGTTGGGGCTAGGGTTCTACACCAAATACCCGAGTTCCCTGACATCTCAAAGCTCTGCCAAGTACCCTTTCAACTACCCTTAACATCACATGCAATAAGATGCTCTGCCCGAAGTGCCCAGAAATCTGCAAAATCAACTCCAAACGTCCTCAACACCCCTCAAACTCCACATCCTCAACGGCCTAAGCTGTCAAGCTTGACACTCCCGTGAGACTCAAGTAGAATGTCAATATCTTTAACATTAGGGTTTAGGGTTGAGTTTTAATAGCGAAACAGCAAAAGCAGTAAGACTTGAAGTGACAAGGGCACAAGAGGTCACATTGACGTCAGCATGAGGATCACACGATTCGGGTCTTCTTCTGGAGTCTTAGTCTAGGGGTCCGCATACCCCAGACCCTGAAACCCTAAACTCTAAACCTAAACTCTAAATCTGAAAACCCTAAACGCCAAACTTTCCAAACGCTTGTGTGGTCATCTGGGCCTCCAAAATACAGAGCCACAGCGACGCCGAGAGCAAAAATACACTTGTTGCCCTGTTGGGGGCAAACCATTTCAGGCACCCCTCCCCATATCATGATCCCCGTTAAGGCCTTGCGGTTGGCCTCAGCGCACCCTTTATGGGACCTTGAAAACTCGTATAAACCCTAATTCAACTCGTGTAGTACTAGAATACGTAACCCGAATGAACCCTTCAAGCAAACCGTTTTACGGAACATTTCAACCATTAAATCCTGTAGAACATGTGAATTCTCTTATAAGCCGAAACACACTTTGTCAACCTTGTGTTCACCTTTCTGGGCCCTTTGAAACAAACAACACCAAGAGCTTGGAGAGGCGCATTTCTGAGAGCTTCTCCAAGATAGCCTTCGGGTCCTGCTCAGCAGGAGGTCCAATTCAACTCTATAGGGTTTTAGGTTTTGGATTCCTTTGAAGGCTTTCTCTAAGCGGTTCCCTCAAAGGGCTTTGTACTGAACTTTCAAGGCTTGTTGTTTTCATGAGGTGGCAGCAAGGTTTGCGTAATATAGGGGCCTTAATAATTAGAATAGGGTTCTGGGGCCCATTATACTACGGCGACTATAATTGGAATAAGGAACCCCCAAATGGAATTGGTAATTATTTAGGCCCCTATATTAGCGTTGTGCAGGTCCTTTATGCGGTCTAGGACTTGAAAAGCTCGAGGCTTACCGTAGGAATCTATATGGGGGCTCTAGAAGGTCCTACAGTAGAAGCCAGAAAGTTAGAACATCATTATCCTCATGCCCTAAAGGTAGAGTAGAGGGAATCCCAGCACTAATCATCCTAAATCCATGTTCCAACTTTCTGGGGTTCACTATAATTAGAATTGAGTTTGGGGGCCCATGATACTATACTTATGATCTATATGGGGGCTCTAGAAGGTTTTTACAGGGTTTTGTTGGAGTGTTTCTTGGTTCACTCTTCGGATGAACCCCTGGGCCCTTAGGCCTGGGATCCTTATATGTCAAAAGCATGGTCCCTTTTTGGGTACCCTAAATATTAGGTGCCGTACTATATTAGGGACCCAAAAAGGGACCATAACTTTGACAACCACCCATATAGGGATCGTACTACCCCAAAAGGTTGAAGGTTACCTACACTACTACTAGGTTTAGGGTTATGTATCTAGTTCAAGGGTTTGGCATTTCGCACGTGGAGAGAGATGTGGCGCACTCACACACAGAGAGTGGTGTGCGTGTGTATATATGTTTACATACACAGACTTATGAACAGATAAACATATGCCACTTACCTGCACTGTAGGAAGGCAGGCAGCATTATGGCATGTTGCAAAGGCAGATCTGCACGTGCGTTATTGACACGTACGAAGGGCGAGCTTCAGAGTGCTTGGTCTTCGGCCCCTGCGCTGGGACTTCATGGGAGCCTTGCTGTGTAAGGTGTCCACGTGATAACACAAAACAAGGCATTCTTGCAGCGTGGCAACTCTGGGGGGAAGCTTCAACTAAGCATCAAATAACCACAATCTGACGTGCTCATCATCCGTCATGTAGCGCCAACCCGGAAACTCAAAGCTGGCGCAAGCACCCCCAGCGACAGTCCCTGCCATAGTGGAACAGCCTCGGCTACATGAGCTTCCAAACTATGCAAAGTTCGGTCTGCCAGTCCCTACCATGTGTAGACCTATAGAAGAGCGCACTAGAACTGAGGATAGTTGCAATGATATGCATCATGACCTCCTTATCTGTAGCGTCAGCGTGAAACTCGCAGAGCCAGCGCATGTTCAGTCGCTGCCACTAGAAGAGGCATGAACCCGCTATCCGAAACTGGCTGCAGTATCCCAGGCATCGTAGGCAGCCTCTCCGAAATCTGAAATTTCACCAAAGCTGCTCACTGGACATGCTAACAATCATCCGAATCGTTTAGGAAGTACGGCTATTGATGTTACTATGCCATTCTCTGAACGCATACAACAGCAACAATTACAACAACAACAACGACAACAACAACAACAACAATAAAAGTTGCAAAAACAAGCAGCTAAAGTGTGCAATCATCACAAGAGCAAGACTAGTCACCATCAAAAACCAGTAAGACAACAACAGTAGCAGCACCGACTGCAACGGCCGTTGGCAGTCATAGCAACGATAGCCAGTAATGCGAGTCATGCAACACAATCACACTCATGTAGTTCCCTGACTTAGAACCTTTCAGTAAAGTCGGCTGTTAATCAGAGGTCTACATCAATTTCAACAGAGAAGGAGATGGTGCCAACGAGCTCGAGTGAAGCAGGTCACTGAGCTCCCCGCAGCAACAGGCCCGGAACCACCACCTTAGGGGAGCCAGGGACTATATCCCTCTGAGAACCATCATAAGAGTAACATGGGAACAAAAAAAACATTCCTAAGGAGACTGTAGGGGAAGGTTTGGGTTTGGGAAATCATGGGAAAAAGGGTCTCATGCTTTTGAAGAGATTCCTGGTGGCTCAGGGTGTTTTCCGTGGGGCTTGGGGTCACCTCTGTGGAGCCATCGACTCTCTGGAACCCCCTGGCTCCTTGGGAAATTCTGGGTACTAAACTGGGTCTAAGAAAATTGGAAGAAGGGCTGTTGGGGGGGGGGGTAGATTCGTGTAGTATTGCATAGGACATAGGGACTACAAGGGGATATGATTACAGAGTGCTCAGAGCTGTTTACTCTTCGGTTGGGGTTACTGGTGTATGGTCCTCACCTAGCAAGAGGGATCCGCCCGAGGCTGCAGTGGTAGGGCTGTATCATGGCTCCACATGCCGCTGGTTATGAATATAACGGCCATTCAGAAGTAGAATCAGATCTGTTAGATCCTAGCATGCTGTTATCGCAAATCTTCTCCTGCAGGCTGTGACTGACTTTGTTGCTCCCATCGTGTTGCTGCCTCTTTCTGGTTTTACTGTGAAAGGCGTTGTCGATTAGTCATGTTACGTTTCGATTCGCCATGCTACCACCTTCTCGCACCCACTGAACCCAAACCCCTAAAAGCTAGACTCAAAAACCCGAAACCCTAAACACCTTATCACAGCTCCGACACCCCGGGAAACAACATGAGCTTGAAATCCTAAGCTCTAAACCCTGACGCGCCGGTCTTCTGGGGATCCGGCGGCTCCGATGGCCAGGTTGGTAAAGAATGCTTGAGTGGCATCCATCTTGGCCCTGTCGGGTCGATGTAGGCTTTGGGTTTCAGAGCTGCCAGGGCTCTACTTCGAGGATCGGGGGACTTAGTAAGTAAGGTTCATAAATACCTTAATTAAGGTTTAAAGGTAACTATAAGTATAGTTACCTTACTTCTAACCTTAGTTTCTAAGTCCCATGATCCTTCAAGTAGGGCTTTAGCATGTAAGGCTTGAGAGGCATTAGGACTGAGGCTTCAGGGCCGCACTGGTTCTAGGAATGAGGACATAGGCAAGGCTGGTCGGTTTAGGGTTTAGGGTTTAGGGGGTGTGTCAGACAGAATTTACATTTCGACGTGCGGTTCCGAAAAAGCCTAAAGTTTGAGGAGGGATCTGGGCGTTGGGGGTACTAAGGTCCTACAAAGGTACTATAAAGCTACCTTACTTAAGAGATGGGATTTCCGAAAATAGGGGACCCTAATATAGTACCCTAAATGGTAGGATCCCCATTATAAGGATCCCAAGATACGGTACCCCTCATTTTCGGAAACTCCCAGCTGATTCCTTGAACCCTAGAGAAGATACGAGATGAGGGAGGCCTTCGGCGCGGGAGTTCGCCAAGTGTTGGCACGGAGCGACTCTGATTTCCGATTGCAAGGTGCCGGTCCTACACAAATATCAGTAGCTGCAAAGGTGGTATCTGCACAACCACCACAATGGCAGGAAAAAAGCAGGAGAACCGCCAGCGGAAGCCAGCAGGATTAGTAACGATGAGGGAAGGGTACTGGAGGCGATCTGCGATGCAAGGCTTCGATGGTGTGCCCCTATGGAAAAAAAGGGTGCTTGTCTGGCCAAACCATGGCCATGCAGGACACGATGGTGTGGCTGTCATATGAAGTTCTTGAGCAGCAAAACCTGCGGCTGTCGATCATAAAACAATGCACAACCACAGATCTGTTCTTTTCGTCTCTGCCCTTGGTGCATATCTTTCTGTGTTTTAAGCTATGACCTATATACCATGCTATGTGGTGTATGTAGCTGCAGGATGATAAAGACAGACATGACATGGGCACTTCTTCGAGCAACCTTCAACAAACAGTTGGGAGTCTGAGAGAATAGGGGACCCTTAGATACAACCTCAAGAAAGTAGCATGCTCCTTAATATGAGGGCCCCCTTACTACAGTGCCCGTAGTCTTCTGAAACCTCCATGAAGACAACCTGGGTTCCTTAGTAGCCCCCTTATAATAAGGGTACCCTTTTTCCTACTGTTTGGTTTTACTAAGAGGACCCCAAACTAAACAGGGCAAAAGGTTACTACTCAGGAACCTAGCTTATAAAGAAGCCTTAGAGGATCCTTGGGGCTATGGGGCTCAAGTTGGGGCTGCTTTGGTATTGATTGTGGTTTGGGGTCTACTGTAGTCACTTCCCCCATTTACTGAGCCCCCCCCCCCCCGCAACTGTTGAACATCTTGGGAAGATGGTAGAACCCCTGACTTGAAGCCTTCCAAATATGGGAGTTTCCGAAAATTAGGGGGTACCCTAAAAAGGATCCTTCAAGGGTTCCTCAAAGGGATCTATAAGGATTCTATTCAGGGCTTAGGGTTTTGGGCGTTTCCGAAAATTAGGGGGTACCTTATTTTGGGGTCCCCATAATAAGGATCCTACTATTTAGGGTACTAGATTAGGGTCCCCTATTTTCGGAAACTCCCATATGCAGCTCTGCAGGCATGGCACAAGCTCTGCATTCCTTTTCTTCGGGTTTATCCCATCACTTGCACGCCAACCGCACGTGTGCGAGGGCCATCCAAATCGATCAGCAGCACGGACCTTTTTAAGTGGGGTTGTGAGGGTTTCTGTACTCAAAATCCACCCAAACCCTAAACCCTAAACCCTAAACCGTGGGGTTGTGAGGGTTTCTGTACTCAAAATCCACATTTTTTGGGACCTATAGCTTCACTTATCTCAGGTGAGCTCGGATTCAGGCTCAAGCCTACACCTTCAAAGCAAACCCCTGCGGCTCGTGTGGGGATACATATCTACTAACATTTCACCCTTATAGAAAGAAGAACAGAAATTTTTTCAATTAACAAATATACCCTTATAGAAAGAAGAAGAGAAATTTTCTCAATTAACAAATATGACCTCAGAAATATCTCCTGAGTTTAAAGCTGCTTGGGGGCCACCCCCCTGCCAACAGCAAGGCCCTGAGAGTTCCAAAGCAAGCCAGAAACGAACTGGGAGCTTCCGAAAATTAGGGGGTACCCTAAAAGGGATCCTTTAAGGTTCCTCAAAGGGATCTATAAGGGTTCTATTCAGGGTTTAGGGCTTGGGCGTTTCCGAAAATCAGGGGGTACCTTATTTTGGGGTCCTTACAATAAGGAGCCTACTATTTAGGATGCTATATTAGGGTCCCCTATTTTCGGAAACTCCCAACTCGAGAAAGTTCTGAGCACTTGATAGTTGCAGCACTTTGTATCTCCAGCATATATTCTCGGATGCTTCTTTCGTATATGTATGTATGTATGTATGTACGTATTTGTTTATATGTATATATATATATGTATGTGTATGGATGGATGTTTCAAGCATACTACAAAGCCCTATTCTGGTGATTCAGGCCCCTCGAAGCGAGGAGTCAGGCTGCTACTGTTGGAAGCTACTTCGCATCGAAACCACTGAACTTCATTTTCTTCAGGGCTTGAATATCGGGATCCCTATGATAGTGCAGGCACAAGGGGGCGGGTTCATTTATGACCGCTCGACATTGATGAAACTGTCTGACGTTGATCGCAGGACGGTAAAAGCCTGTTTGGCGACCCGGCCTGCGGACCCTATACTAAAAGAAACTGTCAAGCCCAAACCCGTATAACACCCTGCCAAACCCCTCCTAGAAAGCCCTCGAAAAAACACAATACAAAACACACGATCCACATGAAACAACCTATGGAGCCTTGTTTAGAAACAGCCTTTATCTTAGAAGTCTCTGTGATAAAACACCTCGAGAACCCGTATAAAATACAGTATCAAAGCGATGGCAATGCCCCGATCTGCACTTGGACCCCTTCAGTGTCGCATTCATCGACCAAGGGGCTGCCACTGCCCCAAGGCAAGCTCGCCGCCTCAAGTCAATCTTAGTGCTGTTGTCAGGTGATACACATCTGTTTATATATATATATATGCATTTATATCCATATATACATATATGTGTATGTGTGTGTATATATATATATATATACATATACTCCCTGTCTGTCTGTCTCTCTCTCTCTCTGTTGAAAGAGTTTTCGTTGTGGTCTACTCATCTTGCGTTCTTTGGTTTCATTTTAAATTTTGTTTGCTGGGGCTTTACATGTTCGAAGCTTAGGACTTGAGATGTGTAGTGTTTAGGTTCTAGGGATTGGAGTGTGGTGCGTTGCACCTCCGTGCTTTTTCCCATGGTGCCTTATACTTCCATGCTGCGTACCTACTGAAAGCTATCAAAAACAGCACCCTTGCATCCATCCAGCATGCCCCGCAGTCCTTGATAGAGGCTTAGACCATAAGCCCTTTCACCGTGAGATTTAACATTTCCAGGGGGTTTTGGAAGATAGCGACTTTGAACAACTTATGGGGACCCTAGACCAAAAAAGGTTAAGCTTTTCAACTATGGTAGGATTATATGAACCCCACACGGTTAAAGGTTACCTACTCAGCTACTAAGAAAAAGCAACCACTCAAATCCGCCGTCCCGACCTGCGACTGGGATTGTTTCCGACTGGCCGATGGTGATGGCCAGCAGGTGGGAGTGAGCGTTCTTTGGCTCCTGGTACTGGGGTAAGAGCAAGGCCTGTCACGTTTCCTTGTTATCCTTTGACTATGAGTCTATGCAATATACTGTTATGTTATAACATGTTCTGGTATAGTATAAGATGATACTGGGAGGGTAAGGCCTGTCACGTTGTCTCGTTTTACTATGAGATGTCATGTGGCTTTCTCAAGGCAGACTTTGTGTTTCAAGCAAGTAAGCAAAGGATTTTATGCCAGAAGCCAGCTACGCTTTTGTAACACCTTCAACCCAACTAGATAGCACGATTCGTGCTGTGAAGACCCCGACTCACCAATAAAGGTATCCCCCCGGCTCCCCAACTTTGAGAAAGCCCCATACTGCTCTGAATCTTAATATACCCCTACACAAGGTACACCCAGGTTCATAAGCCCCCAGCCCTGTCTCCTCTCCAACACTACACCCTGAATCCCTCAACCCTTGCAGAACCCGGATAGATCCCTTAAAGGAGCCAAAGAAATTTTGCCTGAACTCCCTTGTAGAACCCCAATAGATCGCGTAATGGAGCCCTTTTGCCCTCAAGACCGTGCATGATGCATAAACCTGCAAGCCCTGATACCCCCGAACCCTACGTTATGCAACCCAGGCAAAACATGGCAAAATGCTAGACTACGACCCATCCTTGCTTTGGAGTGGTTCCAGAATTCTAGAGTAAAGATCTTCCATAGAGCTGCCAAGCTGCGACCCAAGTTCGGGAAACAAGGACACCCGAGCGATGTTGCTGCCTACTGACAGCTGGATCGTGGAATTTCAAGCCGCAAGTAGTCACAAGCCTCTACTGATCACCACTCACGGCTCAGCACGATTGGCGAACATCGTGCAAATAAATCTTGCGATTTCCTTGGCCCTCCTTGCACACCTTCACCAGCTGTTCAACGATGTGCTCCTCTGTCATCCTCCTAGCCCCTAAACCCGAAACCCGAACTCCTAAACCCTAAATCCCAAACCCTAAACCCTAAGCCTGGAAGTCACCTGGCAATGCTGGCACGTCGGACAACATGTAGAGAGCTTCATCTTCTGCAGCTCTCTCTCGAACTATAGGGGCCTTAATGATAGGGCTTTGGGATATATTATACCATAATTCTAATCAACAACACCCAAAATAGTATACGTAGTTATTAAGGACCCGATATTACTCTATGATGTCCCGCTTCTTGCTTTTGAAACCTTCTCTCATAGACCCTTTAATTGGCCATATAGTTCCTTTCAAGGAACCGTACATCTAATTGGGGCATCCCTTATAAGAATACCCATATCGACCCCTCAAAGGAACCCTAAACCCAAAGCCACCCCAAACCCTAAACCGTTCATACAGGAGTTGCCGAAATTGGGGGGACTTTATTTTATGTATCCTGGGCCCCAAAATAAGGTACCCCTAATTTTTTGGAAATTCCCATATAGCTCTCTTCACCCCCACCCCCCCCCCCCCCCCCCCCCCCCCCCCACCCCCCCCCCCGCCCCTCCCCCCCCCCCCCCTCCCTCGCCCTCTTGTGGTCGTCTTTGCGTGTTTNCCCACCCCAACCCCTAAACCGTTCATAAAGGAGTTGCCGAAATTGGGGGGACTTTATTTTATTTATCCTGGGCCCCAAAAAAAGGTACCCCTAATTTTTTGGAAATTCCCATATAGCCCTCTCCCCCCCCCCCCCCCCCCCCCGGATCCTGCGCCATGAACTCTTCCAAGGTGCCCTTGCCCTGGAAACACTTCGGCGGCGCTTTAGGGGTTTTCTAGAGGTTTTTGGTTCCTTCATGGTCGTTTTATAAAGGGTTTTTTGAAATGGTGAAACCTAGTGTTTCTTTGGGGTGCTCTTATTTGGTTAAAAGCAGGTTTTCGCATGTTTTGTTCTGCCATAGTTAGAACAGAAGGCAGCCTGAGGAATATTATTGGTCATGGTGCTTATGCCGAGTGCGGGGTCCGGTTCTTTTAGTCTCGTAGAGGCCTTAGATTAGAGGAGAATCGCTGCAGTAGGGTTGTTTATGGTTTAACCTTACCTTATTTGCTGAGTTCATAAGCCCCAACAAGTGTACACTTTCCGTTTTATAGTGGGTAACAGTATCCAAAAAAGTGTAAAGTGTATCCACTCAGCTACTATGGGGCCTAAACCCTGCAGCCTTCAGAAGGGGTGCTTTAGGGTTTAGGGGGTTCTAGGGCTTCGGGTTCTTGAGGGGTCTCCGACGGGCTCTTGAATGCTCATGGGCCCGGGAGTGTAGAGCTTCTTGGGTCGAAGTTAGGGTTCAGGGTTTAGGGTTTAGGGCTCAGGGTTTACGGTTCAGGGTTTAGGGTTCAGGGTTTAGGGTTCAGGGCTCAGGGTTTAGGGTGGATGGGTGTGGTGAATCACAAGGGGTTGCAGGCTTTGGCGCTTGGGAGTGTGCGAGCCCAGAGACTCCAATATCCCTTCATTTTGGAATACTCCTTAAATCATATCAAGGATCCCACTACAGGAACTTAAATCAAGGGATCCTGTTACACTTTAAGGTATATTCCTTAATATGGGGATATTTTGATATTGGAGTCTCTGGGAATCAGGCGGTAAGATGAGCAGGAATCAAGCATAATATAGGGGCCTTTCTAATTAGAAAAGGATTCCTTTTAAGGGTTGCTTCAAAGGGTTCCTTTCAGGGATCTATAGTAGGGTTCTATAATATAGGGGCCTTGATAGTTAGAATAGGGTTTTGGGGCTCATCTATACGACAGTTATAATAAGGAACCCCAAAATAGTATCGGTGTTTTAAGGAACTTCGAACTGAAGGTCCAGGGTTCCAGGGTTCAGGCGTGAAGGGTTCCTAGGGTCTGGAGGCTCGGATGCCCGGCATGCTGGCGTGGCCTGTGACATCCAGTTGCGGTCGATCGCTGCACGGTCCTGCGCAGGCCGAAAAGCAGCATCATCGTGCGCAAGAGAACGCACATCTCCATGATCAGGAAACTGAGGCTCAGTGAATGCCAGTGGAGGAATGAGCCCCCTCATAGACAGACACTATAGGTTCCTAATCACAAAAGTATACTATAGGCCCATGCCTGCTACGAACCAGCAAGCAGATTTAGTGGTCCGCTTTTCAAGGCTTTTTTCGTAGGATCGTGACCATAATCCTTATCATGGAAGGTCATTAAGCAAGGACACGTTTAACTTCAAAGGCGTGAAACTCCTAAACGAGAACGGCTTAGGTTTTAGAGTTTTAGGGTGTCAACCTAGGCCCTAAACGCGAAATCCGAAACCGGAGAATGGTGGCCTTGTCAGATGCCGGACGCAATTCGAGGTGATTGTGCTGGTACTCCTTGGGCCAATTAGGGTCTGCTACTATTCCTTTAGACCCACTAACCCTAAAGCCCAAACCCCAAACCGCCCATGAGGTCCTTTGGACCAATGCTCTGGGATTGGGACTACAAGGCTGTCAGACCTCTTGGTCTCGAAGCAGCAGTGTGAACGGTACTTTTCCCTGTTCGACTTAGATTGGGGGGGGGGTCTTCAACATGCATGATGGGTCGGTATGAGAGGCGTCTCATTCGGGATTTCTGGGATGTCTGGGGCATTCATGTGGGACATCAAAGATTGGTACAGCTTCAAGGGTTCATGAGTGCTTATCTGTAGGGAGCTACCTTAAGTAACTAGAGATTTTCCTCCAGCCTCCATTAGCGGACCTTTCTGACCTGCTTATGACTGCCCCCGAAGCTTCAAACGGGAGTGAGCCGAAAGACCGCATCTGGTGGTGCCATGCGCATCAGGAAGTTCGCAATGTCCTGCAGACAGCGAGCATCTTCACACTGAGGGCCCGGTCTTCTTTGTCCGGCATTCCCTTCGAAGGATGTGCAGAAAATTGTTCACTGAAACTAAGCTCGCAAGCTTTATCTGCGTGTTGGAAGAAAGCCACGGTGGGTCGGGAAGTCAAAGTGGGAAGGATCACAAACAGTTTCGACATGACTGCGTGCTGGCTGTGGCCCTGCTCCCACGGAGGAGAATGTTGAAATCTGTACAGTGCAGCTTCAGGCTCGGTCCGGTTGTGCCGCAGGGAGTTTCGCATGCTGTCATGAGCTGCGTGGGATTTCGACAATGCCATCGCATGTATACCCTAGAGAGCTGGCTAGCAGCGATGATCCAAGCAGACGCGCAAGGGCTCGCACCAATGCGGGTTTGGCGGCTGATGGTTGTTGGCGGAAGGAATATGCAACGCAAGACCGAAGAACCAAACAGTCTTCATTCATGCTTCCCGTCCCCAAGCATCAGCAATCCAACAACTGACGGGCCACTGCCACTAGCGAGCCCACAATACACGCGCAAACAGGTCAGCTCTCATCTACACGAACTCGTCGATGGCCTAATCAAGCGCTACCATGATGTGCGCCAATGTGTTATGGTTGTCAAACGGCGCAAAACATCCAACCTTGCTGCGATGTTTTCCCCGAGAACGAGGGATGAAATGGCGCTTGAAACGTTTACCTTGCATTGAGCGGGTCGCAAACAACCTGTGAGCAACAACCCAGTCTGCACAGACACATTACTTTCGGTACGCGTAGTGAAAAGCAATCATGGCATAAACAAGTGCTCTGAGAAAATAACAAGACGGACAGTAAGGTGGAGAAGGATTTTCACATACGATCGAAGAGGCTGGGCATGATTTATCGTGCAGTCCTACACAGTGAAATTAGGAATACTGTCCTGGAGAAAGCCTCGGTGATTGCCTTTGGAGACTGATCGAAGCGATGATGATGAGCATGCTTGGACGGAACTTCAGCAACGGTTAGGCGGGTTTCGTGAAACCTCTGATAACAATGCAGGACGCTACTAGATTACAGCTTCACCCCCATTCCAGAGACGAGATACTGCCGTTCTGACAACTATCCTAATTATGCAGGAAGACGCGAGCGACGGTTTTTTGACATGGACATATTGCAACCCACTGGGCTTGCGACATTCATGGGCCATTGCAAGTGCACACCAGACTGGATCTGCGTGACGTGATGGAAATGGTGTATTTTCGTCTTTCTCTCTCTCTCTCTCTTTGGGAGGGGGGGTTGCATGGCGGAATCCTATGTTTAGGGTCATGAGGGCCGGAAGCTCCTTACACTTTACATTAACCCTGAAACAAAACTATACCAAAGGTCCTTGCGCAGGAGAGCTTCGTCTTCGTTGATGGTCACCTAGGTTCCCCGGTAACCCATCAATGAGACAGGCACCCTTGTTCCTACCATCCAGACGTAAACTGGAAACCACAAGCTCTGGACCCACACCTTCAAGCTTTATAAACCCAGTTAAAACAAAAAAGCCTACTAAGCCTCATAAAGAGGCGAAAGAGTACTACTGGGAGAGCCCTTGTACTGCTGTGGTCGTATGCCGCGAGATGAGGTTCACGACACCATCCCGCTGATGGGACCTCAGGGGTTCGTTTACGAGTGTAGGGCTAACAGGATTTAGTATAGATAGGGGTCACAATAGAGTTCTGGGGTACATTCTACTATAGTTATAATGAGGAGACACCCAAATAGTATTGGTAATTATTTAGGCCCCTGTCCTAGTTTTTTTGGGTTTAGGCGAAACCTATGGCACGTCCTTTCAGATCCCCCCGGCTTGATCTACTGGATCTGTGTTGGATCTTAATATCAGCTCCGTGGGGCTTGATTAACAGCCTTAGTTGTGGCTACATCACTAGCTGTACCTCTAGAATCTTCTTGAGATAGCTAACCCTTCTGATGAACCTCCTCATAACTACCATCTTCAAGTGGCACCACCTGAAAACCAGACCTGAATTCGACGAAGGCAGTTGAGTACGTAGGGCCTTGGATCATTGCATGTGGGCTTTTGGGCATACTATCATACAAATATCAAGGAACACTGAGGAACAAAATTCCTAAGCATTCAGAATTCGACGTTGCAGTAGTGTCCCTGCTGGGCCCGCAAAGGAAACTCGAACAAGAGCCGAAGTACTTTGGTCTAATCGGCTGCCGCTTTATGTTTTCGATTGTAGAGTCCCTGTAGGCCTGTAGGTTCTGTATTCGTATAGCTGAGGCCAACAGAAGGAAAGTCGGTTAAGGTAGTCTGGGTTGACCCCGACAGGCCCTTGAAGCACAATACTAACTATGGTGGCCTATCTCGTAGCTTAGGAAAACTCCAGCTTCTAAATCGTGCCTCCTGTTGGCGAAGTGTTTCGCTACGCAGGCACGCACCTGCACAAAAAGCATTGAATCTTAAACCTTAAACCCAGTCTGGACACTCGAGAGCCTAGACCATTCGTATGGGAGTTTCCAAGAGCGTGGGACCCTGACATAGAAACTTTAGAACCGCAAATAGTAGGATCCTGAGTATACCGACCTGTTAAACAAGGAAAGTTGAAACTATAATGCAGGCCCATGAACGCACACACACACACATATTTAATAGATAAGCAAATAAAAAAAACACATAATATTAATATATATTTACATATATATATACATATATACATATATATACATATATATACACATATATATACATATATATATATAATACATATATGTATACACATATATATATACACACACATGTAGCTATACACACGCATAAAAGCTGTTCCTCAGGCTGCCGCGATCGTTCCCTGTACGTAACTTGGGATACCTCAGTTAAAGGTCCAGGTATCACGGAACTGTAGCAAGGGAAACTTCTACTGAGGCAGGTACCCATAATAGCAATCATCATCATCATCATTATCGTCACCAGCTTCATCATCATCATCATCATCATCATCGCCGTGACTATCATCATTCTCATCTTCTTCTTCGTCATGATCATCAGGGTCCTTTATTCTGAAGCTCGTACCTGCCTGGGGCGTGATGTCGTGGATGGAAATCCCAGGAGGTGTGTCCTGAAACCCAACTCTTTCCAGGGGCTTCGGAATTTGGACCTAGGGTATAGGTCACAATTGGCACAGGGTTGCCGCTTAAACTGCTTTACTCCAAGCATGTTCAGACAGGAGAATGTCAACACACATTAAAACCTTGCCTCCATGGGTAGCAAGCTCTCAAGGGAAGACCGAAATAATCGGAATGGGTTTGGGGGGCAGATTCTCCTTAAACGAAAGGCGGACATGTCACTAATGATTCAGAAGCCACTCAGAACCTGCTCCGCACCCTCTGAAACACTCATTGAAGCTTTTGAACTCCCTAATTCGTGGGTTCAAAAGAATAGAATAGGGATTTGGGCGGATCTACAACCACAAAGCGAGAACCCCTAAATTGAGGCCCTTCTTCTCACTAGAACCCTCTTTGGAACCCTATATTCAGCCCTCCTCCACCAGCAAGTTGGTGAAGCTGAAAGCCACATCGGCACCTGACCGCAATTTACGGTACTCGGTTGTTTAAGGGCTCCTGTAAGGCTTGCTAGACGGGTTCTATAGGCGTGTGAGCTCCTGGAATCTAGGGTTTAGACGTTGGCGTGGCATGGGTTCGGATTCAGGGATCTAGGGTTTAAGGTTTTGGGCTTAAGGATTTGGGCCTTTTTGGGCAAAGGGTATGGGCTGCTACAATGATGAACGCGAGGAGCTGTACAGGACATGTTAGGCCATAAGAGCGCCGTTCACATGGTCACTACCTTAAACTACCATGACGTACGTACTTTTTTGGGGGTCTCATTACAAACTCTAATATGAAAGTTGCAGGGCCCCTGCCACGAAAGTAGGTTTTGGTGGGTTTTGTATGTCTGTCTGCCCATATGCAGAGGCCGCACAACTAGCCGCGACCCGAACTTAAGACCAGACAGTCTGAACTTGAAACCTAGAAGCATACAGCGCACGGCAATTCCTGGCAAAGCCTCCAGATGCCTTTGTTCGAGGCCTTTCGAGGACTTAGGGTGGTCAGGTTTAGGGCAATACGGGGCCTCAATAATGAGAATAGGGTTTTGGGGTACATTCATACTTTAACTATAGTAGGGCACCCCCCCAAAATACTATAGATAATTATTAAAGCCCCTATGGTAAGACCCCCTAGCGCGCGCCTGTTGCTGCCAGGGGGAGCTTGCTTCTGAGATTGGGACGCCTGCAAAGGAGAGTAGGGGCCTTAATACTTAGAATAGGGTTCCCTTTAAGGGGATCCTTAAAGGGCTCTATAAGGGATCTACAGTAGGGTTCTAAAATATAGGAGCCTTAATATTTAGAACAGGGCTTTGGGGCCCTTTATAGTATAAGTATGATAAGGAGCCCTAAGGAATATTAAAATAATATTGGTAACTGTTTCGGCCTCTATATTACTCCCTTACTGGGTAGAGGGTTTAGGCATGTTAGGGTGTTAGGGCTTAGGGAGTATAGGGAAGCCGAGCACGAACAATCTTCAGCCCATATTCCGAATTTCTGCCGTTCCCGATAATTGTAAAAGATTCATCCACTGATCTAATAGCATCATGTCATGTCTGCTTCTTACAGTCCTTACATCATGTAGGGGGGCTTCTTATTATGATGTGCGGACTCTTCCTCCATCAACGGGTCCTGGGTGCTCTGGGTGAATCGCCCGGACTACCCCCACGAAGTTCTTTGGGGGGTTTAAGGGCAGCGTTGCAGGGCTCTGGTGGCTGTTTGTATTGCCGCAAACCTTAAACTGCCGGACATGCTTCAACAGCCGCGGTTTGGGAGTTTCGGCTTAGTGCTCTGAGAGCCTGAGGGAAATGCATGCAATTCTCTACACACCAGGTCATGGTGACTTGAGGCAGAATTCCATGGGGGGCAAAGAAACGACGACATGGTCACGCATGATTTTGGACAGCTGTCGACAGTACGGAACATAGACCCCAATGAAAAGGGTTGTCAGAAGCTTCCAAATCATAGAAACATCAATGCTCTACTCATCATAGACCACTTTTTTGACTGTGACGATACAAAAACCCATTCTATAATGCGTGGGTATAGGCAACCGGCCCTATGGCCCTAAACCTGAAACCTTTCAAACCAGCTTCAAGAGCGTAAAACCCCCGAAACCTCAGGGCCCTGATTCCTGAAGGCCCTACACTCGAAAAGCGTCATGATAAGGATTGCTATAAGGGCTGCTATGAGGGTTTCATGGGGAACGAAAGGTTGACCTTTTTCATATATAAGGATTATATAAGGATTATCTACCCCAAAAGGTTGAAAGTTAAAGGTTACCAACTCTACTCTAGGACAAGGGCTGCTATGAGGGTTACTAAGCCTGGCCGTAAAGGTTACCAAGGGTTCTTTCGTTCCACAAGGGTTACTTTAAGGGCATCACTCCCCCCCGCCCCCACATGAAGCATATAAAAAATCCAAACCATCAGCCCTACAACCACGTTTTGGACCTTCCCCGAAGAAAGCTGGTCAAAATTAGTGCCTTTTTTTGGGTACCCTAGATATTAGGTGCCATATTATGTTAGGGACCCAAAGAAGGGGCCCTAATTTTGATCACCACCCAGATGTATAACGCCTCGCTGACCTCTTCGTCGCGAAGCCCAGCGCCGATGCCAGGAATGCTCTGGGAAGATGCAGCCTGAAACGCCGCAACTTCAGGTTTTAAGGTTTTAGGAACCCTTAAAGGGGTCTGTAAGGGTTACTATAAGGGATCTATAAGGGTACTGTAGTAATGTAGGTATAAGGGTTTTTGGGGGTTCAATGTAGGAACCTGATTAAGAAACCTTGGGCCTTTCTTAGGGTTCCAGGGTTTCCGACATTAGGCGTTTTGGGCTTTGGGTTCAGGGTTTAATGACTGATACGGCGTTGTTCCTAACCCAACGGCCTGCGTAACTAGGCTGAGTGTAGTGCTCCACTTAAACATAACTCCAACCAAAACACTTATCGCCTGGGTTCTTGTTAAGGATTATAGCTTTAAGTTACCATAATAGGGATCTACAGTAAACGATATGGTTTCCTTACTATGGTAACTAATCCTTCAGCAAGAAACCCGTAGTCACCCTATAGAACCCGTAAAGAAAACCAGATTGGAAGGTTTCCGGCTCAGTAAATCCTAAAGCCCGAAAAGCCATAAGACAACCCCAAAAAACATTTACGAATAGCATTTATGGTATCTATGGTACCTGTGGTTCGTCGTATTGTGGTGTTAATCTATTGTAGCATTATGGAGTTTTGATTGTTGTAGCATCATCAAGGAATGCAGCACAAACACATCACTTTCAATTTCCCTGTACGGATGCGCGTGCTGCAAGCATCATCCGCGCATGTTCGCTTCAGGCCCCTATATTACACCTCCCTTCCCAAGAGCTCGTTCGAGATAAGAGAGATCTCTTGACTCGAACAAGCCCAAAGCCTAAGGCTTGGGTTTAGAGTTTAGGGTTGTATCTTATGAAGGTTCATCAACAAGATCACGAAGCCTAGTCGGTTCTGCAAGCGGGGGCCTAAGCAACTCTAATGGAATTTGCCAGGAGGGATCCATCCCAAAACCCAGAACCCCCAAAATAACCTTAAATCCAAAATGAAAATTACCGTAGCACTGTGCCCCTTAGCTTGTGTCCGTGCTGCGCGGGCCAGCAAAGAGCTAGAACGATGATGCAGCAGGCAAGCACGAAGCGGGGAAGCAGCTTCATCGCCGAGAGATCGCCAAACACGGGCTTGCAGTTCAGGGCTGAGGTTCAAGCGGGAGGAAGCATGAGTCTAGGTGGGCTTGCTGCTCCGACACGTCGGCTTACCGCTGATGCTAGGAGAGTTCGTGGAACCGGCCCTTACTGCCACATACCATGCCCTAAACCCTAATCCCCAAACCCCATGCATCGAGTCCACGGCAGGCGTATCCATTGGGGTGTTGTGACAAGTCTTGTTGGTTTATTCGAGAAGAGATTCGAGCTGGGTTTGGGCTATGTAATATAGGGGCCTAAGTATTTAGAATATGGTTTTGGGGTATATTGTACTATAACCACATAAGGAACCCTCACAATAGTATGGGTCCGGTAATTATTTAGGCCCCTATAATTTTGACAGTCGTTGTATAGCAAGGCAAGGAACCATACTTCTACATCTGGAAGCTGCATGGTAAGAGGAATGCTACCTACAGTCTTGCATGATTCGGTATCAATTGCTGAGGTGCCTTCCAGCATGGCAGGGAGCCGATTTGCTGGGGCCGAAGACTGCGGGATCGCTTTCTTTCTCATGGCAGACCGTGTCTTCCTATGCTCCTTTACTATATACTGCTACGCACTGCTGCTGCTGCCGCTGCTGCCCATGCTTATTCTTTTCTGGTCTACTGCCAGCACCGTAAGTTGCAGTTAATACTATGAGAATGCCTGCAGAGCCCGATATGCACCCCCGAAAATTCCCTAGCAGAGGGTTTATTTCATGCGGTGCTACCGCCTCTGCAAACCTGTTCGTACCATTGCAACTCCTGTCCTTTTATGCTCCAGACAGTCGGCTATGAACCGACTAGCTACACTAATATAGGGGCCCTCATAGTTGCAATAGGGTTTTGCGGCCCATTATACTATAGTTCTTATAAGGAGCCCGCAAAATAGCATACGTAATTGTTAAGGCCCCTATGGTATTTGCGCAGTCTAGATGTCCGTCTACACCGTGCTGCAGAAACCTGTAATGAACAAACGTATGCTAAGGGGGCAAAGTCTTGGATCATGAACTTACAGCCGTATTGCCCCCTTTGCGCCACTTGATATTTATACTGTAGCATTCTCCGAAAACCCGATGCCAATTATAAAGGCTCTTATTCATTACAGGAGATATGTTTCGTTTCTGATCTTGCACGGACGTCTCGCATCTTCACAGCGGTCAAGGGCCTTTCTACACCAAAGGTACAGTAGGCGACTTCCAGCCATGCTTCCTTCAAACTCCCAGCAAGGACAAGATGACTCTGCCCGGGGTCCACGCGCCACGTGGCTCTGATCGGGGCCAACAAGGCCTCAACAATCAACAATGGAATGTCTTGAGCAACGTGGCTTGGGGGTTTCGCGTGTAGGTATTTGGAAATAAATCTTCCGACAACCCGCGAGGATATCCTGTAATCGAAATAAAGATTAGAGTTAGCTGAGAGGGGAAAGGATCGTGCGGTTCGATACAGCGGGGGAGGCCTTTTGCAATGCTCGCTGAATATCAAACCACCTGCAGTGGGACTATCTACCGAAATCCGAATGTCTTTAAACGCAAGTGGATGTAGGAAATTGGAGTCCTAAACCCTATAAACCTTAAACCCTACATCCTTAACCTTGTAACCTACAGGACCTGCATCCTAAACGACCCTAAGGCCAGGGAAAGCTCATCGAGGGACGGAAGGCATCTGCGGCCCTCAAAACAAGGTGAATCTTTTCCATGCAGCGAAACTAGGCTAGACCCACCGGCAAGGTCAAAGACTTCCATGAGTTAGGCATGACTATTGGCAAACCCTAAACCCCAAACCCCATTGTGGACCCTAAACTAAACTGCCATGAACACGCTATACTGCCCGTATGCAGACCATGCCTGGTGGTATACTGTAGTATAGTTGTGTTAAGGAACCCTGAGGAATCGTACTACCAATGATTCAGGCTTCTCTATTCGGTGCACCGGAAACTCCGACGAAACGCTTCGCAAGGTTTCATTCGAGCTGGGATGCGCCTGGGCTTCGGCGGAAGGAGTCCAGCTGCGCGTCGGCCCCCCAAGTACCCCGGACCAACCTAGATAGATACACACCTGCGCAGTTTGCAAGATTAGGTTACATAATTACGCAGAACACACATATGCATGTATGCACGTATATCGTATGTCTACACAGTGACATAGACAGACAAAAGTAAGTGCACGCATGTAAAGTTGCTGCATAGCGTAGCCACTACGCCCGAGCGGTGCTATGGCACTTTTGCATGTTCTTGTTCCTAACATCTCGCCAGAACCCCAGCTGCTGCAGGGAGGGCTTGGCAGATCAGTTGTACCCGTGGCTTGAGCATGAGAGTGCTGCATGAGACAGCTAACAAGCTAGCAGCAATGCAGTGCTGGCTGAAACTCAACTAGGGAATGTTGGGCCATAGTGGGATTACTCCTGGTTCAAGCCCCGAATACAGGGGCCTTAATAATTGGCGTAGGGTTTTGGGGCCCATGATACTGTAAGTATAATAAGGAACCGCCAAAAGAGCATTGGTAATTATTTGGGCCCCTATGGGAGTTTCCGAAAATAGGGGACCCAAATATAGTACCCTTAATAGTAGGATCCTTTTTATAAGGACCCCAAAATAAGGTACCCCTAAGTTTCGGAAACTCCCACCAGATTGGAAGGTTTCCGGCTCAGTAAATCCTAAAGCCCTAAAGCAATTATAGCAACCCTTATACGAACCCTTTCCCTAAACCATTCACCTGATAATAAGGGAGGTTCCTACATTGGGCCCCTATAATCCTACTTGTCGGGTATCATGGGGAACCAAAGGTTAACCTTTTTCATAATATTTATAAGGATTATATAGGGACTATACTACCCCAAAAGGTTAAAGGTTACTTACTCTACTACTACAGTAGAAGCCTAAAAGTTGGAAACCCAAAAGCCTCAATCTTTAAGAGTAATGTATAGGGAGTCCCAGCACTATTTGGCCTTAATCCGGTTTCCAACTTTATGGGGCTTACTGTAGGTAATTATTTGGAATCATCTTCAAGCCTCACAGGGTCTTTTGCTCCAGGGATGATCCCTGAAGGCTTGCACCATAGGGACCCTTACAAGGGGCGGGGGGGAGGGGGGTAGGGGGGTAGGGGGCCTTAATATGTATAATAAGGACTTAAGCAAGCCTTTTTAAGGATGCGAGCCATTGCCAAGGAGAACGAAAACCCCTTCTGCGACTGAGAGCGAAGCAGAGGATGAGCGAAACATGGTAAGAAGTCGATTGAACTGGTTTCGGATGCCTTTTGAAGAGGCACGGCCACTGCCTGCATTCCTCCGTTTCGCCCTTACGTTCGAAGGGATCTGTGGGGATTCCAATGTCCGTCGCGAGACTGTCTGCACGATCAGACACAGCTATCGAATTCCGCGGGGCACCACTCTGATTTCGTCGGCCCCTGACACTGCCGATGCAAGACTTCTAAGTTTATGTGCTATGGACGAGGCTGCAGACAGAAATGGTCCAGCACCTGCTTACAAATCTTCTTGAGGGGCCGACGACAAAGGCACCAATTCCCAGCACAGGGCGAAAACGTTTGTGCCGCCAACACTGCCAGGACCATCATGCCCGCCAGACGTTTGCCGGCGCATGTGCTCCGAGCACAACACGGGCATTAACAGTTTCTTCCTGCCGCTTCCTCTTCTGTCCCTGGCACTGACCCTTCAGGCCACACGAGTCTTGATTGTACCACATAGAATGATCATCGGCCAAGTGCCAAAGAGGACGGCATTCCAAGAAGTACCATGTACCATCATCATGCTGATCCAGTGAACAGGCAGCCATGTGCACATTGGCCAGTAGGATGGCTCTACTTTGCATACACGTCTCAATTCTTCCATGAGCTTTAGTGGCAATGGCACAATCCTTCTAAACAGCAAAGCAAGGCATCAGCTCATTCCCTGGAGGTTCAGAACCAACCTGCAAGCAAACGACCAAAAAAGACGCTGAGGTTCAGCCCCAGCTCACTTAGAACTACGGCTGATGGACAAAATCCTGCACTACCCATAATAAGGAATATACCATAATTCCCATAGTTTAGGGTACTGAAAGTAATGCAGGATTTTGTCCATCAACAGTATTCTGCGCGCCTTTACACAAATCACCGCAGTCACCAAAAAGCAATTGGAGCAAGGACTTGGGATACAGAGCTGACGCTACTTCCGTAAGAGCTGCAAGCAAATGAAAGGACAGTTTCTCATCCCTCAACCCTACACCCTGAACCCCAAGCCCTAAAGCCTAAACCCTAAGCCCCATCACTCCGTCCTGTCATCACCTTGCTGCCGCCAACAGACCTGCAATCGAAGCTCTGAGCATACTGAGAAGAAACTGGGTTCTTCTTTAAGGGATTTAGTTTAAGTTGCCATAATAAGGAAACCATATTATTTCCCATAGATCCCTAATATGGTAACTTAACATTAACATCTTTTAACAAGAGCCGAGAGAAAGGGTGGGTTTAGGGCTTAGGGTTTAGGGTGGTTCCCCTCATAGAAGCCTCTAGGGCTAAAAGGAAACCGAGGAGAGTAGCCTCAGAGTAACCAGACCCCTTAAGGGAGGATCCAACAAGTAGATCCTAAGGGCTTTAGGGTTCCGTTAGGGCTTCCCATACGGACTACTATAAGAGTACTATAAGGGGTTTAGGGTTAAGGATCCCTGAAAGGGGGTTCCTATAAAGTACCCTTAGTAGTATAGGGCCCCAAATTAGGGGATCTACTATCTAGATCCTCCGGGGGTCTGGGTAACCCTTATAGTAGCCGTGTTGAACACTATGATCGAATATAAGGGCTTTCATAATTTGAACAGAGTTTGGGGCGTTTATCGTATATTTGTGTATGATCCTACTGAGGAATTAGAAGGAAAATATTCGTGATTATTCGGACCCTTATACTAGCCTTATAGAACCCTATGAGAGTACGCTTAAAGGCTTACAGGATCCTTCTAGGGATAGGACCCGTTCACTCCGGCGACGTCCTTTTCGCCCTGGACGACCCAAACGATCCGAGGTACCAAAAGGGAGATTAAGGTTGGCGCTATGATATCTGGGCCTGGCTCATGAGAGTAGGAGTTGGGGGCTTACTACATTTCTATAATCGGAATATGACCAAAAACGAGCATTTTTACCGCCATGATGCCGATCTTTCGGTCCCTGACGTGCAGAAGAAAATCGAGGTGTCCGAGTGCTCTCTAACACTGGGCACGGCTCCAAGGACTCTGCTTCAACTACTGGCCTGCCAAAGGCTAGGCACAGGCTGGCATCTGATGTAAACTTCTGCACTTCGACACTCAGAGGACGTTTCACGTTGGTTCCAAAGACTAAGCAAGGCTAACGAACTCACGTGAGGCATGAACTAGATTGCAGCCTACTCACAGAATGCCCGGCTCCTTCAGCCGGTGCTTGCGGAGAGCCCTGGGCCCTAGACATGAAATGCATCAAACCCCTTGAACACTACATTTATGCAAACGCAGAAGATCGGAATCCAGGATTCTCGAGAAAGAAAAATTTTGGCATCCGTTTCTTAGTTAGGTTTTAAGACTTCGGCGTGAAATCTTTTTTGTAATTCCATATGCGAACGAAGAAAACGCACTGTTGTTCGCTCATTTTCGGCAAATGCTGCAATTTGTCTTAAATGTTCACGAATATTCGTCCATGTTCCTTACAATAAGGAAAGCGTGGGCAACGGAGCAAAGTAGGATTTCGGCGAGCAGGTTTCGATGCGAAAACGAAACATATTGGTATTGAGAGCTTTGATGCATTTTCCCAGTTTTGACTGGACATTTTCTGAATCTTACCTAAAAAATGCGACGGAAACATAGGAAAAGCATCCTGGGATTGAAGGAAACCACAGAATTTTTCACTTTCGGCGAAAAAGCGAGATTCACCAAAACTTTCCCAGCATGTTTCCTGAAACAGGATTTCCCTGCATCAATCGTACGTTATTCCTCATGTTTCATTAGAGGCAAAGCCCTGGCCCCGATCCATTCTAGCTTCGGTGTTTCAGGCCAAGAGACGTGCGTGGCTAGGGAACTATCATGTTGTAATGATTGCGGATGGCGTCCTCGCACAAAAGCTAGACAGCTTCAGTCCGAATGATACGTACGGTAGAATCTGAAAGCACCATGGCCTCCCCAGACCCAGAATAACCTTACAGCTGCATGCAGGGATGGTAATCGAACATGGCGCATGACCGTTTCAATGTGGCTACAGCCCACCATAACAACCCCATATTTCTTGAAACCCATGACACCACAACGCATCCCGTATGGGAGTTTCCGAAAATAGAGGACCCTAATATACTGCCCTAACTAGTCGGATCCTTATCATAAGGATGCCAAACTAAGGTACCCCTAAGTTTCGGAAACTCCCGTATCGTACGACCACACTTAGAGCTGGGCGACGCCAGACAGGGATCAGGCCCACAGAATTCGTGACGATAGACGTCCCCAAGACTGCCGAAACCAGCGACTGCTCGTCCCTACAGGAATAGCTACTGTTGTTGTTGTTGTGGTTGTTGTGGTTGTTTTTTTTGTTCTTGTTGTTCTTGTTGTTGCGTTGTTGTTGTTGTTGCTGCGGTGGTGGTGGCGGTGGTGGTGGTACGTACTCTTGTTTGTGCACTGAACTTCTCACAAGTTTTCAGCGAGCACTTTCAATTCGCGCGGCTGCAGTCTTCTACTCCAGGCAGAAGAGTTCAAATTCTTGATGTTGTGACCTTTACTCTCCGTCTACCCAAAGAGGGTTTATTTTGGACTCTGCAGTATGCTGCGCTTCTGACAGACTACTGTTTCGCGATCTCAGTGTCTTCACGGTCATGAGGCCCTTCGCATGCAATTCTTGAGCACATTCTAGCACACGCAATCTTCAAGTTGATGTGGGGGACTCGGCGATGCGGAAGTCCTTCCAGTACCTCGTTCTCAGAAGCAGATCCGATAACTATGCCTATGCCTGGTGTCGCGTCCCTTGCTACACTCCGGTTCAAAGAACCCAGCCTCCTTGCGCCAGAACAGGCAATCAATCGAGTCCTTCCTTGGCAAAGCGGCGTCATCTGGGTGGCTGTCAAAATTAGGGTCCTTTTTTGGGTTCCCTAAATAGTAGGTGCCGTATTATAACAAGGACCCCAAAAAAGGGACCCTAATTTTCACAAACCCCCCCATCTGGGCTGTGTTGACGCTCTCGGGTTTCTCAAACACACGTTCCAAGCTCTTGTGAAACCCTACCTGCACCCACAAATAACCAACCTTTTTTAGGGCTCCCTAATATGATATCTCTAGATAAGTCCATACATTGCTACCTTTTTTAGGGTTCCCTAATATATGATATCTTTATATAAGTCCTTAAAAGGTAGGTTATTTGGGGTTGAGGTAAACCCTAAACCCTTAGCTTCCATGCACAACAACCTTTCTGGGACTGAAGCCGGTTGCTTCTCAAGCTTCCGCCATACACCACACTTGAATGTACTGTTGGTGTGAGGGGATTAAATTTCAATAGTTACTTTGATGTGGCCTCTTCGTCCCTGATCATGAGGGTAGTCGTCTAAATTAGGGTCCGGTCTCTTTTCTAAAGGACACCCTAATTTAGAGAACTGCCCATAAGTCAGACCGAAGCGCACGTCTGCTCCGGGTCCTGAATGGTCTCGGCTGCACACTGCCGCACGGCCCCTGCAACCTCACGTGAGAGGGTACCCTTATTATAAAGGGGCTACCTGGTATCGTAGCCTCTAAACCCTAAACCCTGATTGCAGGGACATCGTATGTACACGAAGCCTGAGCACCTAGCAATATTGCTCCTCAATGTTCCCTAAACCCTAAACCGGCTCCCAATATGAGTCTAGCATTAGATCTATTCCTCAGAGTTCCCTAAACTTTGTTGCTGAGTTCATAAGCCCCCAAAAGTGTACACTTTTAGTTTTATAGTGGGTAATACTGTTGATGGACAAAACCCTGCATTACCCATTATAAGGAATATACCATAAATCCCATAGTTTAGGGTCCTTAGGGTCATGCAGGATTTTGTCCATCAGCCGTATTATCCCAAAAAGTGTAAAGTCTATCCACTCAGCTACTAAGTCAACCCTAGACCGGGTTCCCAATACTGTTGAGGGACAAAATCCTGCATGACCCTAAGGACCCTAAACTATGGGAATTATGGTATATTCCTTATTATGGGTCATGCAGGATTTTGTCCATCAACCGTATGAGCCTAGTATTAGATACGATACCTTAACCAAGCAAAACCTACTTTTTTGTAGGGTCCCCATGAATTTCATACTAGGGTTTATAATAGGAACCTACAAAAAAGTAGGGTTTGGTAGTTTAAGGTACCCTGAGACCCCATTCAGTCCGGCCTACCCTAAGACCCTACTCTCTGCATCTCGCTTTCTGCTGGATGCCAGGTGTCTCATGTGTTTAATACAGGGGCCTTACTAATTAGAATAGGGTTCTATTAAGGGTTTCTTTAAAGGGTTCTATAATATTATAAGGGATCCATAAAGGGGTTCTGTAATAAAGGGGTTTTAATAATTATAATAGGGTTGTATTTTACTATATTTCTACCAAGGAACTCCCAAAATAGCATATTTGATTATTACCAATACTATTTTGGTAATTCTTCATTAAGTCATACCATAGTATACACCCCCACCCCACCAAACCCTATCCCCACCAAACTATATTCGAATTATAAGGCCCCTATATTAGGGTTTGGGTGCCTAGGACCTGAGACGGCACGGATGCCTGAAACAAGCAAACATCGAAAGACCTCCCTTACGTCAAGGGCTTCATAGAGCTAGAACAAGGTTTCCTAGAGAAAGGACTCCTAAGGCATAATAATACTAATTCTTCGATTCCTAAATTTATTCGACCCTACAGCAACCAAGCGCGATGGAAAGGCCTTCGACTGTACCAAAGCAGGGATTCTCACCAGTTGCAACGTGTCTTACCCAGAGACTCCAATATCCCTTAATTAGGGAATATACCTTAAATTATAGTAGGATCCCTACTATAATTTAAGGTATATTCCCTAATTAAGGGACATTGGAGTCTCTGGGTACCCAATCCTAAACGCCTGCCCCTAAACCCTACATAGAAGCCCAAAAGTCGGAAACGCAATAGCCTCAATCCTTGAGAGAAATGTAGTGTAGGAACCTGATTAAGAAACCTTGGGCCTTTATTAGGGTTCCTCATATGAATCCTACTATTTTGGGGGTGATAGGCCAAGGGTTTCTTAATCAGGTTCCTACATTATTGGGAATCCCAGCACTATTTGGCCTTAATCCGATTTCCAACCTTTTGGGGGTTTACTGCGAACCACAAGCCCTCCCAGAACAGCAGATCCTCAAGGCAAGATCTGACTCCTGTACGCTAAACTACGAAGGCTTTCGAGGTACTCTTCGAGTAATCTTGCTCTCCTCCTTGGCGGCTTCCTCCTGCAACAGGCGGGAATCGGAGACTGATGGCAGCTTCAGGATTTCAGCCCTCGAGTTTAAGGGTTTAAGGTTTAGGGTTTCAGGGTTTGATGGGTACGTTAGGTTAGTGAACCTTTGCCCAATGTGGGAGTTGCAGACATACTGGACCTTGCCTACGGCGGCGTATTCAAGACCCCTAGGGCGAAGTAACGCAACAAACAATCTCCTGAACCCGGGGGGGCTGCTACAATAGGGCCCCAAAAAAGCACATAAGCAAAAATTAGGATAGGGATATCCCATATAAACCCCCTTATAATGAAGCCCAATAAGGTAGGGATATTCCTTTAAAATGCTTATGCTTATGTGCTTTTTGGGGTCCCTATACAACAAGGGGCGACCTTGTCCAAAATAACCAGCCCGCAGCGTCGACTCTAAACCCAGGCATCTTAAATCTTAAAGATCTGAACTAGCTCCCTGGTAGAGGAGAAGCAAGGATGAGGCTTTCAAGCTTCAGGCATCTTCTTGAAAATTTAGGAACCCTAAACCCTAACCCCCTAAACCCCTAAACCCCTAAGCCCCTAAACCCTAAACCCCTAGACCCCTAAACCCCTAAAACCCTAAACCCTACGCAAAGCAAGCATTCAACTTGAGGATCGGGCTCTTCGCCCTCAAAGCGAAAGAATGATAGGGACCACAACCCATAAACCAATCTGGTGGGAGTTTCCGACAATTAGGGGTACCCTAAAAGGGATCCTTTAAGGGTTCCTAAAAGGGATCTGTAAGGGTTCTATTCAGGGTTTAGGGTTTGGGAGTTTCCGAAAATTAGGGGTACCTTATTCTGGGGTCCTACAATAAGGATCCTCCTATGTAGGGTACTATGTTAGGGTCCCCTATTTTCGGAAACTCCCAAATATTGTCTGAACAGACAGTAACATACCCAGATGAGACTCTGAATATAAAATACTCCAACGCTCTATGTACCAGGCTCTACGGTGACTACATTGAGTCTCTCTTGCTTGGGATATGAGGGACCCCTAGAGAGTCATGAAAAGGTAGGGGCTTGAGGATTCGAGAATTAGGCTCTATTTCTGTTTATGTGGTTTCACTGGGCCACGGCTAGAAGCCTCCTTTCTGCATGCCTGTGGGGAAGCTTCTCCGGGAGTTTAGACTCAGTCAAAGGGAAAGTTCTGGTAGTACGATTGCGCTATCTTGAAATCGGAATCCGAAAGCCGATGTGCCGAACCTTGACACGAGCTCCTCACATTGCTGCAGACGCCTGATTAATAACTCCATATGCCTTAACAAGTACTGGGCTTTTAAGCAACCAGGGAGAAAAAAGTATAAACTTTTATTTCATAAGGGTTCCTTTAAGAAAGAAGTATTAAAGTATGGTACTCCAAAGCCCAGTTAACAAGTATCGTAGCAGGAGACCGACAGGACACTGGTACGATGCTTGGATTGATCAGCGGTCTACATTGTGCTACACACAAAGTTCTGACTCCAATGGCATACCCCATGTACACATATACCTACATGTAGAACTGAAAACATCTGGTGTATAATCTAGATTCTGTCATTTCGATTATCATTGTCTCGCTCGTTGAGAACATGCGTGCAACTCATGGCAGAAGCTTGAGCCCAACCCCTGAGCCCTAAACGGCGAAGGTTTAGGCTTTAGGCATTGGAGGTTTAGGGGTTCAAGGTTTATAGCCCTCAACCCCAAAACCCCTACACCACAGCTCCGAAAAACACAACAAACAACACAGCAAAGGGAAAAACACTCACAGTAAAAAACACAAACAGCACAATGTTTACATGCTGATTTTTCGGCAGTCCTTATATGCACAAGTCAACAAAAAACAACAAATCCCGGACTCGCCTGGAGCTGTGCCAAAAACCGCGCCCGAAAGCCGCGAGGCCCCGCCGGGAGCTCAAGGAACCTTTCGGGCTTTCCAAAACAGGTGCCAGGCTCCGGTTAAAGGGTTCTACTTGGAGGTTCATGGGTAGTTATAAGTGGGGTTATAAGTAGGGTAACTATACTTATAACTCATATTAGGGAACTTATAACTCCACTTATAACTACCCATGAACCTCCAAGTATAAGGCTCACCATACGGGGTTAAGGGGTTTAAATGTTCGGAGGGACATCGCAGTATATACCTAATCAGGAACCCTCAGGAATAATGTACTAGCTATTCCGGCCCCTGTAGTGCTTAAGGCGAGCTAGGGTTCACGGATTTTTTGTAGGGTTTAGGGGAAACAGTCTGGGAATTAGTAGAGATATAGTTTAGCAGCATAACTGTAAGGTTTAGGATGAAGGGTTTAGAGATTAGGGTTTAGGGTTCAGGGATGCTGTTGGGGTGCGGGGCTTGTGGTGGCTCGGGCTTAGGGGCTTGGGGGCTTAGGGTAGTCAGAGGTTAAGGGTAGTGTAAGGGCTCCTTTAAAGGATCCATGAGGGTTACTGGAAGGGTATTCTAAGGGATTCGTCTTTTGGTTTAGGGTTTCCGGGCAGGGTTTTGGGGTTTAAGGGTTTAAGTTTTGAGGCTCAATGCTTACTTGGAGGTTCATGGGTAGTTATAAGTGGAGTTATATGTCCCCTAATATGAGTTATAAGTACAGTTACCCTACTTATAACCCCACTTATAACTACCCATGAACCTCCAAGTATACCCAAACCACAGAACCACAAACACATGTTGATACCGCCCGACAGAAGCACGACAAAAACCCGTTCCAGTACAACCTGCCCAGAACACCCCGTGCACGCCTGCAAACTAATGTAGGGGGCCTTAGTAATTAGACTATGGTTTTGGGGTACTCTATACTATAAGTCTAACAAGGACCCCCCAAAATAGTACAGGACATTATGAAGGCCCCTTTGTTAGAGTTATTAGAGTTCAGGGGACCTGCAGAGCTAATAATTACCCACTGCCCTGGATTTGTCAGCCCAGACCGAGGACACCGCAATATTTGTCGTACCGTTCTTCGTCTTGTTGATACTATCGCTATGGTCTGAACCCTAAGAGTCCAAAGCGCGCAATTACTCGGTACTTGGGCTTGGGGCATCAGTATAGGGAGGGATCGTTCCGAGATTACTAACTAGTTGGCTATGCGGATCCGAGAACTGAAGCCACCAAGGCCCCACCGAATTCCTCTCATAGTTGCTGAGTTCATAAGCCCCCCAAAACTGTACACTTTTAGTTTTATAGTGGGTAATATTAGCCCAAAAAGTGTAAAGTGTATCCACTCAGCTACTAAGCAATAACCCCTGGAGCTCGCAAGGCACAAACCCGAACCACGGCTTAACATCCCAGGGTTGAGGGGTTGAAATTTAATGCAAGCCGGAACCCTAAACACGAAGATTAGAACCTAAACCCCCATCTCCAATAAATGCTAGACCCTTCAAGCCCTAATCTATCCTAATCTCTAAGAGAGGGACCTTGATAAATAGAATAGGGTTCGGGGGGGGGTTGTTCTGTTACGATGATAAGCAGACCTTAAGGGTTACTCACAGTTTACTAATTTCCTTATAGAACCCCTTACAGGCCCCTGTACTCTAAACCTTAAACCCTGTACCCTAAACCCTAAGCCCTTAACCAAAGGAGCTAAGTCGCCTGAGCCAGAAGGATTCTAGAACGTCTTACAGAAGCCATAAAGTAACCGATATATAAAAGCCCTTAAAGGAAACCCTAATTGATCCTGTATAGGAACCCTTACAAGGAACCCTTATATGAATATAGAACCCTTACAGAAGCTGTAGAGTAACCCTATAGAACCCTGACATAGCCCGAAACCGAAGATTCCACTCCCTAAGCTCCAAACTCTAACCCCTAAGCTCTAAATGGGAGTTTCCGAATATAGGGGACCCTCATTTAGTACCCTAAGTAGTAGGATCCTTATTGTAACGACCCCAAAATAAGGTACCCCTAATTTTCGGAAACTTTCAAATCTGTACGCTAATCCCCAAACCTCCAGGCCCTGATCCTCACATCGCTTCAACCAGAAGGGCATAGAACCCGGAACAGAAACCTTATGGAACCCTTTAAGCCTTAAATGGCACCCGAGATCGCCTCAGCCAGAAGGATAGTACCCTAAATAGTAGGATCTTCACTATAAGGACACCAAAATAAGGTACCTCCAATTTTCGGAAACTCCCAAAAATCGCCTCAGCCAGAAGGAGATCGACTTTCGCCGCGGAAGCTGTCTCGTGGCTTCCTCGAGCACGGTCTCCTCAGGGACAGGACTCCTCTCCTAGGGCTCAGAACTGCTATAAGGGCTCCCTTACGGGTTAGCACAGAATCATAGGGACCCTTCGGGGGGGGTAGGGGGGNCTTCATACCCATAATAAGGACTCAAAAAGCCTATTTAAGGAAGTATAGCCCCCTACCCCCTCCCCCTAGCCCCCTAATAGTCCCTATGACAGAACTGACAACGAGAATGTCCTCGAATCTCTCCAAGACCACAGACGGTCTTCCGCTCTGGTTGAGCGACCTAGGTTCCCTACTTGTCGGGTATCATGGGGGAACCAAAGGTTAACCTTTTTCATAATATAAGGATTATATAGGGGTTATACTACCCCAAAAGGTTAAAGGTTACCTACTCTACTACTAGGGTTCTGTCAAATCAGAGTTGATGAAGTAAATAGCATGGATTGCATAGCTGAAGAGTCCTTGAACTGTGAACCCTAAAGCCCAATACCCATAAACCTTTACAGAACCGTTTCTGAACCCTTACAGAGCCTTATAGTAGACCTTATAGGAACGGTCTGCTGACGGGCCCGGGTTTCATTCCGTCTCCTTCCCAGGCTTGACCCATGCAAGGAGCAAAACAGGCTAGGGTACATAATCCAGGGTATATAGGGTTTTGTTTTTTGTGCTAAATCCATTGCGTTTAGTGTTTGTAGGGTTAAAGTTTGTAGAGTGTATGATTTATAGGGTTAGGGCTGAATTATGGAGATTGGAGTTGATGGGATCTTGTAGGGTTTATAGAGTTTAGATGGTCCAGGGTTTGGCGGTCTTCAACTGGGTTATTGTTGAGAAACCTAATTTAAGTTTGCCATAATAGGGGATGAAACTTAATTTAAGTTTACCATAATAGGGGATCTACAGTAAATAGTATGGTTTCCATGTTAAATGGTAACTTAAACTAAATTCCTTCACACGAACCCAATGAAGCGTGCAGCCGGCAGGCAGCGCATCCTGCACGGCAAGCAGGTGAAGGCAGCTGTCCAAATGCCAAGCGCCCAAAGGCGCTCGCTGCTTCACGAACTCCTAGAGGGGCTCTAGGAAGCACCAAATAAGTACTAACTGGCACCCTATCCCCTAAACCCGAAGCCCCAATCCCCTAAACCCTACAACAACAAGACCTACCCCCTGAGGGGGCTCTAACACCAATTAGCGAGTCTGAACTGGAAACATAAGAAAAAATACGAGCTACCAGTTGAAGTAGCCGTAGAGCCGTAGAAGGTATGTCTTCTGGGAAGGTGATGGCATGCAGCGGCAAGCGTGAAGCGTCCATTCAACCAGAATGGCCAAGCCCTGACTATTGACAAGTGGACTTCCCATGAGACTGCCACACCTCCTTGTTCAACCTCGAAAACATTGCAGCAGCAATCGCAAAGATGCAACCTCACCTTAAATCCCACAACAAACCCTAACGGCAGGCTGCTCCTGACTTTGAAGGTAGGCAGCTAACGTATCAATGGTGGCCAGCAGTTCAGCAACCAGTGGAGACTCATCTGCAGCTCGGAAGAGAAGCCTCAACATTAAACCCCAAACCCGATAGTGACTATAGAAGCCTAAATTTCAAACGATTACCAATATTATTCCTCAGGGTGTCCTTACTATAATTCTATTATCCAGGAGCCCAAAAACCTGTTCTAATTAGTAAGGCCCCTAAATTAGCTACTGGAGTCCCTACGCTGCTTTAAGTTGGATTCTAGTATTCCTTATTGCAGGACTTTGGGGTTAAGGAAGAACTCTCCAAATCGAGAACAAAGGGATGTGTTTGAAGGTACACTCGTCATTTCAGGACTTTGGTGTTTTCCTTACGACCTCTGCGAAGATCTCGAGTGGCAGGTGTGCGTAGCTTGCCTGTGTATAGAATACCATCATATGGGTGGTTGTCAAAATTAAGGTCCCTTCTTGGGTACCCTAAATCATAGGTGCCGTGCTGTATTAGGGACCCCAAAAGGGGCCCTAGTTTCGACAATACCATCATATACCCGAACCCTGGAGGTCCCTATTCTGACGTATTGCCCCCCCCCCAACTCCCCNCCCCCCCCCCCCCCAAAGCCCTATCTTTTATGTCTTATGCAGCACATGTACACTTGTCAGAAAGGCACACACTTCGAAATGGCAACCCTGTCTCCGGGCCGCAGAATTAAGGCCAACTATTACACGGAGTAAACCCAGACCGAAACCCTAAAATGAGAAGGCCCGATCCCTGAAAGGAGTAAAGGGGCCCCGAAAACCTAAGAGGAGTAAACCCAGACCGAACCCCGAATCCCTTAAAGGAGCAAACGGAGCCCGAAACCCTAAAAGGAGTAAACCCAGGCCGAAGCCCCAAACGCGGTAAACGCCAACCGAAACCAGAATGAAAGAACAGAGGAGTACAGCCAGGCCGAAGCTTTAAACGGAGTAAACCCAGACCGAAACCCTAAAATAACCTCTGGAGCCTGAAAACGGTATAAAAAAAACCCTAAACCGTAATTAACCTCTAAACTCCTCTGCCCAACACGAGCTACTGTGACTAGAAGAGGTCTTCTTGGGGCATATTACACTATGACTCTAGCTTTATTACACGAACACTAAGGACTACTGCCGGAAAATACTTGCAACTACAGTAAACCCCATAAAGTTGGAAACCTGATTAAGGCCAAATAGTGCTGGGATTCCCTATACATCTTAAAGATTGAGGCTATTGGGTTTCCAACTTTTGGGCTTCTACTGTAGATCCTATTTTACAGAACCCCTTATAGATCCCTTATAGAGCCCTTTAAAGGAACCCTATTCAAACTATGTTTGGAGATCCTAGAGCTGGGGAGACCAAGGTCCAAGGTTTAGGCTTCAGCATTGGAGGGTTCAGGGGTTTAGGGGTTGAGGGTTCAGGGGTTTAGGGGTTGAGGGTTCAGGAGTTTAGGGGGTTGAGGGTTCAGGGGTTTAGGGTTTGAGGGTTCAGGGGTTTAGGGTTCAGGGGTTGAGGTGATTCGGTTTAGGAGTTTAGAAAGCCACATGGCTAGTAGAGCGCGGCCTGAATAATCAAGAATGGGCTTTGAAGGTAAACTCTACAGAAGCTATGCCAGAATTGTGCTAGATACTGTTTATTACTCATGTGTTTGTTGCTAGGGTTTTGTTTATTTTGAAACTCCCGAAAAGATCGCTTGGAGAAGTATGTCGTTTGGGTTCCAGATAGGCCCTAATCTTCACTTCCCACTCCAAAGTACCTAAAGCCTAACCCCGAAAGCTACAAGACGGCAGCCCGAGAAGCGCCGACCCAAGGTCCCTTTAAGGCCAAAAGAACGGCCCGCTGAAATCCCAACGACACACTCAGTAGCCAAGGTGCTCGCCAATGACGGCGTTGGCTGCTAGTGCTTTGAAAAGATTGTCGTCGAGCTTCAGCTTCGCATCGGTTGCCGCACCCTGAGACACGGGTTGAAGGTGCAAGATCCATAGATCTACGGGTTTCGGGTTCAGGGTTTAGCATACGCGGCTTTGCGGGTTTGCGGCTCCGGTGTTGGGTTAAGGCTTCAAGACCGTCTTGGGAGGTTCTAGCAAAATTCTCACAGAGTTTCGAGGACGGGATATGCAGAATCCCTCAAGGAAGAGCTCCGACAGCAAGGGAGTGAGGGACGTCCCGTGAAACCCTGTTCAGAACCACATAATCTCGATTGGTATATCCATGCTAAGAGGCTCAAAAGTGTAGTTGATTTGGGTTGCCGGGAAACTTTGCAACACCCTGCTTGAATCCCTTCCCTAAAGCCTGTAAAAACTCTTTGCGGAAACCCACAACTGAATCGCGCAACCTTTATAACACCTAGAACCCTATCCACAACAGCTCATATTTTCTGATCGATTCAAGACACCTCCGATAGAACCCTGAGCCCGACTTAACATCACACTACACACACACACACACACACCAACCACACACCACACACCACACACCACACACACACACACACCCACGCACACACACACACACACCCTTAGTTGCTGAGTTCATAAGCCCTCCAAGGTGTACACTTTTGGTGTTATCGTGGGTAATATTATCCCAAAAAGTGTAAAGTGTATCCACTCAGCTACTAAGAACCCATTAGACACCGTTTCTATAAAACCTGAGGCCCAAGTACAGTATATGGGAGCCTTAGCCGTTGTAGCGTTTCGGGGTACATTGCGGGACACAAACAACAAGGAGCCCAGAGGATTGGTACCATTACTTTGTTCCTTTAAAGGGATCTATAAGGGTACCTTTAAGGGGTTCCTTTAAGGGATCTATAGGGTTTTAGGGTTTAGGGTTGATGGACAAAATCCTGCATGACCCTAAGGATCCTAAACTATGGGAATTATGGTATATTCCTTATTATGGATCATGCAGGATTTTGTCCATCAGCCGTACCATTACTTAACTATTCAGGCTGCTATATTCCTAGGAGCCCTTCAGGATTATGAGGACCTAATAAGGCCTATTTAAGGAAGTACAGTCCCCTACCCCCCTCCCCCCCTACCCCCCCTAAGGGTCCCCTAAACCCTAAACCCTCAACCCTAAACCGTTATATTGAACCAGGCCAGGTGTCCACCGTTTCTCTCACCACCCGAAGGGCTGCCGAGGCAGCCGGTCGCCAGGCGCCCTGAGGCGCACTGGAGCTCTCGCTCATGCTCTTGCAGTGCATCAGCATCCTCCGGAAAGAAGGATCTATAAATCAGGGTGTTACGGCCTTCAGAGCTTCAAACTCAACCCTAAACCCTAAACCCCAAATCATTATGACAAACATCAAAGGGTAGACGGGCCATCATTGCGGGTCATTGGCGTGCCCAGGCTTTGGGCTCCGCCAATCTCTGGGAGACTTGCTTAATGTACGGGCCTGAACAGTTAGAATAGTGCTTTGGGATGCATTGTAGTATAAATATAATTAGAAAGGAATAGGGCTTTGGGATGCATTATAGTATAAACATAGTTAGAAAGCTAAGGAATAGAATTGGCAGTTATTTCGGCTTCTATTTTACCTGTCGCTGTTTGTTCCTGGGCTCGCCCGGTCCGCTGTCTGTTTCCGGAATCGCATTGCTTGCGGGGCTCGGACGACAAGTGTGGATTTGAAGCCCCCGTTGAGGGTTCTATATACTCTGTCATCCGTTAAACAGGATGAACCTGTGCCTGTAGGTTTCACACTTCCGGGTTTCATTGGTCTACATACTCTGGCATCCGTCAAACAATATGAAACCTGTCCATTGCTTTCACTTGTCGCCGTGGTGGATGTCAGGTGCAGTCGAGTGATGTTTGTCTTTCTGGCTGTTTGTCTCTGTATGCATACATGCATGCATACATTCATGCATGCATATGCATGGATGGATGGCTGGAGGCGTCGTTCCGCCTGTCTGTCCGTCTGTCTCCATGCATGCATGCAACTCGAGCATTTGGTAGCCATTCCCCTAGCATTGTAATTGGCACAGTCCTCTCATCTCTTTAATGTTAGAATTGCTGAAACACGCATGTAACACTAAGTAACTCTTCATTAGCAAACATGCCGCTTCTCGTAGTCCTGGAACTCGAGACGAAGTTCCGTCTTCTGGAAGGGAGACGAGTGATGCAGGGCTCCGTGAATCAGCAAAGCCTGAAACCTTGAACCTTGAGCCCTCCGACGGTCATGGAAGCAGCAGCCAGCGCCACAGAGCCTTCCGACGACGCCCGTGAAATGCTGTCTGCATCGAGAGAGGAATGTCGGCTGCGCCACTCCTTCAAGTTTGGGGGGATTGTGTTTAGGGTTTCTCTGTGTTGTAGTTGCAGGGCCACCCAATATTGACGATGAGCATGTACCTCCAAAAAACACCAGGGACAAACATGATCCTAAGTTGTCACCCAGCTATAAGACTTTAGGATTCTGAGCATAGATATTCAGGAGCTCACAATCTACGCGTGTAAGCTTGCAGATCAGGGCTTCGAAGATTTAGGAAAACACATCCCAGCATCCTAGGGGTGGGAAGGTCTGAATGTCAAGAGTCCTTAATTTGACTACAAAAAGAGGCTCCAAATGGCATCCCCCAAATGCCGATATAAGCCACCCTCGACACTTCGCCCTACACCGCAGACGGTGAAGCCTAATTAAACCCTACACCCTTAACCTGAAACTCCCTACCCCGAACCCTAAACCTCAAACCATTTACCAAAACCCTAAACCTCAAAGCATTTACCCTACACCCTAAAGCCCCAAAATCCCAAATCTTGACGTGTCGAGGCTCTGTGGCTGCTTGCTGGAGACGGATGCAAAGCTGCAAGCTCAGGGGTGGCAGGATGGGTGCCACCTCAGTCGGGCCGTTCAGTTGGCCTTAAGGCTCTTAAACTTCTAATGGGTTCTATGGAGGTAAGGGAGGTTTTAGGGTTCTTTGGGGTCTAAGGCGGTGTTCAAGGTAGACTTAGGGAGATTGCAAAATTTAAGATGTGAGAATAAAGGTTTATCTAGAAGGTTAAAGAGGGTAGTAATTGTATATCTTAGAACCTGCTTTTAATGCCTTCTACAGCCTCTTCTGAAAGAACCCTATACGACCCCAAAAAACCTCTTGTGAAGCCTCACAATAACCCCCCTACAAACCCATTGCAACATCCTTCAACCTAAACTTCTCAAAAGCCCTATAACACCCTGATCAAGCCCTACGCGAGGACCTTGTTCTGCTGCCGTGCTGCCCCACGCAAGCGCCGAGCAACACGGCCTTGCGCCAGCAGCAAAAGCGCCAGGTCACGTGCGGAGTAGGCATCCTTGTCCATGAGGCTTGCCGGGTATTTCTTAACCCTTAACCCTAAACCCTTATAGTATCCTTATAGATCCCTTATACTAGTCCTTATAGGAACTCTTAAAGGAACCCTAAACCCTAAAACCCGGCTTTAGGGGGTGTTGGTTGTATGGAGCTTGGTGAGGGGCCTACAGCTGGGCTTTTAAGTAACCAGGGAGAAAGCCCGATGGCTGCAACCCAAACCCAGTGACTCGAATATCCCTTAATGACGGAACTGGGCTTTTAAGTAACTAGTGAAAAAAACGTATAAACTTTTATTTCATAATGGTTCCTTTAAGAAAAAAGTATTAAAGTATGGTACTCCAAAGCCCAGACAGGTTCATATAAGAGGATGCTGGGTTTCAATCTGGAGAGGCGATGTATACGGGCCTTCATGCCTCGATTGGGGCTTTCCCATATCTCTAGACCTATACCTATATTCTTATCTATAACTGTCTACCTACCTATCTTTTTATACATCTATCTACCTACCGTTCTATATCTATATCTATATCTATGTATATATATATGTACATATATACATATACATACAGATATACGTGAGCACATATATATATATACACAATCGACACAAGTTAAAAGAATACGAACCATAATTCGGATGATAATGACAACACCGCTAAGAACAAGCACAATACCAAGAGCAATAACAATAACAAGAAGAACCACACTAACAATTCTCATAACAGCAATAACAATGATCTTACTGTTGATGGACAAAATCCTGCATTACCCATTATAAGGAATATACCATAATTCCCATAGTTTAGAGTCCTTAAGGTCATGCAGGATTTTGTTCATCAGCCGTATGTAGAGACTCTGAGGGGCATCGTTTAGGACTGAGCCTGACCTAAAGCTTCACGCCACTACACCGCCAACAAAGCTGTCTGAATACTTCGACCAGGGTTCCTTTAAAGGGCACCTTGTGGGAGTCCATGTACAAACTTTGCTAGAAACGTTTTATGGGTTTAGCATGGAGGCCTGAATAAATAGAAGGGCGGTTTTTGTATGAAGAAAGCGCAAACCCCGAACCGCCACCCTCTCCAGCCGAAGCCCTATTATCCCCACAAGACCGACATAAAACCAAAGCCCTCTCTTTAACCTACTTGTCGGGTATCATGGGGAACCAAAGGTTAACCCTTTTCATAATATAAGGATTATATAGGAATTATACTACCCCAAAAGGTTAAAGGTTACCTACTCTACTACTAGGTTAACCATGTTCTCTAAGTAAGGATACTACTGCGGACATAGCTCCAAGAATCTTGTAAACGACTTCGAGCAACCCCGTTGTCGAACCCTGATATCCCAGACCCTTAGCCCCTAAAACCTAGACCTTAACCCTAAACGTGCTCAGGGGGATGTATTATACTACGGTTATAGTAAGGAGCCCCCGAAATGGTAATATGGGGGCCTTAACAATTAGAATAGGGCTTTGGTGTATATATTATACTATAAATATATTCTATATTCATTACCCCCCCCCCCAAAAAAAAAAAAAAAATAGTATAGGTAATCATTCAGGCCCCATAGTATTGGTACTCATGCAGGCCCATCAACCCTAAGCCGACAGAGGCTCCCTGGTTCGGCCGGGAGGCACCCTGGATGAAGCCGGCTCGCAGTTGCACCTGGCAAGAAAGTGGATTTCCTTTAGATTTCGAGCATGCAGTACAAAACCCTAAAATGTCACAGGCTGGGAAATTTGCATGTTTATAGCATCTACTCAGACAGCTCAAGTCTGATGATGACGAGGATGTTGTTGATGATGATGATGGTGATGAGGATGACGATGGCGACGATGGGGATGGCGAGACGATGACGATAATGAAGCTGATGGTGGCAACGAAGATGCTTGCCTTTTTCGAAAGATGGCAGGGAACTCCGCCTTTGCAGGCGTAAGACGTCATATTTTCCATGCTGAGGCAACTGATGCTGCACTTGATTCAGTTAGCAAGAGAAACACAGCAGTTGCTTCTCATTCGTGACCCGGCCCCGAAGCAACCACGAAAACACAAGACAAGACTAGATTCAGAACTGCGGGATTGTTTTCCCAAGCCTCACACATCTCAGTCAAATCGAAGGCATGACAGTAGACTAGTAGAGCCAGGCGCAGCAACTAATCCCTGCACCTTTAGCCCGAATGCCTTTTGCCTCGCCAGAGGGTATCAACACGAGACTGGATTTAAACTGCAAACCCCGAAGCCCCTAAACCCTAAACCCAAAACCGCTTCAAGCCCACTGGACCCAACACACTACAGCCTCTAAACCCGACACCCTTAGCCAGGTCCAAAAACCTTGAGGCCCTAAAGTCTAAGCCCACAACCCAAAACCCGTGGCTCACTGTTTCTGGGGCGCATCCAGGGGCCTAATATAGGGGCCTTAATATTTAGAATGGGGTTTGGGGGTATACTATACTTTCATTATAATAAGGAATCGCCACAATAGTACAGGTAACTATTTAAGCACCTGTAGTGCAGGGTTTCGGGCATCAGGGCAAGATTGCGGCCCTGCCTCGTACAGCTGCAGCTGCAGAGCTGCCAGACTGGAGAGAGACTCCACACCTCAGATCATCGCTAAGGCTACTACTGGGATCTATACACTACGGTCCCCTTTAAGGGTACTACTGGGATCTATATACTACGGTTTCCGTTAAGGGTACTATAGGGTCTCATAATTAGGGTTCCCTAAATCAAGAAAGAGAGGCCTTGATAGTTGCAACACAAGCTCCGTTTACGCGGGTCTAGGAGGGTTGCTAGAAGTTAGAATAAGGGTCTGGTGCTTAGTAGGGAATGGGGGAATGGATCCCATAGTAGTCCCTTTATGATTCGCAAGAATAGTCCCCATAACCCATTCCCCCATTCCCTAGTAAGAACCAGGCAGTATGGGCTACTCCTCATGCACAAAATTCAGCCCCAGGATCGACCCCTCTGTCTGGTTTAGGGTTAGCGCCTTTATGATGAGAACAGGATTGCTTGAAGGGCTCCTTTTAAAGGGTTCTCTATCAAGGATTAGTATAAGGGCCTTGATCATTAGAATAGGGGATTTAGGGTATACCACGGTATACTTATATGAAAGAACCCGGCTTGATCTTCCACTAAGTCTGCCACAAGGCTCAATTTAGCCCAAACGCGCTGTATAGTACCCTTCAACTCTCCTATTACTATAGGGGCCGTAATAATGAGAATAGGGTTATTGGGGTATATTGTATTATAACTATGATAAGGAACCACCAAAATAGTATAGGTAATTATTAACTCCCTTTATTAGGGACCAGAAAAGTGTCAGGACTTCTGAAGAATGGCATTGAGCCCTGAAGTTTCAGGGTTTTAAGTTAGGGTTTAGGGTTTGATTTTTTGGATTTAGGGCTTTTAGGGTTGAGGGTTTTAGGGTTTATATGTGGGTTGCTGCAAAGGCTGCCACAAGAGCTATGAAAAGGTTACTATGAGGGTTATAACGAGAGGTACGACCAGGGTTCCTAGTCTCTTGCAGTCTCCGAGCGCAAGCTAACCGAGTTTGAGCGCTGGTAGCTTCATTTTCGTCGCGTTGGCTAGCCCAGGTGCCTCCCTAAACTAAGGGGGGCTCGGAACGCACAATCGCACCCATCGATTGCGTCGTGGGCGCTGAGAAGAGCAAAACGGCCACATGACTGTTTGCATGGAGCCCACGTAATGCCCCTTTGTCCACGTAAAGACATCAAGCACTGCAGACTTTTCAGCCCCGCAAGATAAATCTACCAAGCTTTGGAAACTTGAACAAACTTCCGCTTTCGGGCCATGTAAACTACAGCTCCTTTCCATCCTGAGCAGTGCTTGGTGTTCACCCCCAAGGTGAGAAATCTACGCCTCAGTATGGCAGGTAGATCAGGCCCCAAGCAAAGCTCGCTTCGCCGGGTGGAGCAAGCCACCCGACTCCTGCAGGTTCGCGTTTTTTGTATGAAGGTCTAGGGTTTCGGCACATCTGACAGTTCCATGCAAATCGTATCTTTTGGGAGGGTGACAGCCCTGCACCCTGCGTATCAGCCAATGCCAACATGGTCGCATTGGTTTGTAATAATACAGGGCCTTTATCAATAATTAGAATTGGGCTTTCGAGGTGTTTAACACTTTAGCTATAGTGAGGAACCCCAAAAATAGTATTCGTAATTATTTAAGCCCCTATATTAGCCCCTAAACCCTAAACCCCCTAAACCCTAAACCCCGCGCTTGTGGCGTTTCCATTCTTCGTGGTGCACATTGGCACATTGGCTCGCAAGCCCGAGACTGCTACCAGAACCTGGGGTTTAGGGGTTTAGGGTTACTTCCCTCTGTACGATTGCCATCCTGATTATCCGTATGATCAGCAGGATGATGATCACCACTGGCACATATCACCCTAAATAACCGAATGTTAACAACCATCATCATCATTCTTTCATTCATACTCTTATTACTCTGCTTCTTCTTCTTATTTATCTTAATCTTATTCTTAATATAAATGTTGAGTATTGTCCTAACAGTCATCGCTATGATCGTACTGATTATTATTATGATGTTGATCACTATCATCAGTATCCCTACTATGTTCATGCTTACCATCTTTACTGTCGGGATATTATCTAGGATGTTGAGAACTTCGGGATCGACATTGGAGAACAGAGCTTTGGCTCTCAGCTGAGTCTGTCGATCGAGTTTCAATTCCCGACACCTGTTTTAAGGCTTCGCGGCTTTCGGTTTTTACAGGCTAAAGCTTGTAGGGCTTTAAAGTTTCAGGTGCTAGCGTTTAAGATTTTAGACTGTTCGTGGTTCGGGGTGTGTTTGTAAACCTTCAGCACTGAAGCCCACCCTCTTATCTTTATGGAGCTGGTCCGTCGCAGGTTCCCCTGAACCCATGGAACTCACGGAGCTTCCAACCTGAGCCTCAGGACCTGGCGAGCCTCAAAGAAATCCCAAACTTAGGATCTATGATGAAAGTCGAGGAACCTTCCAAAATTTTCAAACCCTCGCCGCAACACCAAAACCTCAATACCCCAAAGTTTAAACACCCAATACCCCAATACCCTGAACTAAACCCCCAAATACCCCAATAGCCTAAACGCTAAAACCCTGAGCCCTTCATACATCTTAACACCCCAAACTCTAAGCCCATAACACCTAAAGCCCTAAACCCTTGCAGTAACCGTTCCAACAACCGGTATGGCGCCACTTAAGTTCGGGCTTAAGGTTTCAAAGGGCCTAAAGCCCCTAAGCCCCTGATACCCTAAACCCTAATCAGACTTGAGCCCCAAACCTTATAACCCTCGAGCTGCAGTCATCCTACGCTCAAAGCCTCTTGTGGTAACCCCCAAGTTAGGGTTTAAGGGTTTGGGGTTTAGGGCCATCTCTTTAAAGGAACCCTTAAATGAGCCCTTAGCGAAACCCTTTAGAAACCCTTTTGGGAACCCGTAGAGCCCTCCTCCAGGGCTTTGAGCATGGCCGTGTGGCTCTTGCCGCCTGGCTTTGCGCGTCAGGGTCGCTTCAGGATTTTAAGGTTGAAGGATTTATGGGGCTTCTAACCCCAAAACCTGAAAAAAAACACCATAAACTCTCATACACAACCCCTTCGGGGAACCCTCTAAAGGAACCATTATCACGGCCCCTGCTTTTCCGGGTTTGGAGGTGTCGGGGTTGCTATTTTCGGCTTTCGGGCCTAAAGCTGACATGAGCTACACTAACACATCCCTTTAAAGGCTTCGACAAGGGCTTTAGATGTTGTTGCGGTTTCTAGGGGCGTTAATGATTAGAATGTAGGGTTCGTAAAACACGAAGCCCCCATTTATAGTGCGAGGAACGACTTCCGCAGGTCCCTGAAGTGGCTTGGGCTCGCGCACTCTCGGTGCCTTCTCATTTCCAACCGTTTTTGCGCTACAGTCCAGGTCTGATTTATTGTTGTTCAGCGCTTGCTCTGGCGGACGTTGGAGCTGTAAGGCCGCGACTCCACTTCAAAATTTGCGATGCTAACCAATACTCCGCACACCCTGAAAGTGTTAAAGCCTCGATTGGCAAGTGTGTGGTTTCGGCGCAAAAACCCAGTTCTCTCTCTATTTCTCTCTCTCGCTACAGACAGATATGCATACCAACACGTATACGCATACACAAATACGATCATCCTCTGTGTGTATATATATATATACATATAGAGATATGTCCATGTTTAATTACACACCCACCCGCGCGTGTATCAGTGTATCGCAAGTGGTTAGACAACACACATAACCTGAACACTGCATCGTGATAGGGGGCGGCACATGCAAGGACTATCAGGGCTTGCCACCGTATCAGGGCTTACTGAACGGCTACTATTTTATAAAACTCATTCCACAGAGTGCTATAACGCATAGTAGAAGGCTGCCAGCACGTAAATGCTTTGCCTGGATGCTTCTCTACCAAAAACAAGAAGAGCCCGCATCGAATTTGGATGTCAGGTTTTCGTAGGAGTTCTCGGTTTTGGCAGCGATTTCAGATGACTGGTATTATGTTCTTGCTCCGCTTATCAGTCGGTCGAGCTTGCTCATGCGTCGGTCAAACTGTCAAATCAGCTCTTAACAGGACCATTCCCGAATCCCAGAACACACAAACGTTCCTCCTAGTCACCATCGTTTGCAATCGAGATGCTCTTCACCACATCTGGGCGTGCTGCAAGCTTTTCGAGCACATCCTCCCGGCACTCCGGCTTTTCGATATGGACTTCTGCACAACAGGACAACGATGATAACTTACCCTCGGCTTTGAGTATGACGAATTGTCATGAACACCACCGCTTGACTCAGCCCATAAACATCCTTAAACCCTAAACCTTAAGCCCTTAAAAGCCAGAAACAGCACACAACCTTGCGGTCCAGGACGGAAGAGCAAGCGCAGGGTTTAGGGTTCGCTAGAAAAAACTCGGAAACCCTGCGGGCCCAATTTAGTCTGTTAGGGTGTGGGGTGGATTGTTTTTTGTTGCTATTTCGCTGCGTCTTCGGGTGCTTGGCAATTAAGCTTTTGGCGTAACACCAACTTGCACGATGCGCTGGAGTGACGCGGATTGTTTCCAGCCTTTCGGTATCAGGAATATGAACTGCACATCCCCTGCGGTTGTTGTTCGTTACAGAGACGGGAATCTTTATGGCGAGGCCCTGCTCACATCTGCCGCAATGCTTGCAACAAAGGCCTATTGGGGCTTTGGGGTTCAGGGTTGAGGCTTTCCCTATAAGCCCTTAAAGCAACACCTTGTATATCATGCCACTCCAGACCTCCCAAGCACAACCCTTGTAGTAACCTTTATAGTAACCCTTGAAGCAACCCTTATCATGCTCACCCTAAACCTCGGAAGCTTAAGCCCTATACTATACCAACCCGAAGCCATAAAGCCTAACCCCTGAAACCGAACCGGCCCCAACTAGAACTTAAACTCCCGATAGAATCCTCATCGTAGAGTTCGAGTATTAAACCCTCATTGTAAGCCCAAGCCTAACTACCAAATACACTCTATAATGTTTAGTTATATCACACCCTTGTCGTAGAATCCTTCTATCAAACCCTTACTGTAAGCCCTCACCAAACTCCCAAGAATCCTTTATAGTTGATATTAAACCCTTCATGCAAACCTCTAAAAACACCCGTAAAGCCCTTACGAAGCCACAGAAAACCCCAATGAAGCCTTCCAACCCCAAAAAGGCGCTCCTCAAAAAACCTCCTAAACTCTGAACCCTAACCCCCTAACCCTGGACCCCAAAAGTGTGTAGAAGAATGGCCTTTTATAGGTATTGGGCCATTATTCTACCTACTTTTGGGGGTTTAGGTAACCCTGAACCCTAAAACCCTAAACCTGAAACCCCTAAACCCGAAAACTCCTAGAATTCCAAAAAACCCTCAACCCCAAAACCCTACTCTTCAGGCCCTACATTATAGAACCCTACTATAGCTATAGATCCCTCATAGACCCCTTCTGAGGATCCCTCCAGCGTCCTTGAGGCCTGCCTTCTCCGCCTTCGCGGCAACGGCTGGGGCCAACTCCACGGAGGGCGCCTTGGTAAGGCTTTTGGGGGTTTTATAAACGGCTTGAAAACGGGCTTCATAGGGGTTTTGTATAGGGGTCTCAAAATGGCTGTGTAGGGGTGTTATAAGGGCTTTAGAAAGGGTTTTAAATGGTGTAAGAAGGGCTGTATAAGGGTTTCTAATTCTTAGTAGCTGCATAAGGTCTTTCTACGGGGTTCTGTGGTCAGGCTTTGTAAAACAGCTCTTGCACTGACTGGAGAAGCAGGAAATGCATGCTGACATAGAGTTATCGCATCTCCCTGACATCTTTAAGCCCCGTCCCATGTTGTCTGAGTTTTGGCTTCGTCTTCGTCAGCTTAGTTAAGCGCGTCAGTGAGCGAGCGAGTGAGTGGGTCAGCGAACAAGAGCATACAGAGTGCACGGGTGGTTGTCAAAATTATGGTCCCTTTTTGGGTCCCCAATATAATACGGCACCTATTATTTAGGGTACCCAAAAAGGGACCCTAATTTTGACAACTACCCACTTAATAAAATAGCGGCAGTAAGGCAGTCTTCGCATGCTGTGGGAATAGGTCGGATACAAGAAGGGTGCAGAAGTTCCCCCGTAAACCCTAAACCCTAAAGTCCCTAAACCCTAGCCCATAAGCCCCGAAACCCTAGCCCCTAAACACCTAAACCCCTAAACCCTAACCCCTAAACCCCTAAACCCTAGCCCCTAAACCCCTAAAGCCCTAAACCCCTGAACCCTAAAACCCTAAAGTCCTTTCCAGTGCTCCACTGCCTCCGGAGTGGACTTCATACTGAGCCCCTTGGCACCAGCCTGGTCGGGGTGTCGAAAGCCGCGGTTTTTCAGGTCAAAGAGTTCGGGCACACGGGGTTGTATAGGGTTTATGGGTTTAGGGTTCCTTTAAAGGGATCTATAGGGTGAAGTAGGGATTTAGGGGGTTTAGGGGTTTAGGGGGGTTTAGGGGTTGTAAAGGTTTTATGGTTCAGGCTTGAGGGGTTTAGGGTTCCTTTAAGGGTTCCTATAAGGACGAGTATAAGGGATCTATAAGGATTCCTTTAAGGGTTTAGGGTTCAGTTCAAGGGACTTCGGATACCATAGGGGCCGTAGTAATTGGAACAGGGTTCGTTCGTTTAGAGGGTTCTATAAGGGATCTACAGTAGGCTTCTATATGCTATAGTATAGGGGCCTTAATCGTTAGAATAGGCTGTTGGGGCCCAATCTTTTGTACCCATAATAAGAACCCCCCCAAAATAGTATTGGTATTGGTAATTATCTAGGCCTGGTATAAGGGTTGAGGTGCAGGCGTTGTACGGTTTTAGCATAGGCGGCATGCTGGTTAGAAGACGGTGGGGCAGACTATACTATGTGTATATATATATATATATATAGGGGCTATAGGGGGATACTGTTTCTAAGTATACGAAGTTAGGAGCTTGATGGTTCTTAGACCGATACATGCTGTGCATCGCATTGCCCGCGACATCCCTGGGACTAATCTTACATGTCGAGCATCTGTCGCATCACAAGGGTTTGCGGTTAAAGTCACATCATAAGGGCTTACAGCTTACGGCATAAGATCCCCAAGCCCCAAACCATACTGCTGCGGTGAAGTGGATCGGTGACCCTCATGCTGCATCCAGCCCGAGAGCCTCTAAACCCTGAGCCCGATACCCGGAACCCGCGGAACCCCACACCCGAGACACCAAACCCTCCACCCCTCCGAACTCTGAACCCTCTACCCTAAACTCGGAACTCTCGGACACTGAATAGAAAGGCCTTCATAACCAGAATAATGGGCTGAATACAACACTTCAAACATAACAGGAACTACTGTAAGGGAGTACCATTACTAACTAGTTCGACGTCTCTCGCTCTCTCTCTCTCTCTCTATATATATATGCATAGACAAAGAGATATGAAGTGTGTATATATGAAAAGCAAACAAATTTACATATATATATATATACCTGTATATATGTATATAACTATTTCCGAGTTCAGGTCGCGAAGGCATTCCTGGAGCCTCGGACCCAACTCACAAGCCCAACACCAAAAGGACGAAATGTACCCGAAGAGCGGGGGTTTAGGGTTTAGGGGCCTGAGATGGTTTCAGGTTCAACTACCACATAGAGATTCATAGGATACGGGCATGGGCCTCATGTAATTTGTTGACTTTGGTTTTTTGGGTCCTAACATCAAACACCATAGACGCGAAGTAGAAGTCTGCGAAGCACCGAAAACACTAAACCCAGCTGGCTCTAAACCCTAAACGCCTTACGCCCCCCCAAAACACCGAAAACCCTAAACTCAGCTGGCCTTGTTCTTCGGTGATGCCTTGGCTTTGGCCTTGGCTTTTCCTGCTTTGGCATCCGTCTTCGCCTTCTTCTCCGCGACTTTCTTCTCCTGTTCTGTTGCGTGTGTGGGTTGAAAGGAGGAGTATAGTGTAGCGTGGTAAAGAACAGAACCGTATCGTATGACAGTAGAGTATAGTATGCTTGATCGCCAGATCCCTAAACCTTTTGTCGACTTCAATGGGCATAATAAAGGCCTTACTTGTTTTCAACAGGGCTTTGCGGCAGAATATGCTGTCATCACACAGGGACGACGATCGGAAACTACTACAACTTCTGGGTTCCTGAGTAGCCCCCTTATAATAAGGGGACCCCAAACTAAAAATGGCAAAAGGGTGCTACTCAGGAACCTAGACTTATTCAGACCCGGCTATTGCAGTTGCTCCTTTTCCAAGTCCTTGGTTTGCTTGGCCGCTGCCTTCTCTTCCTTGGACAGCCGCGCCTTCTTGGCCTTAAACTGTACGGGTGGTTATAAGTCCTATGGGTTCTCAGATTTCTTCAAGGTTTTCATGGCTTTAGTTGGAGCGTGGCCCATACGCGCCCCTGTCATTTCCTTCACTCTTCAGCTGTTCGACTTGGTATCGCAACGTTTGGAGCACTTCAGATGTTCAGGGCTTTTTCAGTCGGCAATTTTCTGCTTTTCTGCTTCCGACATTTTGCTCTGGCTTTTGGAGTTCGGGGTGAGGGGGGGGCGAGTGGGGGGGGAGGGGGCCTAATAACGTTCATGTCGCAGCTCTTTAGTTGTTCGGCTTGCACTTCTAACATCTTACTCAGAATGATGTCTTAAAACCTTGACGAGAATCTAGAAGTTTTATGTTGCGAACCACGTTTTCTAAGTTCTCGTGTTTCTGACCAAGGCGTTCGCTACTGAGAAATGACTACTTTGCCAATAGCAGCTGCTTTAGTTGTTCGGCTTGCACTTTTAACATCTTACTCGGAACGATGTCTTAAAATCATGACTAGAATTTCTATGTTGCGAACCATGTTTCCTAAGTTCTCCTGTTTCTGACATAGGCATTCGCTGCTGAGAAATGACTACTTTGCCAGTACCAACTGCTTTAGTTGTTCGGCTTGCACTTCTAACATCTTGCTCGGAATGATGTCTGAAAATCTTGACTTGAATTTTTATGTTGCGAACCATGTTTCCTAATGATAGTCTCTACGCATGTATATAATCTATATTTATATGTACCTCTCTCAAGGGCCCGCTGTGTTCAGCGAAGATGCAAATCTTCAACTTTGCTTTCGCAAAAGCAGTTTCTGCGTCGCGGAGTGTAACGCAGTCCAAAAACAAGCATTGTGCGAAACTACTTGCGAGTTGGCATAAGCCCTTTTGCAGCCCTGAAAGTCCCTGAAACTCCGAATGTATCGCCCCTGCCAGTTTTTGCAGCATGTCGGAATGATAAACCCTATAGGCCCTATAGTAACCCTTCTCATGACCCGTATAGAAGCCATTATGCTACCCTCGTGGCCCACCTTGAATACTGCCTGTGCAGGCTGGGTGCAGGCTTGGCGGTCTCCTCATTCTCAGCGCTGGGCAGAGGCACGTAAGACTTCTTGGCCTCTTCGTAGTCAGCCTTCTTTGTCTCGTACTCCGCCTGAAAGACCTTCTTCTCGTCTTCGCTGAGCTTCTTCCACTTTTCGGAGGCTAGCTTCGTGATGGCCGTGACCGGCTGGCCCTCGACCTCCTTCGTGAAAGCCGCCCGGTTCTTGGCAAGGAAGCAGCCAAACGCCCCACCTGCGCTGGCTTCTAGATTCTTGGGGCTTAGTAACTCGGGTTATTATTAGGGTAATTATACTTGTAACCACTTATATACCTAAACCCTTTTGAACCCTAAACCCTAAACCCCATAACCCCAATTAGGGTACCCCGCCTGCTGGCTTCTTGGGTGCTGCAGGGTCCTTCTTGGGCTTGGACGCTTTCTCGGCCTTCCTTTTGATGCCCTTCTTTTCGCCGCCCGCATCGAGGAAGGCTTTCATGTCGGCCTCGTACTTGGCCTTAGCATCCTCAAACTTCTTCTGGTACTCGGCCTTCACGTCCTCCCCGAGGGTCTTGTAGCCTTAGCTGCCAGGTTCACGCGTCCCCAAAAACTTAAACTTTTAGCCCTATAACGGGCACTATACGAATACAAACCTAGAAAATGCTAGTATATAATGGTCAAAACCCAAACTCTACCAAGATATACCCATAACATACTTCTAGCATATACAGTACCCAAAAAATACATGCTCCTCAATACTAAACTCAGCTACTAAGTACTTATATGCTAACATATATATATATATACAGTATGTGTATATATATATATATACATACTCCTATATATGGGCGGTGGTCAAAATTAGGGTCCCTTTTTGGGTACCCTAAAAAATAGGTGCCGTATTATAATAGGGACCCAAAAAGGGGACCCTTATTTTGGCAACCACCCTAAACCCTAAACCTTCTAGGAACCAATAAAGGAACCCTAAACCCTAAACCCTAAACCCATATACTAAATTCAGGTTCTAAGTAGCGGTTCCCGGCCAGCTTAGCCACCTCGGACGCCGGCTTCCCGGGCCCCAACTCCTTCCTGGGTTTTCGGGTTTTAGGGGTTCCTTTAACGGTTCCTATAAGGACTACTATAAGGGATCTATAAGGATACTATAAGGGTTTGGTCCGTGTTAAGGATTTAACTTACGTTACCATAATTGGGATCTATAAGGGTTCCTTTAAGAGATCTATAAGGTTTCCTTTAAGGGTCAAGGGACTTCATTTAAGTTACTATAGTAAGGAAACCAAATTACGATAGATCCCTATTATGGTAACCATATTACTGATTACTATAGATCCCTACTGTGGTATATTATTTACTATAGACCCCAATTATGGTAACTTCAATTAAATTCCTCAAGAAGGGCCCAGCTTCTGCAGCTCCGCACGGTGCTCGCCCAGCCAGACACCGTAGGCTCCGCCGATCCTTTGGGTTTGCGGTTCAGGGTTCAGGGTTTAGGGTTGGGATAGTATTCAAACTGTGAATTTCTATTCCTGATTGGATTTAAGTACCTGTGCAAAAATAAAAAGTTACACAACTCTGACCAAGGATCGGCTTCTTCGGCTGCTCACCGGCCATCTTTAAAGGGGAAGGAATGGAGGAGCAAGGAAGAGGGATGGCGGACCACTAGAGAGAGGGCACACCTCTGAGGCTGAGAAAGGCGGCCACACGACCACGCGCACTCCCTTCTTCTGCTGAGTCTTAGCTTTTACCTTAAGGGCCCTGACGGCCTTTGGTGCCTAGTCTTCCTCTTCTTGACTTCAGCTCGCACCTCTTTGAATGAGTAACAAGACCTCACCAAATAACATCGTAATGTAGACCCCTGGTTCATAAACCCCTACCCAACTAGAGAATTCTATTCATTAAGGGTCTAGCTTTTTCTACTCCAAATCACAATCTTTCCAAAGGTGGCCTCTTTACACGCACCCCAAAACGCTTTGCGTAATCCCTACTTCATATGTCAGGGATCCCCACCTTGCCCAAGACTGGGCCGGAAAGCCTTTGAAATCCAATATAGGGGCCTTAACACACTCACTAATTTCCAATATGAGCATTGCACACACTAGAGTTCATACAGTGTCAGGTTGAGAGTACAGTGTTCTGGGGTTCTGAGTCTACAAACGGATTTGCTTCGAGTTTAATCGTGTTTCGAATCAATACAAGACTCAGGGTGTTGGGTTTATGAAGGGTTTTCCTTCATCTCCTTTCTGAGATGAGGTCTAGTTGCTCAGGCAAACAAGCCCTAAACCCCGAGGCGTAGTCTTGAGGGCTGGGGTGAAGTCACGATGTATTAAGTTTGTTTATTAACCAAGTGACAGCTTCAGGGTTCCTTACTATAAAGCCCTGCAGAAAGAACCCTAAACCCTAAACCCTCTGGGGTACGGGTACAGGTAGGGCTTAGTATGGCAGGCAGGACGCTCTCCCACAAAAGCTGCGGAAGTGGCGTGGGCACCTGAGCATGGCAAAGCGTAAAGTCACGAGTTCGCGAAATGGAGGATGGCTTAGGTGGCGTTTACTTTAAATTGTAGGGATTTTTCCATAGGTAGCTTTTGATTGGGATTTAAGGCTTTCGGGTTTAGGGTTCGGGCTTTCGGGTTATTGTTCAGAGTTTTTGGTACTTAGAGCGTAGGGCTCAGGGCGTATGGGACTTCGTTTGTTTAGAGATAAAGAACTATACTGCTATGGCAAATGTAAGGCGGGCATCGACAACATCTCACCAGAAGTGCCAGCGCAGCTGTACTGTAGAGTGAAGGACGTCCACGGCCCGAACCCTAAACAAAACAAACAGCCTTGAAGCCTATATAACCCCAAGCCCTACAGTTCCTAGCACGTCAGCACTTGGACGATCAACCTCAATCGCTACATCTCCAAGCCGGCTGAACTTGGAAGATGGGCTATGCATATATGTGGTACCCAATGAGTTCGCTTGAAGTTTAGGAGGGTATTGCGATAACTACGCTGAGCTGTACTTCTATGGAAGGTCTATGTTGTGCGGATCTGACCCTAAACCCTCGGAGTAGCCCCAGAAGCATGCAAAGGCACTTCAGCTCCATCTGCATCCGTCGGGACCTCCTTCCCAAGCCAATCCCATCCTGCAAAGAAGGGTAAACCCTAAACTCTAAACCATTAAACCCCTAAACTCTAAACCCCTAAAGTGACTGCATCTCGGACTGAATTTGCTGTTAGTGCGACGGTTTTTCATTGTGGGCATTGAGTACCTGCCATGGCAAGCGGCCGTAGAGTCCTCATATAAGGTTCTGGGGGCATATTATACTGTAGTTATAATCATGAAGCCCAAACCACTATGGGTAATGATTGAGGCCCCTATATTGGCCACGTAAACCCCCTCAAAAGCCCATGGAAGGCAAAACCCTGAAACGCCATTATGCACGCCTATCAGCCCTAACACACCTACGAACCCTACACCCTGTAAGCCCGATATACACCCAACAAGGCTTTCGGGTTTCAGGCTTAGGAACTTTAGGGTCTAGCGTTCAAGGCACCTTGCTCACAAAACATGCCCTCGAAAAAAGCCAAGCCACCACGAGCAATCTGCCCAAGTGCGTTCATGGCCAAGAGTAGATCTCTGCCTTCGTCTGGTAAGCTAAGGCTTTCGCACTTAGAATAGGGTTGTTTGGTATACTATGCCATATACAACTTTCCCAGAAACCCACAACATGAAATCTAGCAGGAAGCCCAAGGAATGTTGCTGGTAGTTATTCAAGCTTCTTTCTTGGACCTTTGTTTGAAAACCCTTTTCTACAATGCCCTTCATCTTAGGAGCACGACTATCGTCCTTATCAGGGAGGGGGGGGGTTCAGTAATCATTGCCGGAAACCCTAAACCCTAAACCCCTAAAGCTAAACCCTCAGTTTCGATCACGATTGCCATCCTGATCAGAGGAGGGGGTTCATTAAACCCTAAACCCTAAACCCTAAACCCCGGAACCCCTAAACCCTAAACCCCTAAACCCCTAAACCCCTAACCCTAAACCCTAAACCCTAAACCCCCCGAAACCCTAAACCCCGGAACCTAAGTCCCTCAGTTTCCAGAGTCCAAGATCGAAAGCAATCTGCATGCAAAGCTTCCTTGCCATGTGCATTCAGGGTTTAGGGTTCAGGATTTCGTAACCGAAGCTCCCTTGATACAGGGGCCTTAGTAGGACTTTAAGGAGCTCTAAACGGCTTCTTGGGGTTTGTCACATCCGGGTTTTTTGACGATTAGGGATCTTCTCCTAATCGACATTTAAACCCCCTACTCTCCTAGCCCTTAAATTCGAGACTCCATAGTTACTACACCTTACAGTTCCGGTAACCTTCATCTACTATCTCTAGGGTCGGAAGCACAGGTCCTTTACCTCCGTAAACTCCCATGTCTAGATCGCTGTCAACCCAAACCACCGCCCCACCAAACTCGCAAAGCACATCAAACTTGCATTTCTTCACTCTATTTCTTTGTAGGGTTTCGTGTTGTTTTTTCATGAGGACCAGCTTTGGATCCGCAGCTCATTTCTCAAGGACACTCAAAAGCACATGCCCTAGAAGCCGAACAACCTTCAACTCCAAAGCCCTGAACCCCAAAACACACACACACACAAGCAAATTTCTGCAAGGCACTTTCCAGCGAATGCTCTGCAGAGGGAGCTAGCAAGGCGAGCAGCGTTGCACGAAGTGCGACAAGCCTGGGTCTAAGTTACAGACAAGGCCTCAACCCCTAAACCCCTCACCCCTTCCCCAGTTATGGACCGCTACGAGTATCCACTATCTAAGTTATAGAAAGAGCACTTCGAAAGAGCTTCGTAAGTAGTATTAGTATCCCCTTTATGGGAGTTTCCGAAAACAGGGGAAACTAATATAGTACCCTAAATACTAGGATCCTTATTATAAGGACCCCCAAAGAGGTACCCCTAATTTTCGGAAACTCCCTTATACTTCGTAAACAGCTCAAATCAAGCAAAGTAGAATACACCCCAAAGCCTTCCTCGAACTGTTCAGGGCCCGATATGAAGCCCTCATGGTAACCCTCATAGGCTTACCAAAATAGGGCACCAAAAAAGCACATAAACAAAAATAAGGTTAGGGATATCCCATATAAACCCCCCTTATAATGATGCGAAGTGTTACTTTGCCTCTTAAACCTCTCAAACCGTATCAAGCCCTTCTCAAGAAAACCTTTGCAGGAACCCTTAACTTACCCTGCTCGAGCCCTCTGAAGAACTCTCAAGGCCACAAAACGCTACAAATCCTTCACAACAACCCTGATAGTAGCGGTTTACGGATGTAGGGTTTATCGTTTACCTTTATGGGAGGAACCCTTGTAGAACTCCCTAAGAGAACCATGTTCCAACGTTCACCGCCCCTACACCTTGCAAGACCTGCATCTTAATCCTTATAGTACCAGTAGCCCTTAACGGAACCTGCTTTAAAGGAACCATGCTCTAGCCACCTCATAAAACCTTCATAACAACCCTTATAGCAACCCTTGTTTGAACCCCTTTCAAGGAATCCTCCACCTGCGCTGCCCTAGTCCCGAAACCCCAAACAACAATTCCCTCTTGAGGCCCGCTTACTAGGTGTCGACTTCAGCAGTCCCCAAAACTAGTTTCGATTAAGGCTCTATGCTAAAGAATAAGGAAACTTGAAAAACGAATTACCCCAAATCGATACCTAGCCCTAAACCCCTAAACCCTACCCTGAACCCTAAACCCCTATTTCCTCTACCGAGGCTAGGCTTAATATAGGGGCCTTAATAATTACCTATACTGTTTTTGTGGTTTCCTTATTATAGCTATGGTATAATATAGCCCAAAACCCTATTGTAATTATTCAAGCCCCGATACTACAGAACCCTATACTGGATCCCTTATAGGAACCCTCTAAAGGAAGCCTCAAAGGAATCCTATTTTCAAGATTAAGGCCCCTATAGTAGAAACACCAAGAGACAAGGCCACTTCGGCCTCCTCTCCGGACTCCTCCGCCTCGCTAACTTTCTTTGGAACTAACTTCGAGGGGGGGGGGGGGGGGGGCCTTTAAGGGTTAGGGTATTTTAAGACTTTAAGAGTTAGAGTAGGGTTGGGGGTTAGGGTTTAGGGCTACTTTTGGTGGGGGGGGGGGCGCTTATGAGGGGGGGTGGGGGCGTTTTCGAGNGGGGGGGGGGGGGGGGGGCGGGCCTTTAAGAGTTAGAGTATATTAAGACTTTAAGAGTTAGAGTAGGGTTGGGGCTTAGGGTTTAGGGCTAACTTTGGTGGGGGGGGGGGCCCTTAAGAGTTAGCGTAGGGTTCCTTTACAGGGACTTTGCAAGAATCACTATCAGGTTTGGGGTGTTTCGTGCAGGGGTCTCACTAGCGCGGATTGGGTTTCATCTAAAGTTCTGTCAGGCTTTAGGGTTTAGGGTTTAGGGTTTCTATGAGGTTTAGGGTTTAGGGTTTAGGGTTTAGAGTTTCTATGAGGTTTAAGGTTTAGGGTTTAGGGTTTCTATTTAGGATTCCGCAGGGCTTTCCAGGGCTTGCTTTGCGGGCCCTATGTGCACTGACGGTGTCTGATCATATTGAGTCAGGCCGATCCGGTTGTTTTTCAAGCGTACGCTACCCGAAACCCTAAACCCCTAAACACCTAACCCCCTAAACCCTAAACCCCTAAACACCTAAACCCTAAACCCCCTAAACCCTAAACCCTAGACCATGCGGTTTTTCGTCCTATGGGCCGATGTAGACATACTATAGGGGCCTTTTTTTTGGTCAGGGTTTTTGGGGCCCATTCTACTATAGTTGTAACAAACTTAGGGTTTAGGGTTTAGGGCATAGGGCCCCGAAAACAGTATTGGTAATTATTTAGGCCCCTATACTACTGTTGCCTGCGGAGCGGCAGGACCTTATGCGACAGCTTTCGTGAGTTTGTCAGTTGCATGATCAGAGTGCACCGAACGGTTCAAACAGCATGCCAAAGACTCAAAACCCCAAAGCCCGAAATATCCTGAAAGCTGAAACCAAAACCCTAATCCTGAACCCTGAACCCAAAACCCTAAAGCCCAAAAACCCTGAACCCACACCTCTAAATGCACCAAACCCTGAACCCGAAACCCCAAACCTGAAACACTTAGAGTATCCTTATAAAAACCCTTAGGCGAACCCAAAAATACAACCGAAGAGTCCTAAACCCGAAAGCCCCAAACCCTTAAAAGAAACCCCAAACCTAAACCCCTGATAGAAATCCTTAAAGGAACCCAAAAACAAAACCGAAGAGCCCTAAACCCTAAATCCTTACAATTTCCCTAAGCCCTTTCAGGAACCCGTTAACTGGGCTTTTAAGAACTAGGGAGCAAAAAGTATACACGTTTATTTCATAATGGTTCCTTTAAGAAAAAAGTATTAAAGTATGGTACTCCAAAGCCCAGTTAAGGAAGCCTGGAGAGGAACCCTTTAAGGAAGCCTTTAATGAACCCTTATAGAAAACCCCAAAAAGTTGGAAACCGGATTAAGGACAATTAGTGCTGGGATTCCCTATACATTACTCTTAAGGTTTGAGGCTATTGGGTTTCCAGCCTCTTTTTCTTCTACTGTAACAGGAACCCACGAAACCGAGAACCAAACACCGAAGAAACCCTACACCCCTAAAACCGAAACCCTAAGCGTTAAACCCTGAACTCTAAACTAAACCCCTGAACCCTAAACTTTAAATCCCTACACCCTATATAACCTAAACCCCTAAACCCCTAAACGCCTAAACCCCTAAAAGCCCGAAGAAACCGCGCAGAGCCGGGCAGCGGGGAGGTTCGAGGCGCCAAGGCGGCCCAAGGCCCTCAGCTGGCGCACCGCGGCGCCGGGAGAAAGGCCCGGGACGCTCCTAGGGTTTGAGGGTTCAGAGTTTTAGGAGTTTAGGAGTTTAGGGGTTCAGGGTTTAGGGGTATAGGAGTTTAGAGGTTTTAGGATTTAGTTAGGGTTCAGGGTTTGAGTTCAGAGTTTTAGGGGTTTAGGATTTGGGGTTCAGGGTTTAGTTTAAGGTTCAGGGTTTAGGGTTCAAAGCTTAGGATTTAGGTTTCATGATTTAGGGGTTTAGGAGTCCAGGGTTCAGGGTTGAGGGTTTAGGATTCAGGGAATTGTCTCCAGGGTGTTATCGGTGTGTTTTGCTCGGTTTATGTGTTTTTTGGCTTGTTTCATAGGTGGTCCTGTAGAGTTGTTCTTCAGCTTTGGGGACTTAGAGGTGTTCGAGTTTACTGTTGAGATCTTTGACTTTAAGGTCTAGGGCTTTTGCGGATGAGCGTGTAGGGTTTAGGGCTTGGGACTTGGAGTTCAGATGTCCGGTTTGGGGCTTAGGGATCAGGGCTTAGGGCATGTGTAGGTCAGAGTTCCGCCTGTTTCTGCCAGTGGGCCATCATCCGACATTTCGGGACATACGCATTCAAGGAACCTTCACAGAGCACACTGACAGGAGTAACATCGAAATCTGGGGTTTCTGGAAACAGAACAACTATAAAGGCCATTGTATCGCTGCAGATGGGTCGATACGAGAACGTTTTGACAAACTGGTAGCTGAACCCTCCGTAATACCACACGAAACCAATAGCGACGACACTTTTTCCAACACTGCTGCCCCTCATTTCTGCTAAGTTCAAGGATCATGCCAGCATCAACTGGGTTCTTGTTAACGGATTTGTTTGAAGTTACCATAACAAAGAAGCCATATTATTTACTCTAGATCCCTATTATGGTAATTAACTTAAGTGTAAACACATCTTTTTGCGCAGGCTTCTCATTGAAACGCCTAGAGGCCAGGCACTGCTATGAGAATCGCAGAAGACAGCGGCTGCGCATCGGTCGAGGCCTGTCGTTGTAATAAAGGGGCCTTAATTGGAATAGGGTTTTGGGGCCAATTGTGCGAAAGCTATAATAAGGAACACCCCAAAATAGTATAGGTAATGATTGAGGCCCCTATATTAAGGCCAATTCAAGCAGGACGGAGGGCGAGTTCAGAGCTCTGAACTTCACACTGGTCAGCCCACATGAGGGAGCTTCACTCGGAGCTGAAGCAATTAGTAACGTGCCCCCTTATAAGCATGGTCCCTGTACAAGTATCTTATTTTCCTGTGCTGCAGAAACCCGGCTCTAATCATTCATGGCCCTGTACATTTCAGAGGCATCTGTCGCTCCATCATGAGGTACGGTTGGAGATCATGGCTTTTGCACCCTCGATACGTGAAGGAAACCGAAGGAATAGTGAATAGTGTAGATACATACCTGCAGACATATACCCTTGAGACCATCGGCCATCGAACACCGAGTAGGCGAGTAGCCTAACCCGACAGTCACCCTAAACCGCGTAGGGATTGGTATTTTAGGGAGCTGTGCTAGAAGGCACATACGACAGACACTGTGAAACCCAACTATCATGAACCACCTGTTACATCATTCTTGCAATCTCCAGCAGCCCCTAAAAACAGCTGGGAACCCCCTGAATGAGAAAAAAAATTGTCATAGCAACTCTCTGGAACAATAGGACAGTTCTTACAACCCATATTACTCACACCATAGCCCTGAAACAAAATCCCAGGATCACCCGTGAGAAGCCTGGTGGCCCCACACGCCATTGCAGCAACGAGCGCCAACAGGCTATCAGCTGTCTGCTGTCCTCTGCTGAATACGGAGTGCATTGGTTCTTTTATCTGGCTTAATTACATGGCTTGACATGATGAGGTGCTAGTCAAATATATGGAAAGGTTTATCGGGTTTGTAGTGAGATCTGTTAGGTTTTTTAAGGTTTTCATGGTGGTTCAGCATATTTGGGGGGTTCTTGTTTACGAGACCATTGGACTTGAGCTAGCACAACGGAATGAAGGCGTCTCGTTGCAAAAAGGCCGAGTGAATCCAAGAAGTTGTGCTTGCCTTTACTTCGTTCACTCATTACACGCTTCGTTTCTTTGGGCTTCGTGATCTTGTGACACTCGCATACATCATCTTGTAAAACGCATAGAGCCCAACATGCCAGTTTCTGCTCTGGTCATGGATGCACTCGGAAAAACGGACGTCCATGACGGTTCGAGCTGGGAAGCGCTTGCTACACACAGCGCTCCTGAAGAAATTACATCGTACCTCTGTCCAGTACCCAGGTGCCTCTTGCGTCACATCAAAGAAACTTTTGAAGTAACACATAACCCTTGTTTTTACTATTCTCACGCTTTCGATCGAGATGTGGGCCGTGGGAGTTGCGCCTGCAACACAAGAGCCTATGGTTTGGGGATTAGGGTTTGGCCAGGGCACTGCCATCGGCCAAAAGCGAGCCAAGCAGGCGGCAAACTCTGGAAAGAAGTCCTGCAGCAGAGCTGCAAATACTAAAAAGGGTCTAATGTAGAAGCCTAAATAACTACCAATATTATACCTTCGGGTTCCGTATTATACGCATAGTATTAAATTAAGGAGCCCAAAACCCTATTCTAATTCTTAAGGCCCCTACATCAGGGTGAGGGTCGGGCTGCGCCTTCCCAAACCCGAAACCTCAAACCCTAGACTCCTGAATGTGGGAACTTGATTCAGAAACCTGGGGCCTTTATTGGAGTTCAAGAAGGGTTCCTTTAAAGGGTACTATAAGGGTACTATAAGGGTTTTGGGGGGTTTGATGTAGGAACCTGATTAAGCAACCTTAGGCCTTTATTGGGGATCCTTATATGAATCCTTACAGGGCCAGGGTTTCTTAATCAGGTTCCTACATTACCGAAATCAGGGGCATCCTGATCCTTCTGCACTTCTGCCTCCCATCTCGAGGGTGCGGTGAGAAAAGGATCTATAGGTTCAGTAGGTAGTATCGAAATGAACCCTAAGCCCCAACACCCTCATAGTAACCCTTATAGTGAGCCCTGTAGCACACCTCGTACTAATCCTAGCAGCAACCGCTGGCCTCGTCCGTGATGCAGGCACGTGCGCAGGCGCGTGGAAGATCGACGAGTGCTGCCTCCATAGACGAGGGTCAAGCTGTAGAATAAAGGAAAACCTTTACATAAGAATCGAAGTAGCAAAACACGACAATGAGAAACATGACAATTACAATGATTATCGTTTTCGTTTACAATAACCACCAACGTCAAAAACAAGCTGATGCAATATGGGAGTTTCCGAAAATAGGGGACCCTAATGGAGTACCCTAAATATATTTAGGGTAGTAGGATCCTTATCATAAGGATCCAAAAATAAGGTAGCCCTAATTTTCGGAAACTCCCAAACCCTAAACCCTGAATAGAACCCTTATAGATCCCTTTTAGGAACCCTTAAAGGAGCCCTCTTAAGGTACCCCTATAACTATCTGAAGCCCCAATTTTCGGAAACTCCCATAATGAGTCGAGCATAGAAGCAGGGCAGTGGAGATTTTGGAGGTCTCTTGGGGTATCCAGGCTTTCGGCTGCGGGGCCTTAGGGCCTCAGGTTTCTGAGGGCTTCATGACTAGGCGGGGCTTTTAAAGCTTTTGAAAAATATTAGTAATTAAGATCCTCTTAAGCCCAATAAGGGAAAATATAAAATGTCCCAAAGCCCTACCTAGATGAGGTTTAGACGCTTGTTTAAGGTTGGGGTCTTAAGTGCTTTGTGCATTTCCGGCGTGCTCCTTCAGGGATGAAAAAGTGCTTTGTCTGTTGCCTGCAGGTGGAGAGGGAGATATCCAGAGGCAAGCTTCATGGCGTCTCTAGTAACCTTCAACAAAATCTGTAAAATCCCACACAAGCCCACTGGGGATAGCTCAGGCTTGCAGGGACCACTCATTGTGTCTGGAAGGGGTTGGGCTGCTACTGTGAGTACTGTAAACTAAACTTCGTTGATAGGACGGCAGTCCCTCTGTCTCTTTCTGTCTCTGTCTCTTTTCTAGAGCCTGTGGAAAATTGTCGTACACAATAACAACCTCTTCAAACTAGTAATAGCAGAGGCGGCAAGAAACATCCCGCTAGCCTGCCCAGGTTTGATCCTTGCAGGATGTAGATTCTAAACACAAAAACTGCAAATCAGCCAACAAGCAACTACGTTGAATGCTGCAAATATGCTCAAAATAAACGAGGCTTGCCCAATGCCGGAGCTTCAGCAAAGGGAATAAGGAAAAATGATTGCCTGGATTAGGATACTGGATGTTCTGGGCAAAACAGAACCTAAACCCCCACCTGAACCCAATAGAACCTATATTTTTCAGGACTTACATGAAAAAAACCTGGACACTTATCCTAAAAAGGTAGGTTGCTCAGCGTTCAGGTAAAGCCCGAAACCTACTTTGAATTTGGTCGGACTTTTCCCCGAAACTGCGTTGCTATTCTGTTGACTCAAGGGCCCTATGGCAGCGGTAAGTCAGCTATACATATCACGGTCATGGCATGCAGCACTCACAANCAAGGGCCCTATGGCAGCGGTAAGTCAGCTATACATATCACGGTCATGGCATGCAGCACTCACAAGTTAAGTAGGATTCACACTCAACCTGTTCTCATGCCGTGATAGGAAAACAAACGCTGAATTAGCCGCAAGAGGTACAACAATGAGTTGTCCTATAGCTAGTGGCATCTGCAGCCTACTCAGCTACATTGGTACACTCTCAAGGTGTCCAAGGAGTAGCGTCTGCGAACTACAGTTCTACAGCTTAGCGCGGCTCACTCTGTACACGCCTGTTTCAATCACCTTGATTTACTTTAGTCCGAAGTAACTGAAACACTCTGTTTCAGCCGCTTGGGTAGCGGTGTCGATCCAATCTACCCTATCGCCTCCACAAGGGTAGGCCTTGCAGCTTCTATCCCCAATCTCAGTGAAGACGGATTGGCGCAGGGCGCTCAATTCTATCTGAAGGCGTTTATCCTGAACCCGGGAAGGGGTGTCAGTATTTAGATGATTCGCCAAGCTTCTGCAATCCTTTGGTTAGTAGGGAGTGGAAGATAGTAATAGTAGCTATAATTGTGCCCCATTCCTCCATTCCCTACTAACCAAAGGTAAGGAAAGGCACCGGACCTGCGCGGACAAGTTGGGAAGGAGCTCGCGCAGCTGCGCCGTGATGCGATGCTTCCTCAGGACAAGGTGGTAGCACAGTTTCCCGCCAACCACTTTGGAGTTTAGGGTTTAGGATGTAGGGTTTAGGGTTTGGGGTTTAGGGTTTGAGCTTTTTCTTCGATCTGCCTTTTCGCAGATCACAATTTCTTAAACCCTAAAACCGAACCTTAAGTTCGAGAGATTACGGTTTGGGATGAAGGTTTAGGGGAGCGCCGGGTTTACGGACCCAGCGGAGAGCCGTAAGCTTCGTGTCTTAGATGGAAGCTTCCCAGAGACCCCAATACCCCTTAATTAAGGAATAGGGGGCTTCATATTATGATGCAAGGTATATTCCTTAATTAAGGAATAAGGGGCTTCATATTATGATGTAAGGTATATTCCTTAATTACAAGGAGTACTGGGCTCTCTGGCTTCTTGCATGCAAAATCTCAGGCGCGCTCTCTCTCGACAGCAGCCCCACTTCGACTGCACGAGACACCGTCTGCGAGGAACAGAACCCAATAAAAGTTCAGGAAGGGTTTCCTTACTAGTGCCTTCATAACTGGAAATAGTATCACCTTTGTCCCCGCTGATAAACCCCTACAGAACCCTTGGAGTAACCTTTCGAAGTAACCCTTTAAAAGGAACCCAATAAGATACCCCCAAACCCTTTATGACATACCCCAACGCCCCCATACTAAAACCTTACAGAAGCCTTGAAAGTAAACCGTCTAGAACCCGTGAAGGAACCCCACACGCTACCGCAAAGAAACGATACTAAATCCTTTGGAAACCATAAAGGAACCCTATAAAATACCCTCAAGATCAAGGCCCCTTTCCGAAACTTTGTTGAACCTTTTGGTAACCGGTACCGAACCCTCAAACGAACCCTAAAGCTACCCTTTAAACGAGAACCCTTAAAGGAAGCCTGTAAGTAATATAGAGGCCTAAATCATGAGATTAGGGTTTGGGGGCTACTAAAATTGGGTTGCTTCAAAGGGTTCCTTTCAGGGATCTATAGTAGGGTTCTATAATATAGAGGCCTAAATAATTAGACTAGGGTTTGGGGGCCCATTATACTTTTTTGTCATAAGGAACACCAAAAAATAGTATAGGTAACTATTTCGGCCCCTATAGTAAGTAACCTCTATTTTGGACCCCCAAACCTAAGCGCATCCCAGCATCTGGCGGGAGGATAGTTCGGTCATGTCTGCAACCTCGACAGCTGGATAAGACAGTGTCTTTAATGATTATTTGGGAGTTTCCAAAAATAGGGGACCCTTATATAGTACCCTAAATAGTAGGATCCTTGTTATAAGGCCCCCCCCCAAATAAGGTACCCCTAATTTTCGGAAACCCCCATTCAGGGTTTGGGGATTATGGCGTTTACCTTAAGGCCATGATCGACATCAGAACGAGGTTTTGGGGGCATATTCTGCTATACGTGGAAGAAGGAACCCTCAGGGACAGTACACAGTTTAGGGTTTAGTACTGGCATTCAATCCATGGCTCAGCTCGGTTTGTAAGCAGCGTCCGACATAGGGATAAGAGCCGAAAAGCAAGAGAGACAAAGAGCCCCCGTAAAACAAGCCGAAACCTTTCACTCCAGACCCTAAACCCCAGAGTCCCTAGAGGGTTCCGGAAAGTAATTGGGTAGTTGTCAAAATTAAGGTCCCTTTTTGGGCACCCTAAATAATAGGTGCCGTATTTTAACAGGGACCCAAAAAGGGACCATAATTTTGACAACCACCCTAATGGTTCAGAGACACCAACTACGAAGCTTCTGGCCAAAACTTGAGGTCCGGACCAGCTGGTTCTGCAAAGCAGCGAAGAAAAGTGATGTAGCCGAAGAAGCAGCTGCTTTAGTGCTATTTTGTGTTTCTGCTTCTACTTTGTAGACTGCCGCTGTAGAAGTTGCAGGAAGAGCAGAAGCAGTAGCAGCAGCAGGAGCAGAAGTGTGGCAGTAGCAGTGACAGCAGTAGAAGCAGTATTCAGAGCAGCAGCAGCCGCAGCAGCAGCAGCCGCTGGAGTAGTAGTATCGGCATGAGCGTTAGTAGCAGTCGTCGTCGTCTTAGCAGTCGTGGTCGCAGCAGCAGTAGTAGTGGGAGCAGGCGCAGCAGCAGCAACAGCAGCAGCAGCGGCCGCAGTTGCGGCAACAACCCCACTGCAGATGGCAACTTGGTAGTGTCGGTGGCAGAATCGAAAGGAGCAATCCACATTTGGCAACACCTCAGTGCTGAGCATCGCGACCGCAACCACAAGCATCTTTGCAGCACGCAGGCATGCCACATGACAGAAAACTCCCCAAACCCTAAACCCTAAACTCTGAACCCTAAACCTTCCTAAACCCAAAACCCAAATACCCTAAACCTTGAATCCTATATGAACCCTTAACCCTAACACTCTGAATCCAAAACCCTAAACCCTGAACCCCCTTGTAGCTGTAAATGCCGGCCCTGGCAATCCGAACAGCTGCATGGATCGCATCCAAGGACAGCCCATGTTCTCGAAGCGGCTCCTGTCATGCCGCATCATAGCTTGCGGCTCTCGAAGTCTTACGAGGCCGGAGAACCTCTGAAGTAGACTACAGACAACCCCATATATATATATATATATATGTATATATATATATATGGTAAACCCCCCCATGGGCTACCGACCCTCGTTTTGTATCGTAAATACCGTGTCAAGCCAGCTTTTCCGGCAGGTCCGGATTCTGTATCTCTCAAAGGCTACCGAACACAAACTCAGATTTCAAGAGAATGTGTCAGTCAACTCATTCAAGTTTGACGTGAGGTCCGGATCCTGTCTCTCAAGGACTACGGAAATCAATCTCACTTTTCAACAGGACCTGTCGGTCAACTCATTCAGGTTCGACGTGAGCACGTAGTCAACGGTAACACGGTGCCCTCCCACTCAAAAACCAACTTTTCCAGGGAAAACCAAAAAAAACATCTTTTGAGACACTATGCGGCCAGACTCCAAAAAGATGGTTTTTTTGGTTTTCCCTAGGAAAAGGATGGTTTCGGGCAGAAAAACCTTGGTTTTTCTGCTTTGTCTGCCCAAAACCATCTTTTTCCTAGGAAAAAGATGGTGTTTCTGCCCAAAACCAGGGAAAAGTTGGTTTTCCTGGCAAAACCATCTTTTTCCTAGGGAAAACCAAAAAGCCATCATTTTAGAGTCTGGCCGCATAGTGTCTCAAAAAATGTTTTTTTGGGTTTTTTGGTTTTCCCTAGGAAGAAGTTGGTTTTCCTTCCCAAAACCATCTTTATCCTAGGAAAAAGTTGGTTTTTCACGCCAAACCATCTTTTTCCTAGGAAAAAGTTGGTTTTCCTGTCCAAAACCATTTTTTTCCCAGGGAAAGCCAAAAATACAATCTTTTTGGACTCTGGCCGCATAGTGTCTCAACAGATGCTTTTTTTGGTGTTTTTTTGGTTTTCCCTAGGAAAAAGTTGGGTTTCCTTCCCAAAACCATGTTTTTCCTGGGAAAAAGTTGGTTTTTCACACCAAAACCATCTTTTTCCTGGGAAATCTCGGTATTTCACTTCAAGACCAAGCGTTTGCAAGCAAAGAGTGTGCATTTCATTTGTTGTTTGCGCGCGCTTTACGAATTAGTGTTGTCAATAAGGTTCCACTGTCAGCACTATTGCGATTCGAGTCCGCTTAGCGTCAGTACTATACAATAGACTGGGTAATAACCAGGACATTATTCGGATCAGTTTGGAATTGAAAGCTAGTATCGCAACTTTAACACAGACCAGGACCCAGGATTTTGGGGTTCTGACAGCTTCCACTACGATTTCTTCCAGCTGATTAGGGTTGCAAATTCAAGAATGAAACATTGGGGTCTGATTAGGGGTGGTACAAAGACTACTATAGATGACTTTAGGGCTGCTGTTAAGGCGAATATTACGGCCACCTTTGACATAACTGTGAATGACAAGGATAGGGTTGGGGCTGATGTTGCTGGGAATCAGGAGTCAATTAACTTTTCTCGTCATAAGGTTGGTATCTAGCACACATTTAACAGAAGGGTTAATATGTGCATACACACACATAAGTGTACTTACAGGTATACGGGCAAGTGTGGCAGCAAGTCCGACATGATCGATCATATAGCACAGTGAGAAGGGTATGCCATATACATGTTGATGTAAACAAACATTAAAAGACTTAATAATCCCAAGAACCTAAAGGCCATCATTTGGGCAACGCCAAAGCGAACACGGCAAGGATCGTAGTTCTTAGTGGAGTTCGTTTTGTGTAGTTTAATATTAGCATGACTGTGACGTCTATTGTTGAAGTAACTGTTTGAGCAGTACTTGGCTTACTTGTATTAATATAATAGGAACTCGTATTGGGGATGCCATGACTTTAAACTTCGGGACTTCGTGGTCTAGAATAGAATGCTCATTCTACGGATACCACAGCTACATCTGGATTAATTAACCTGTTGGTGAGGCCACTGGTCTGGGTTTCTGTTCAGGGAAGTATCCAGTACAGTACGAAGGCTACCAATGGGAACAGCTTATGGGTGATCTTAAGANTGTCAAGGGGACTGCATGACTGCAATATCCTTACTATCGGGGGGGCCAATCAGGCTGATGTATTTATGTTATTGTCTTAACCTTCAGATCGATATGGGTAGTACTATGGGGATGTAGAATGGCGTTATTAGTCGACATAGCATTTTGATCCATACGAACTAAGACATTCATCTATAAGGCATCTCTTTAGGGTGAAAAAGAAACAGGATACTACTGTCACCATGGGGGCCAACGTAAGGTCTAATGGCAGGGTAGTGATGGGGATACTGCTGTTTAAGAACAGGAGTCAATCAAGGCTCCTGTCACTCATATGTATTGCTGGGGCTTTGATCTGAGACTACAGTGAAGGCTATTTTGGGGTTGTTACTCGCGCCCATATTTATCTTCGGGTATTCAGAAAGAAACTTTCATCGTTTATCATCTCTCGNCTACATTTGCCCCCCCCCCGGAACAGAAAAATGGGGACAAACACCAAAAGGCCCCACGTAGGAGGGTGGGGGGGGGTTGGGGGGCCCCGGGGGGTTTTTCTGGGGGGGGGGGGGGTTAGCATATATATATATATATATACATTATATCAATACGACTAAATTAATACAAATACTACTAACAATGATAATCATCATCAATAGAAATACCCCGAAGCACTAAAAGCCTCATGGTCCACCAGCAGCTGTCGAGCCAGCGACTTGGCGATGTTGGAGGAGGCCGGATAACCTCATATATAACAAAGTTCATAAAATTCATAGTATGCAATAAAGAACCTATAGATATTAATGTAAAGTCGGTCATTAATCATCTATAATTTATGCACGAAGATTCAGAAGGGCAAAGCTGTGATGCTACGGGTAACGAAGGCGGCATGGATGCAGCTTGGTCTACGGAACAGTCTCGACAGAATCCTTACATGCTTGCTAACCGAGGATTTGTCGCAAAGTCCGGCATCAGTCTAACAAACCTTTCCATGATGTAGATCCCTGATCAACAACCTCCCCCTTTTCTTTGAGGACCTGTACATCAGGATCTCGATTACGATTTTCATGACGAGATCAGGGCTTCTTCAGGAGCGGCTCGCATCAAACACCACAGTCTCCTTTCATGAGGTTTATATGCGGGATCCGAACAATATGGGTCCCGAAAACACAAAAACTCTAAAACCTAACCCTAAACCCTGCATCAAGTGGAGGCCCCAGTGTCCGAGAATAAGGGCCCAAAAAGCTCCCGAAACCATAAAAAGTTCCTAACTCCTTACACCTTGAGCCCTTAATCCAAGGCCCCAGCAAAAGCCTCAACGCTAGACTCGGTTTTGGGGGTATATTACAGTGACAGTGAAAACCCCTAGTTGTCGCCCTCAGTAAAAGCGAGGAGCCAACAAGAATGGACCTACTCTGCTAGCACTTGTGGGCCTCATTAACTAGAATGGGGTTTCAGGACTCTTCTACAATAATTACATTGTTGCAATCCCCTAGTACCACCAAAGCAGCAACCCTTATAACCCTACCTTAAGCTTCGTAACCCCTATAGTGCTTAAGTCCCCAATAAATGCATACTTCCCCAATGAGCGTCAGAAGCAAGAAGGGCCAACTTCAGATTGCTACTAAACTATAAGAGCTCCCAAAGTTTCAGGGTAGGGTATTGAAAGCTTGAGATACTATACCATACTATGCGATACTGTACTATGCTACACTAGCCCTCATAGTAACCTTTCTTTATTGGGTGGTTGTCAAAATTATGGTCCCTTTTTGGGTCCCGAATATAATACGGCACCTAGTATTTAGGGTACCCAAAAAGGGACCCTAATTTTGACAACCACCCTTATAGAAAACGCCACGTCCTGCTGAGGTGCGCTTGGCATCTCGAAGTGCTTCTGCTTCGAGCACGGAATTCCAAAGAGAGAAGGTGCCTCCACTGAACTTACCTTAAGAAATTAGAAAAGGGCTCCTTTAAAGGGCTCCTCTACAGGTGCCATAAGGGTTACGATAGCTGTTTTAGGCTCTTTCGTATAGCGGGCCTTAAAAGTCAGAATTGGGTTTGGGGTGATTGCGGGCATGAGTCTGAGGCGGCAATGTTCATCCATTGAACATTCAGCTTAGGGTTTGGGGGTACGGTATACGATAGTCATCATCGTACCCCTCCCCCCCCCAGGGAATAGAAACTAGCGGCCCGGAAAGGTCGAATAGGGCTCCTTTGAGAGCTCTATAAGGGGTTACTATGGCTATGAGGATTCTGATAGATGTTTAATACGCGGGGTTGACAATTTTAGCAGGGCTCTGGGATGTACTATACTAAAATGAGAATGAAGAATTGTGGTATACTTCGAATGCAGACAGAACCAGAGACGCCCTGAAACCCCTAATTAAACCCGAAAAACCCGATAAAGATGAACCGAACCCTCACGACTTGCTTCGCCTTACTGTCTGGTTCTTAGTAGGGAATGGGGGAATGGATTATGGGGACCATTATTATTGGGGACTATATAGGGACTACTATAGGGATCCATTCCCCCATTCCCTTACTAAGAACCAGACAGCTTAATGCTTGCTGGCGAAAGGGTCTATAGCGCTATGTCATTTAAATCTCGGTGCCGGCGGGAGGGGGGGGGGGGCTCTATGTCCTCTTGGGTTAATGGCTGTTGATGGCTGTAGGGGGCTACTATACTTTTATAAAGGTAATAATGATAATACTGTTATTAATAAATAAAATCATATTACTACAACTACTAATAACAAAAATGATTTTAATAACAATAACTTCAACGTTGAGCGTTTTTTTGGGGGTCCACTTTTCTGTCTTTGGGATTGTGGGGCATTGACTTGGGGCGCCAGCGTTTTAGGGTTTAACAGTTTAGGGAGCATTATTTAGGGTTTAGCGTTTAGGGGTTTAGGGCATAGTTCATGGATGCTCCTGGTGTTTCGGGTTTCGGAAGAAGGGCTTAACATCCTTCGGGTTTGTGGAGTCTGCGCTCAGCAGCCACGAGTTCTGTTCATCTAGGGACCATAAGCATTAGATAAGTGTTTGGGGACATATTACAGATAGTGATAGTTGGAAAACTGCAACGGAAGATTTTCCATGTACGTCCATGTATGGTTGTCAATTGCGCTATCACTTTTACGACTACTACAGCTACCACTGCTATTGCTGCGGCTGCGCCTAAACCGTAAACCCTAAACCCTATTACTATTGTTGTTGCTGCGGCGGCTACCCCGACGAAGACGACGACGGCGACTTGGCGACTGACGACTGGACTGCAGCTAATATAGGGCCCTTAATAATTAGAATAGGGTTTTGGGGCCCACTATACAATATTCATAATAAGGAACCCCCAAAATGGTGCTGGTAATGATTTAGGCCCCTATAGTAGGAGCAACAACATCGACTGCGCTTGCCACTGCGACTATAACACTTCGACGCTGTGGCTCGTCTGACGTTTTCTACATGGTCCAGAGCAGAACGAGAAGTGCGACGCAGGCGATCTTGATAACGATGTCCGGCGGTTCCAGTGGTTGTGATCGTTCATTCCCGTGCTACCACTAGCATGCTATAAAATTTCATGACCACTCGTAGGAATGGACAGGGCATGTCTGTGAGATTCTGCGATGACAGTAGGCTGACTCTCGTAACATAGGGGCCTTAATAATTAGAATAGGGTTTTGGGGCCCATTAACTTATAGTTATAATAAGGAGCCCCCCCAAAATAGCATCGGTAATTATTTAAGCTCCCATATTGATGCTTCTCCCTCTCGATGACAACCTATATCATTGAGCCCTATTATAGATTCCTTACATATAGCTTCTCCCTCCAAAGATGGTGAAAGCTCATCAACCCTAAACCCTACACGCCAAACCCAAACCGCTAAACCCTAAACCGATGATGAAAGCCGAGGCACTGTAGCGAGGAGGGAGCTCCGTCTGCTTGGCGCCATGGCAGCGGGCTCCCTCCAGGGGCTCCGTTGCAACACGATGGAACCTGAAATGGGAGTAGGGTTTAGGGTTTTGGGTTTTAGGGTTTACCTTAACTCTGAATAACCTACCCTTTTAGGGTTCCTTATTAGAATTTCCTTGTATAAGTCCTTAAAAAGGTAGGCTATTCCGGGTTAAGGTAGGGTTTAGGGTTTCGGGTGTAAGGTTTAGGGTTTTTGGGACTTCGGGTTTCGGGCTTAGGGTCTAAGGTTTAGGGCTTTTAGAGTTTAGGGTTTTGGTTTTTAGGGTTTAGGGTTTAGGCTGTAAGGTTTAGGGGTTTTTAGCATTTAGGGTTTCGGGTTTTCAGGGTTTAGGTTTAGGGTTTTTAGGGTTTAGGGTTTAGAGTGCTCGTAAAGGTCCGGGGCGCGATCCAAGCAGAATTCCACTCTTCGGACACTCCCCTTCCCCTCGTATACCATGGGCCCCTTGAGAATGGAAAATATACCCCAAGGAACATCCAACAGTTTAGGGCCCCAAAAAAGCACATAAGCTAAAATAAGGATAGGGATATCCCATATAAACCCCCTTATAATGAAGCCCAATAAGGTAGGGATATCCCTTTAAAATGCTTATGCTTATGTGCTTTTGGGGTCCCTAAGATGATACAATTCAATCTGCTTTTCCGCCACCCAGCCGTCATCTCTCGAAACCCTGAACCCGAAGTTGCTAAACCCCTATAGGAACCTTCTAGTAGCCGTTATGGTAAGAAGGAGCCTAATGCCTAAATCGAACCCTCACCTTTTGGGAAAATACTAATGCCAATTCATAAAGGTAACAATAATTGTAACAGTAATAGCAATAGTTGAATAATAAAAATAATCAATGACTGTAACAATAGTTAGTAACAAAAATAACAATAATAATAATAAATACGAATAATCATAATGCTAATAACAGGTCCCAGGAGCTGAAGCAAAGCCGCCTTATTGAGCAGTTGAAGGCGGTCGAAGGCGCGCCAGGTGACGCAGAGCTCGTCGTTGCTGAAGCCTTGAGCAGCTTGAGGTTGTAGGGTTTAGGGGGTTTAGGGGTTTAGGGTTCATTCTTTAAGTGTAGGGTTTAGGGTATAGGTTCAGGGTGTAATTTTTTTGTTTACAGCCTTGGGGAGTAACGTTTGGCGTTTAGGGCTATAGGGCTTAGGGAATGGAGTTGAGCAGCGCATGCGAGCGATTGCTGAGGGATCTTCTCGCTCAAAGCTTTGCAGACTCTGCACAGCCTCCATGTAGGGTTGAGGGTTTCAAGCTTTAAAACTTAGGGTTTAGGGTACCATGCATGCCCTAACGGCCTCCAGTGACTGATCAGTGATCCAGGGCACTTCACCAAATTCTTGCGCAAAGCGGGGTTTTAGAGAGGAATGGGACAGGTTAAAGCAGCAACTGACAGTGGGAGAACTCGATGCTAGCATCATTTTCGAAAGATGCTGCGAGCAGAACATGACTCATCAGGACAGTCCTTTACCCAAAGCCTAAACCCTAAAACCTGAACCGGGTGCGGAGTTCAGGGTCTCGAGACTCAATGCTGTTTTGGCTGTGCTATGATCGGGTCAATCCGAACTTTGCTGTCGAAGCGATGTAGGGCCCTTGGTAGTTAGAATGGGGATTCGGGGTGGGTTCTAGTGGAATTGCTTATAGTAGGGATCCTTGGGGTGAGCTGTTGCAAATCGCTGAGTGGGATCGGAATACCTCGTAATAGCATAACCTCTTGGTCCCCACACAACTGAAACCCTTATGAAACCCGGTGAGAACGCCATCAACGCACAACTCAAAACAACTTTACACAAAGAGCAGTAACAACACCTCTAGAAGACGCTTCTAGAGAACCCTTATGGGAGTTTCCGAAAATTAGGGGTACCTTATTTTGGGATCCTTATAATAAGGATCCTACTATTTAGGGTACAAAATTAGGGTCCCCTATTTTCGGAAACTCCCTTATGAAATTATTGCAGCGGTGTTGCGGTGGAGCCAGTCATCTGATTCCGCCAGTCGGGCACGGAAGGCGCGAAGAAAACGCAGCCGCTTCCGTTCCTGAGGAATGAGGGTTTCGGGTTTCAGAGAATATGGCTTTAGGGGTTTGGCTTTGGGCTTTAGGGGTTTATGTTCTAGAGTTTAGGATGTTGGGGATTGTCTTCTTCTCAAACCCGGGTTTCACCTGGCAGTCAAATCAGAAGGACACGAGTGGGGGTTACAATGGAGAGGCCCCGAAACCCACAACCCTAAAACACTACAAGCCCTAAAACCCTAAAACCCCAAACCCCTAAAGCCCTAAAACCCTAAAACCCTAAGCCCCTAGAGCCCTCAAACCCTTAAAGCCCTAACCCCCTAAAGCCCTTATACCCCAAACCCCAAGCCCCTAAACCCCTAAACCCTGAACTTTTGAATATTGCAACTGCCTTCAAAAGCGCCCCGAGAACCTGTCCGACCCTACACGAGCTACAGGGAACTATAAGGGCTCCGATAAGGGATCTATAGGGTCGTTAATAACTAGTATAGGGTTTTGGGGATACATTACGGACCATAACTTACTATAAAAAGAAATCCTCAGAATAGTATATGAAATTGTTACATAAGGCCGCTATACTACACGAGCTACTGCAAATGACACGGAAGCCCAAAAGGACGTGGCTCCATCAGAATAGAGACCACCACGATACGGTAAGGTTTAGGGTTTGGGTTCAGGGTTTTGGGTTTTGGGTTTAAGTTTCTGGGCTTAGGGCCCTCTGTATCAGAACGCCGCTATTCGCCAATCCTGGCTGTTTCTAGGTCCTATAAGCCCACTGTCAAAGCTCATGAAAGCAACCTTAGCAATCCACTAAAGAAGCTTCAGCTATCATCTCTGGAAAAGCCCAATCTCATAGCAAACCCTTGGAAACCTAAACCCTAAGGAAGCCTTATACGTTCCTTATAGTTATCCTTACAAAACCTTGCTGCCAAGAGGGTCCACTTACACTACCACTACGGAATTAGACCCCTAATAATGGTTTTGGGGACCTAATTCCATAATAAGAGTATATATGGGACCTAGTTCCATAATCGTGGTTTTTATGGTCCCTCTGAGTTGTAGTAACCTTTACTGGGCTTTGAAGTAACCAGGGAGAAAAAAGTATAGACTTTTATTTCATATTGGTTTCCTTTAAGTAACAGGTCCCAGAAAAAGTATTAAAGTATGGTACTCCAAAGCCCAGTTTATGAAAGAAGCCCCCACTCTCCACCGTAGTTCGGCCCCGGCTCGTCGGGATGGAAGTCTGCATCGCTGAATGCAGCGAGGATCCAAACCCTAGGTCGGGTGGTAAGTTGAAACAAAACCGCCTTAACAACAAGGGTTGCAATACTAAGAGCAATAGTAGTAAGCATAATGACGACAATAAAATTAACAGTAATAGTAGTAATACCACTAATTGTAAGGAGAAGAAGAAGAAGGTCGTAGCTTGTTTTCGCGGAGTGTTTGAAGGCTGCTTATACGGTTCAGGCCTTTGGGCTCAGGGCTGAGTGGTTTCACAGCTGTGCCGGGGTTCATAGAAGCTTTACAGGGGCTTTGCAGTGTTTGATTTCTTGCGTTGATGGTGTATTTGTGCTTTGAAAGGGCCTGCAGGCTTGGGAAGTCGGGCTTTAAGGGAGGGGGTTCTAGGCTTTTCGGGTCGAGGGTAATGTCCACTGCTTCCTTTGATTTACCCCTGATCATGAGAGGCATTCTTATATTCAGGGTTGTAGGGAGGGAGGGCTTGTCAACCGGGGTATACATTAAGGCCAAGTTCTTCAGTATCACCTTGAACCTAAAAACCAGTTCCGCTTCGAGCCACAAAAGAAGACGAGTCTGAGCAAAACAAGTGTCTAGAGCTTCCAGCTCAGACTTCCATAGAGAAGAAGTATAGGGCTAAATCGCCGTTAGTCTCTTTCCACAGTCTCCAGCCCCAGACCCTCCAACAAGAGGGTGCCCTCGTTAAATCGGTACTACTTGAGACCCACTAGGGATCCTACTATTTAGGGTACTATATTAGGGTCCCCTATTTTCGGAAACTCCCGAATAGGAGCAAGGCTCAGATGCTTCGGCGAAGCTGTGTCGACCAGGTCCGCTGCCCGGTCTGATATGGCCTGCCAGATGCTGAAGTCCTTGGTACCAGGGGGTGTGGTCCTCCGAATACAGGTAGGATCCCTGGCATCTCCTCAAGAATAGCGGTACCCCTACCGCCTTTCCGACTATTCCGACCGTTTAGTATGGAGACCCCAAATCAAACAGCCATAAGGGTACCGCTGGAGGAACTGCGCCGGTACGGTCTAACGCACCCCAAGAACCTATTCTAAATGTATGTATTGATTGCCTCTGAAACTAGGTTGCATTACCCGATGAGCGTCGGTGCAGGCTTACGCTGCTTAGACTTCGTGGTCGGACAGACTGGGGTTTAGCACATCCCCCCAAACAAAAGTATGTCTGCCCTACACCCCAAACCCTCGACCCTAAAGTCCCAAACCCATAGCGAAACATCTAAGCAAGATGAAGCGCTGCTGGGCCATGCGCATCTCGTTCTCGAATCAGCGAGCATGCAGCCGCTGTGAGTCCGAACCTTGGGCTTTGAGCATACTAATAGCTTGGGGTGCAGGGGCTTAGGGCTTTAGGAGTTTGGGGATTTGGGGGGTCTAGGAGTTTGGGGATTTGGGGTTTAGGGGTTTGGGGGTTTAGGGGTTTAGGGGATTTGGGGGTTTGGGGATTTGGGGTTTGGGGATTTTGGCCGAACCCCTAAACCCTCAACCCTTACACCCTAAACCCTTTGGGCCCAGTCGCTCGTCCGAGGCCGCAATCTCCGCTGCACGGAGAGAAGCTCCAGCTGAACTCGAGAAGAAGCGGCCGGGGAAGACCTCCGACATCTGAACGTGCGGCTTAGGGTTTAGGGCTTAGGGTTGAGGGCTTGGGGCTTAGGGTGTAAAATCCTTACATTCCCCTAGTATGCAAGCATTGCAAAAGCCGTGTCTATCGTCTCCTGAGGAACTAGTGTGTATTTTTGTTCATATAAAACCCAAGAGCATCTTAACAATATTACTTTTTGATACGGTTGTCAGGGGGGTATATGTATAAAATCCTTACATACCCTGGTTATCAAGTGCTGTAGGGAGCTCAGAGTCCATGTCGCGTCTCGACGTGAGGTCTGTATGCCCGCCCAGACCCTCGACAGAAGCCCCCAAAAGGATCGTTTGAACAAGACCGTGACTTAGCCCAACTCGTGACTCTCTCTTGCGGACGCCGTGAAGGGCTCGAAGGCCCAGGTTTCAACTTTGAAGGCTCTGGGAAGCCTCACGAAACTTAAGCCGGACTAATGATTCGGACCCCCTCCTGGTAGTGGCGGCCGCAAGTGGGGTCTGCTCTACAGTAGCCTCAAGAAGTGGTGGGTAACAGATGGTACCTCTCTCTCGTGGCTTCCAAAACCCAGATATCTCCGCCTTGCAAGCTCCCGGGGCTTTGCGAAACTTAGGCCGCTGTGGCGGAAACAGGACTACACTGGCTCCGTTTGACAGGAACCAGAGATCCTGACCACTGCTGTGCTCATACGTGAAGGATCAGGGGACTTAGTAAGTAAGGTTATAAGTACCTGAATTGGGGTTGTAAGTAACTATCAGTATAGTTACCTTACTGTAACTTATAACACTAGTTACTAAGTCCCATGACCCTTTAGGGACCAGCACCATGTCAAGGAGCTTCTCGTAAGGCCAGGCAGCGGCCGGCGTGCCGGCGCAAAACCTCCGCTCAGCTGGGCGAGCCCACAAACCCCTAAAGGGGACCATACTATAGAGCCATATATATATATATATGTATATGTATATATATTTAGTGTATATGTGTATATGTATATATAGAGGTGTATACATATGTATATATATAAACATATATATATACAGAATCCTATAGTACCCTAAAAGGAGACCCTCAAGACCGAAGCGATGAGGAAATCCTAAAACAGCCCGAAATCCCCCGAATCTTGCACGAGAATAACATAGGGGCCGGAATGGTTTGTACATAGGATTTAGGGTTTAGGGCAGTTTAGGGTTTAGGGTTTAGGGCAGTTTAGGGTTTAGGGTTTAGGGCAGTTTAGGGTTTAGGGTTAGGGGTTACGTCTTTGGAGTTGTGGCCTACAACAACTCCATACGTAAGCCCTGAGCCCGATATCCTCTGGTCCCCTAACTCTCGGTCCCGAAGACCTTAACTCAAAAAACCCAAACCCGTCGACCGCTTCACCCTGAGATGTGGGTTTAGGGCATACAGACACTACTGTTGATGGACAAAATCCTGCATGACCCTAAGGACCCTAAACTATGGGAATTATGGTATATTCCTTATAATGGGTAATGCAGGATTTTGTCCATCAGCCGTATGTGCCCATTACATAGAACATATAAGACATGTCGCTCTCTCTGCTTCGATAGGATCCTTGCGAACATCTTCGAGAGTCTACTTGGGTCGGGGTATCTGGGTCACGGCTGATCTCTCTTGTCACATGCACCACCAGACGGCAAGAGACGGGTAACACAAAGTCATGTAGGTTCCCTACACCCTGAGTTGCCCGAACCCTAGAGAAGCCCTATCACCCTGTGCGCGTCTACTTCGAAGAATTCGGCTGCTGCAGTGCAACATCAGAGCAACCCTCAACCCCCAAACCCCGGAATCTTACAGCTTAGATCCCAGGCCCTTTCATCCTACCTTAAGCTACCGTAGCCTACTTTTTTCAAGGTTCTTACCATAAACCCTGGTATGGCATTCTTGCAAGGAAACAGGTTTGCCTAGGCTACGGTATACCGGCATACCTTGAACTCCAAGCCCTTAAGTCCCCGCCAAGATCTTTCGCTCACAATCACAAGACCATACGTCACTCCGCTGCTGCCGAAGTGACGCATCCCAGCCCGAGCACTCTCGACATACCACCATTCCAAAGAGCTTGTGGCTTAGAGCTACTGTAAGGGGTAGCTATAAGAGTGCTATACGGGTTAGTTTGAAGGTACTGATGACATGGGATTTGGGTCTGCGGGCTTCAGGGTTATCAGGGTTGAGGTCTTGGCACAGAGAGCATTAGGTTTGGGGCTTCGGTTTGTAACTCCCTGTTATATTGAAGCACAACCTCATTCGGAGCTGAGCAAGCTTGAAATCAGGACTGCAACGTGTTATGCCAAACCCCAAGCCGCGTGTTGGCTACGGGAAAGTACGTTCCAGGGTCGAGAGGGCTGGGGTTTGCAGCACTTGGATGCCGCAATAGTTTGAGTAGGCTTCTTTGGGCGAGTACAAAGATTGTAGTATAGTTATGTAAGCTAAGACGCTGCCCTGAGTGGATATGATGAGAAGCTACAGCAGTACATCTACATATAGTCTTGAAAAACTTACAGACCAAAAGTGACTCTGCAGATTGATGTGTTGCTTTTAATGTGCCATACTTAAGCCGCGGTGCATTGTCCCTCCCTTTCTCACACGTAGCTGGGTACGAAGCAGTGCTAGTCGCCTCTATAGTATATATGTATGACATATATATATATATATACACACACATACGATATACATGATATATATAAAAATATAAATATAAATATAAATAACTAAATAAATAAATATATATACATATATTTATTTATATATATATACCGAGGCTATGTAGGTTCTTTCTAAGCCCCAAAGAGAAGGATCGATGTCAAAATGTGGCACTCCTCTGTCCCCCCTCCCGGAATGTTTAAGATACCCCGATGTGTGATCATTGATCGCTATGCTCCAACTTTAGAAAGCTTACAATACATGTGGATCCCTTGGAGGTCGCAGCCCCAAAACCAAACAGCACAAGAAGCTAAGACTAGAAAGCTCTAAGCACAAGCTGCAGAAGGCTTGAGCACAGCAGCGGACGGACCCAAAGGCCAAAAGCCCTGAACCCAACGTGGCAGATGTAAGGACACTCGACCAGGTCCTGGTGCCTGCATCAAAAAGAGTTAAGGTAGGCTTATCGGGTTTTACGCTGGTCTTGTAGGTTTTGGGCTTGTGCCTTCTTCAAGACCTTGCACAGAGGGCCTAGACGAGTACCAGCGATGGCATAATCAGATGCTCGCATTTCCAAAGTTCAGAATTTAGGGTTTGGATAGGGAGTGCAGGGCTTAGGCTGAGGGTTTTGACAATAAGAACGAACGTCATAATGATAACTTCGCAAAATTGCCCTGGAAAGCCAGTAGCAATGTTATAAGTCGTCGCTACAACAATCCATGTTAACAAGACAACATCCACAGGTAGAACCAGCCATGATGCTGAGTCTTGTACGGCGGTTACAAGCTATCCTCAGACGAGCAAGTGACCGGGAACATGGCACTTTCTTCAAGGATTCCGCTAAGGAATCTTTAGGAGTTTTTGAATGATCTATCCAAATTCGACATCACTGTCCAGAACCCGCGTCTGGCCTCTCGCGCTCCACCACGGCTTTCCATTCATAGGTGACCTGCCCGTCTTCTGCCACCTGGAAGATCAGGCGAGGACTTCAGTCATTAAGGATGCTAGTGTCTTCTGCTCACTGTCGCTATTGATCGTCTGTGGTAGTAGTAGCGGTGGTGGTGGTGGTGGTGGTAGTCGTCGTAGTGGTAGTAGTGGTAGTAGGTAGCAGCAGCAGTAGTAGTGGTGGTAGTGGTACTGGTACTGGTACTGGTACTGGTACTGGTAGTGGTAGTGGTAGTGATAGTGGTAGTGGTGGTGGTAGTGGTAGTGGTGGTGGTGGTGGTGGTGGTGGTAGTGGTAGTGGTAGTGGTAGTAGTAGTAGTAGTAGCAGTAGCAGTAGTAGTAGTAGTAGTAGTAGTAGCCGTCGTCGTAGTCGCAGTAGTCGTCGTAGTCGCAGTACTCGCAGTAGTCGTAGTAGTAGTAGTAGTAGTGGTAGTGGTCGTGGTCGTAGAAGTAGTAGTAGTAGTAGTAGTAGTGATAGTATTCTAAAGTAGCGGACGTGGGCATTATCGTAGTTGAAATAACTGGTAGTTGGATTCACCGTACGGAATGTTACTGGACCGGTATGCAGACCACATCCATACATACATGCGTACCTACGTGTAAACAAACATAGATGATTACTTGCATACATGCACGCATGCATGCTACATTAACAGGTTCATGCGCCAGTACCTATGTAACAACCTACCTACCTACATGCCTGCACAATCCTGCATGCATATGTGCATACATGCATAGGTACGTTCATACGTACAAACAGACACACAAACATCTATACTTGCAAGCAAACACACATAAACATGCAAACTACACACACATACACAAACTACACATATTATGTTTTTACACTACGTATACTCTTCTTTACGTACATTATATAGTTATAAACACTACATGCACCAAGTTCAAAGACACAGCTACAGAGCCACAAACACACACACACAGAGACACACACACACACAGCGTCACACAAACACACACACACACAGCGTCACACAGACACACACACACACAAAGAGACACACACACACACCCTCCCACCCACCCACGCATGCACGTACGCATGCAGGCATACGTACATAACTACATACGTGCATGAATACATACATACGTACATACATATTTACCTGCATGCATTGCATGCAGAACACATCATAGAAGGTGTTAAGCATGCCAGAAGCAAAAGTTCACTGTTTGATGCTTGGCCAGGCGCTGGCAACATGAGAGATTCCAGATGGCTTTTCACAGATCTGCATGGAGTCCTCCGAATGTCACCCTTTCCGAGGTTTCGACATAGGGTTCCCGTTGTTTTTGGACCGGTAGACACCTAAGGACAGCAACAGCGCAACACGAAATAACAAGCTCCTGCACTCATGGCCTCCATGTCCGGGTGCAAGGATGGGCTACCACGGCAGACCTGCACGAGTGAAAGGCGCCAGAATTGCGGGCAACTGATCAGATATGTTCCGTAGCTCGTCTTCCTGAGTCAGTGGCAGCCCAGATAATGTACACGTTGAGAGTGTTGATGATACAGGATCCAGGGTTTGCAGTGCGAGGGAATTGGGTTGCTGCAGTACAGCGTAGCGACAGAGTATACGAGCCTTAACAGCTAGAAGAGGTGTTGGGGCAGACTATGCTATAGTTGTATACGAAGTATAAAGGAATGTGTGCGATTTGTTCAGACCCCAGTATTAAAACGGAAGGGAGCGCGAAAGCCTGGAGTAAACAACCATAACTATTCGGCTGGTCAGAACATGAACCAGCGGGCAGTCCAAAGCTGAGTCCGGCGGAACTCGAAAACTGAGCAGAGGCATTTTGCATATATCCATTGCTACATAGTCCACACTGTACTTTATTCCACACTGTGTTTTACACATGATAATTAGGTATCAGGTATCATACAGTAGATGTTGATTACTTCAACCAGCCATAACCCATGCCTGTCATGTGCACATTCTTGTCGTCCCTATCAGTTCCTCGTAGACCCCCTTTAAGGACCCGAATATCGGGATCCCGACTACAAGCCCATGAAAGGGTTTTCCGGGATATGAAGCAAGGGTTTACATCCTCTCTCACGAAAACCCGAAGTCTGAAGCCCTAAACCCTTATTGGTGAAGTCTGAAGCCCTAAAGCCCTAAACCCTTATTGCTGTTACTCCGCTTTTTCCCTGAAAGGACGGCCTGAAGGGGCTGTAGAAGCGCCCAGAGCATGTCCATGTACGGGCTGACCTTGGCAAACCAGGCCATAACTTTTTTAAAAAACCATAGTTTTTTTAAAAAACCATAGTTTTTTAAAAAACCATAACCTGGAAACCCAAACTCCAAATCAGAAGTGAAGACTAATGGCATAGACAGCAGCACTTGGAATCACTTCAATTCCCCTCCCCTGCTGCTTTAATGCCTTTTCAACCCGGGGCAGCCAACAGTACTTGGAGGTTCATGGGTACTTATAAGTGAAGCTATAAGTCCCCTAACATGGGTTACAAATATAGTTACCCTACTTATAACCCCACTTATAACTATCCATGAACCTCCAAGTAGGGACCACAACAGTGCTCCGAACAAAGCTGCGATGATACCGTGGATGCAACGAACTTCTACCCTAGTATCCCTTATGGTATCCCTCTTAAAGTATCCCCAAAAGGGATACTTATAGTATCCCTCTTAAATTTTCCCCGAAGGGCCCCAAAAAGAGCCTAAACCCTACAACGCTAGAGCTCCCTTCGGATCTTCGCTACTTTCTGGCCATGGGAGAGTTGAGCTGGTGTGCTACGAAAGTTCTGAGCCTTTGGCAGGAAACCTCTCTGAACTCTACAGGAAATCCTTACGTAAGCCTAAACCATACCAGTTGATCAGTGTCTTGAACCATGAATCGACCTTAATCCTTCATCCATACGCTCCAGCCCTAATCTGTACCAATAACCCTGACTAGGTTCCCGGACAGGACGGATGACAGGACAGATAGCATGTCTTCTTTTGGGGACCCATATAACTTACCCGAGGCGGGACCTTGGAACCAGAATGTCCTGACCCTTGGCTATAATGACCCGCAAAACATTACAGCCCCTTAAACCCTGAACCATAAACCCTAAACCCCTAAAACCCCCCAAAACCGAAAACTCTAAAGCCCTAAATACCCTGAAACCCCAAGCCCTAAGCCATCAATCGCGCAAGCAATTCTACATAGCTTACTGGAGCTCAAGGGGGAGTGGGAGAGTGGTTCCCCAGAATGGTCCCCAAAAACTCCTTTTCTGGTTGTCCTTATATTCCCTCCTTCACTCTCCCTTGCCCCCAGTAAAATAGGGCTCTAGCGCTGCAGCTCGGGCATGCCTTCGCCGCCTCTAGCTCTTGAGAAAGCGCGTTTAGGGCTTTTTGGGTGTAGGGCTTCGGGTTTAGAGCGTTTAGGTTTAGTAATTTAGGGCTTAGGGGTTTAGGGGTTTAGGGCCTTTCTTGCGGCGTGTAATGTGTTGTGGTGCTAGGCCTCTTCCACCGCTGTGTGCGGTCTACCATGCCCTAATTTGGGAGTATATAGGGATTATAGTACCCCCGAAAAGGCTAAAGGTTACCTACTCTACTAGGATGGACCATGGCGAAAGTTTCTGCCTCCCAGAGGCAGGTAGAAGGGTTTAGGGCATTTTGGCCGGTTGCGGGGTTAGAGTCTTAGGGGGCCAGAGTCCTTGGGGCTGGGATGTCGTGGGTTTGGGGTTTTGCGGCTGCAGGTGGGAACCCTAAACCCCAAACCCAAACCCTAAAGCCCAAACCCTAAACCTCTAAACTCTAAACTGTAAACCCTAAACCCCTAAACCCTAAACCCCGGAACCCCGATCCCTAAAATCCCAAGCAGGCCCCTCTCTACCTTACATCCTCATAAATCCTAAACCCAAAACCTACTTCAACTGCTAATTATTAAGGCCCCTCTACTACCCTACTAAACCCTAAACATCCCACCCTCCATCTGCTTTCGAAGGCCTCGCGGCTGTCACCGGAGGTGGGCAAGGCCACGGAGGCCGACTGGAAAGGCCCCGAGATTTGGCTGGGCTCCTGCTTTGTATAGGGGCCTTAGAATCATTCCCTTAAGGGCTCCCGTTGAAGGGTTCTATAACTGGGCTTTTAAGTAACCAGGGAGAAAAAAGTATAAACTTTTATTTCATAATGGTTCCTTTAAGAAAAAAAGTATTAAAGTATGGTACTCCAAAGCCCAGATAAGGATTTCTATTAGTGTAGGGCTCCTGCTTAACATGGGGAGTTCTCGAAATTAGAATCCCGCTTAAGGTCCGTTTTTAAGGATGCCGGACTTTTGGGGGGTCTTGGCAGTGGGGCTTCCGGATTTAGGTGAGGGTTCTGAAATCACCCTTAAACCCTAAACCCCTAAACCCTAAACCGGCAGATCTACTTCCGCTTCTGCCCACAGTAAAAGAACAAGCGAAGGATCACTGAGCAAGACGTCGTCAGCCTGGTGCCATCATTTGTTTGTATACAGCAATAACTATGATGGCATTATAAACATAGGTATCATTGGCATTACATTCTGTTAACCCAGACCCCCGGGAGGATCCAAAAAGTAGATCCCTTAATGGGGGCTCCTAGAAAGTACCCTTAGTAGTATAGGGCCCAAATTAGATCTACTTTCTAGATCCTCCCGGGGGTCTGGGAAAATGCTCGATTACCCTACAAGCCCGAAGGGTTGAGTTTAGGGTGTAGGGTTGAGGTTTTAAGGGCTTTTTTGGGAGCTCTGTGCCACCATGAAACGCGAAACAGGCCCAGCTTTCAGGAAAGGATCAGAACCACCAGGTTCAGGGTTTATAATATAGGGTTTATATAGGGTTTATATAGGGTTTTTTTGGGTTTGTTTAGGGTTTATATAGGGTTTATATAGGGTTTGTATAGGGTTTATATAGGGTTTGTATAGGGTAATATAGGGTTTATAGGGTATAGAGTTTAGGGTTTATGGTTTAGGACCCGGCGCGAAACCCCCTATGAACTCTTGCAACAAATCGAAAAGCTGTATCTGCGATCCTTCAGGAGAACCCAAAGTCCGTTAAGCCGTACAGCAAAAGGCAATCATATAAAACCATTGAGCTTGGCGCTGTACGCTTTGATGAAGTCCCCATGAATACAACCCAAATCTACGCCCTCCAATCTTGCTAAGGCCAAACAACCCTAGTCTATTCACTATCTAGAGATAGATAGATAGATGGAAAGACAGTTGGAGACAGACAGACAGACAGACAGCCAGACAGACAGACCGACCGACCGACCGACACTGAGACAGAGAGAGAGAGAGAGATAGAGAGCAAGACAAAAGACATGGAGAGGTTGAACGATAAATACAAAGATAGCGCGACAGATGGATGAATAGGTAGATATGTAGTTAGATGGATATCTGTGCAGAATGTCTGACCTGTATGTATTCGCATGAGACGCTCGCGACTTTCATCCCAACGTCCGGATTGGCTATGCAGAACCAAGTACAACACAAGGGCCGAGTCATATGGGCAAAGATCAACGAAGGGAAGCGTGCACTAATATGGGGGAAGAAGTGTAAGTAGAATAAGGTTGTGACTGAGGGACTAGCATGACTGTTCGTGAAAGACTATTCCTGCACAGGGAAACTCCAAGAGCACCTACACCAGGTTTTGCTGCATGAAACATACCCTAAACCCGAGACCCTGAACCGTAAAGCCCTAAGAACCACTCCCAAATGATCCCTTTACCCACCCGCCGGTCCTCGAAAGTAGGGCCTGCGAGGAGACATGCCAGATGTGAGGCTATCGGTTGAGAGAGCAAAGTGGCTCAGCATTCAGTAATGTAGGGGCCTTGATACTTAATAATTAGAATAGGGTTTGGGGCTCCTTATAGTATAATTATAATCCTAAACCCTATAAGGAATAAGATAGGTTATTATTTAGGCTTCTATAGTCTGCTCTGACTTGTCCAATTCCGTAGGGGGACTAAAGTTCGGGACTGGCAAGACACTATAGTACCCGCACACCCCACCCCACTTCCATCCAAAAAGAAACGACAACTCGAGTTTGAAGTCCAAAGGTTAACTTCACCACTTACGCCAAGTACTGTTGGGCACTCCTTATTATAGTTTTGGTATAATGCCCGCCAAACCCTGTTCTAATTATTAAGGCCCCTACATTACCAGTGCGTGCCACCCTCGGGGCTTTGCCATGTTATCGGTGACCAAAGAGGGCGAAAAGGAACCACGCTGCCCTGTTTTGCTTTTGTTCCGGCCTAAACTCTTAGGGCGACCCCGAACCCCAAACCCGAAACCATAAACCCTAACCTCTCAACCCCTAGCAGCCCTAGCAATACCTCTCAACCCCGGACAATCAGCCTGAAACCATAAGCCCAAACTTCTCAATAAAACCGAAAGCCTCAATCCTAATCGTATAAAACCCCCAATCGTCGATCCAAAGCTCACAACTCCCAGGCCATGCCAGGAGTAACAATGGTACTTTTAAACACGTAACTGACCAAGTTTTTTTGCGGTCATATATCATTTTTTACATTGGTTACTCTTGGTAAACCCTGAACCTCAGACCTTAACCCTGTAAAGCTTGAAAATCAAACCCGGCAACCCTAGCCTCAGCCACCCCGGCCTGAACTCATTGGGGATCTATATAACGGGTCTACAGATATCCGGGATCTAGGAGGGTGTGGGCTTGAGCATTTTGGCTTTAGCATTTTGGGGCTAAACCCTAAGCCCCTAAAACCCCTAAGCCCGCTAAAGCCTCAACCCTTAACGCCTGCCTTCTACAAACTTGTACCTTGGAGCCTGGAATGCAAAGAAGTCGTTTGAGAAAGGGGCCTCCAGATCGTGATGACTGNCCCCCCCGGGAGGCTCGAAATCAGGAGCCTCCCAGGCACTGAGCGCTTGCCGGTGGTGGCAGTGGGCGAGCTCGAGCTGGACCAAGCCAATGAGAGCTTCGGGTTGTAGGGTTGACCATAACCCCAAGTAGGCTACGTTTCAGGATTCCTTGTTGTGACTTCTTTAGATAGCTGCTTACTTTTAGGGTCCAGGTATAGGGTTTAGGATTTACGCTTAACTGATTTATACGGGCGTCCATGAGGGAGAAGGCGTCCATGAGGGTTGTACAGGGTGTTGCAAGATAGGCTGCTGTAGTGTTCAAGACGGTGTCGTAGGGGATTTACAATGGCTTTGTCGGGGTTACATCGGTAAATCATACAGTAAGCAATCTATAGTTCCAGGTTTCTTTCTTGATTCCGGGGTGAAGTGATCCCCAGAAAGGTGGAAGATGGTTTCAGCATGATTAGTGCTGGGACTCCCCCCTATACTTTACTTTAAGGGCAAGAAGATGATTACTCCAACTGTCCGGCTTCTACTATAGAGCCCATACAGAAACCCTCAAGGAATCCTTAAAGACCCACTAATCAATGCTAGTTCAGGGACCGTAATACTTGGACTAGGGTTTCGGGCAATATGATACTGAGAACCTGATGATGCATTTACATGTAGTATATACATATATATATATATATATTAATATATATGTTATACATATCTCTGCGCACGCACGTGTTACTTTATCATACAGGTAAAACGGGGACAATTTAAATTGCTCGTTATGCGGACCTCCAAATAAACTGATGTCTGGATTTTGCATTTGGCCTTCTAATGCGTGACGGCTCTGGCGGACTGTTGTGGAAACGATGGTCGGTGGCGCCATGTACCCTTCCGTACATGAGCAGGGCATTTACGTGGCGCACCATAAAAAGGCTCGTCGTGGGAGCAGAGAACAGCCCTTGCACCAAAAGAGAGCACATCAAGGAAACCAAAAGGGTTTGGGGGTTCAGGGTTTAGCTAGACTAATGAAACCTTACGCCCTTTTTTAGGGCTCTTTTGGTTTGTAAGGCTCAGGCCACCCGGAGAAACATGATGGTAAGAGTGGAGTCGCCGCGCAAATAGGCACTCGCAGTAGTACGGTTGATGATCATAGAAATCCTGGGGTTCCTTTAAGGGGTTCCTTTAAGGGATCTAAAAGGGTTTAGGGTTTAGGGTTGATGATACAAGTCCTGCATTACCCAAAAAATAAGGAATATACCATAATTCCCATAGTTTAGGGTCCTTCATTTATATCATCAACAGTAGCAGCAGGAGGAGGAGTCTGAGGAGGAGTTAGTGCTGGTTCTTTCGCTAGTGATGGTGGTAGCTACAGTAGTAAAAGAAGAGGGACATTGGATCGTGTCAGCATCACTCCGGCCATAACAGGACTGCTGAGCTTAAGAGCAGCATGACATTCAGCTGCACCCCTGTGGGTGTTGGGCATCTTCTCTGCCTCTCTGCATCCCAAAAGCCACGAATCCCCAGACCCCCGGGAGGATCCAAAAAGTAGATCCCTTAATCGGGGGTTCCTATACAGTACCCTTAGTAGTACAGGGCCCCATATTAGGGGATCTACTTTCTAGCCTCCCGGGGGTCTGGGTCTGTGAGACGTAGTGGTGTCAGCGGAATTTCTCACACTTCTTGGGTTCTCCGGGCCAGTGCGGACTGTGCTTGTCGGAGTTTAGAAGTAGTCCCTTTACAAGAAGGGTACCCTTTTCCTAATACTCAGTTTTAGTAAGGGAACCCTAAAACAAAAAGGGCAAAAGGGCACTACCCAGGAACCTAGTGTGGGAGTCTAGAATGTAAGGTTGTTGGGGTTTAGCGATTTGAGGTTAAGGATTGAGAATATGCTAGTGTTTTAGGTTTAGGACTCATGATTTCAGGGTGTAGGATTTCAACACTTAGGGCTTAGGCTTCAGTCCGATTTCTGGACATAGAAGGTTGGAGACCAGGGGCGCCCTCGACTATTACCCCAGCTTAGAACCATAATGCACATAGCATTTTTGATATTCTGTATACTTTTATTGATATGAACAAAGTTACATGAATAATTCCTAAGGAGACTATAGTCGAACCCTCTAAACTTCCTAAAGCAATGCTCCCAGGCGAGCAACTCAGCGTGACTTGGAAGCCCTGTGGTGCCAACGCCACAAGGCCAGATATTCGCAGGGTGTGTACTCTCGGAGCCCTGATAGTTCGAATACAGTTTTGGCATGTAAAGATTAGGGTTTAGGGCTTCGTAGTTGAAACAGGACTTTGGAATGCTTTTGGGGTATACGGCATATTCTACTACAGTTATATGAGGACAAACCTTCTGATTGTTCAGGCCCCCAGATTATAGGAAGTGATGCAAACCGCCAAGTTGCGTGTGACCTTAGCCCTCAAGTTGTCCACCGGAACTACACTTCTGCTTGGAGATCCCCATAAAAGAAACCATAACTTAAAACAAACAAGAACTAATGAAGCCATAACCTAGAGCTCTGAACAGCCTTAGTGGAAAGGCCCGCTACTGAAGGAAGGACTCAGATCCTCAAAACCCCCTCTTCAACTGCTTATAGGGGAGTTTCCGAAAATAGGGGTATCTTATTTGGGGGTCCTTATAATAAGGATCCTACTATTTAGGGTACTATATTAGGATCCCCTATTTTCGGAAACTCCCATAGAACCTCTTATAGCTGTGGGGGGTCATAGGGATTTGTGCGGGTTTTTTTCAGGGTCTCCTAGAGTTCGGAACCTTAGGTACTGCTTCAACTGGGTAAGTTTAAGGTTTAGAGTTCAGAGATTGAGGTGAAAGGTGTAGGGTTAAGGCTAAACCCATTGTAGTTCAATCCTTACAGTTCGCAGTCTTAAATTCTTGAAGCTGTCTGCTTCTCGGCTTTGAAATTTGAGCAATTCCCACATTCACACCCTGATTGGAACTGTTGCCGGCGCGTCAAAAATCACGAGCCCAGTCGTCCTTTGCGAGACATGCTTGTAGGTTCAAAGGGTTTAGGGGTTTAGGGTTTAGGGGTCTTGAACAAGGAGCCGTCTCATGTTGGGGACGGGGTAACCTGCTGCTTGACTCGAACACAGGAACTACAAAGAGGCACGCTAAAAAGCTCAAAAAAGGCAGGAGCTCTACCTTCGGGAGAGATCCTTTATAGTATTCCCTATACATTGCTCTTGGCTTGGGGGTTTAGGGTTTAGGGTAAGGGGGAGTTGCCAAATGAGTGCTTCAATCGGTAAGCCCCTAAGCCACAAACCTAACCATGCTCCTCAAAACCCTAAACCCCTTAACCCTATAGTACCCTTATAGTAGCCCCCTCAGAATCCTTATGCTAACCCATATAGAACCCCATAATGAGCCATTTAGAACCCTTCTAGTAGAACCCTAAACCCTGAACCCTTGTAGAAATTCCTAGAAACCCAAACCGGCCCAGAACTAGCGCGGATCTGGGAGTTTCCGAAAATAGGGGGACCCTAATATAGTACCCTGGGGTTCCTTTAAAGGGATCTATGAGGGTACCTTTAAGGGGTTCCTTGAAGGATCTAAAAGGGTTTAGGGTTTAGGGTTGATGATCCGTATTATAAGGACCCCAAATAACGTACCCCTAATTTTCGGAAACTCCCATCTCCCCTCCAAAAGAATCGCCTTCGAACTTCGGGTTCAGGCTGGGGAAACCGGGTTGCTGTTCAGGAATTTCATTTAAGTTACCATTATAGGATCTATAAGGGTTCCTTTACGGGATCTTTAAAGGTTTAGGGGTTGAGGAATTGAATTGAAGTTACCATTCTGGGATCTAAAAGCGTTCCTTTAAGGGATCTTTAAGGCTTCTATAAGGGCTTATAAGGGCTAAGGGATTTAATTGAAGTTACCATAGGGGAATGGCACCCTTAGGGGTTTCGGGATTCTGGGCTGAACTATAGTAGAAGCCAGAAAGTTGGAACATCATTATCCTAATGCCCTTAAGGTAAAGTATAAGGGATCCTTGCACTAATCCTCCTAAGGCCTCTACTGTATGGAGATGAACTATGGAGATTGGATCAAAGAGTAGAAGGAGGGACCCTTACTTAGAACCCCTAGGTATCGAACCTCAATATAGCTAGTATATACCCATTAAAAAAGCCCATTATAGTGTAGGGGTTCCCCTTAAGGGTCCCTCCTTTTGCCCTTTGATTGGAGTTTAGGGGGTCTTCTCGGGCTTATAGGGTTTAGATGGTTTGAGGGTTTAGGGGTTTAGTGGTTTGGGGTTTAAGGGTTTAGGGTTTAGGGGTTTAGGGGATCTTCTGGGGCTTATAGGGTTTAGATGGTTTGAGGGTTTAGCGATCTTCAACTGGGTTCTTGTGCAGGAAAGTAGTTTAAGTTACTATAATAGGGAACTATAGTAAATAATATGGTTGCATTACTATGCTAACTTAAACGGCACCCTGAGAGTAAACCCGAAACGTTGGAAACTGGATTAAGGACAAGTGGTGCTGGATTCCCTTCCATTGCTCTTAAGGATTGAGGCTATTGGGTTTCCAACTTTTGGGCTTCACCTATCTTCTGGGCTGAGCGTTCTGGGCTTGGGGCTTTAGGCTTTAGGGCTACCAGGGTTTAAGAGTTTAGGGTTTTGGGTTCAGGGTCCTAAACCCTAGGACGTAGTATTTCGGCCGGAGCGTTGAAGCAGTAGGGGTCGTCGCAGTCGTCGTGGTAGTAACTTAGTGGTAGTACCTAAACGCCAAAGCAAGACCCCTGAACCTCTAACCTTAAACGCTAACCTGCTACAAAACCCTGCGCCCCCGCACCCTTTTTTCCAAAGCCCCAAAATCTCATGAACCCTAATATAGGGGCCTTAATGATTAGAATAGGGTTTTGGGGCCCATTATACTATAATTATAATAAGGAACCCCCCAAATAGTATAGGTAATTATTCAGGCCCCCACATTAACCTCTAAAAGCCGCAGGTCTGAACACCAACTAAACTCTCACACCCGCACCCTAAAATGCACAAGCCCATGCCAAAGCTTTCCAGCTCCCGAACTCTAACACCTGCTACAAAACCCTAAAACTCAAAATACTTTTAACACCTACTTAACCCTAAACCCTAAACCCCAAAGAATCCCCGAAACCCGAAACCCTCAGGACTGGAGCTCGGGCCACGGTGTGGCTCTTCACGAAAAGCTTATTTCGCGCCTCCGACCTTAGAGCAAAAGCCGGTCCGCTGCTTTAGGGCTTCAGGGCTTCAGGGATTTGGGGTTTATAGGGTTTAAGGTTCAGGGATTAGGGCTTAGGTTTCAGGGATTTGGGGTTCTAGCTTGCCATCAAGGAGGTTATGGGTATGAGGTTAAATGAGGGTTTAGGGTGTCAGATATTTGGCGCTTCATGGGGGGTGTAGGGGTTTAGGATTTAGGGCTTTAGGGGTTTGGTTTCAACATAGGTGCCGTGCTAATCAGGATAGAGTTTTTGCGGGGTATGTTAGAACAGAGTTGTAATTCAGGAGGCCCAAGGGATAGCCCTTTTGATGATTGTTCAACCCATCTGGACTTTAGAGCTTGGGCTTCTTGATGCATTTAACAGTACCACGCAGTGGTATGCCCGAAATCCTAACTCAACTGTTGGGAGCATACCAAGAAAGCTGGTGATGCTGATAGTGGTGACAATGGTGGTTGGCTTTGAACACCAATTGGCATGTCAACTCACAGAACAGACCTACCTAAACCATTAGGCTACCCTGAGCCCCTTCAGCCCTAAATCCTAAACCTCCTTCTTAGAAGCCTAGAGGGTTACTATTCGGGTTGCTTTAACTGTTACTATAAAGGTTCCTTTAAGGGTTACTATACGAGTTCCGCTATGGGACCTTAAACCGTGCATGGCACTGCTTCTGCGCCTACGTCTTCCTCGCATTTGAGATGTGAATCTGAGGGAAAGGGGACGTACTAATTAGAATAGGGCTCCTTTAAAGGAATCTATAAGGGATACTATAAGGGCTATTACAAGGATGTAGTATGGGGGCCTGAAGACTTGGAATAGGGTTCCCTTAAAGGGGTCCTTTAAAGGGATCCATAATAGCGTTCTGAAATATAGGGGCCTTCATAATTACTGTAGAATAAGGCTTGGGGGGTGGTATATTGTACTATACTTATTATAATTGCCAGCGAATTATCAACCCCCACCCCCGGCAAAAGCAGTTTAAAGAGGCTTTGTAAACAGTTCTCGACTCCCCTGATCGAGCCAGGTTTTTTTTGGAGCGAACCTGTTTTTAAAACTAAACAATTTTATTAAAAACAGAACACATTTTTAATAAAATCTATTTGTAATCACATTTCCTCAAGAAACGACATTTTTATGAAAAACCGAAAAATTTTAAAACCGCTGCGAATTCAAAGGTTCCTCAATGAAAAATTAACCCATTACCCAGAAACTTGGGCAATCTTTTAAAATCTCAGGGTGGGGGGTGGGGGGTGTAANTTTAAAACCGCTGCGAATTCAAAGGTTCCTCAATGAAAAATTAACCCATTACCCAGAAACTTGGGCAATCTTTTAAAATCTCAGGGTGGGGGGTGGGGGGTGTAAGTTGGCCGATGATATAAGAAGGAACCTTTTAAACAAGGGTTTTGGGGTATATGATGCTATACTTAGATTAACAAGGAACCCTAAAATAGTATTGGTGTTTAGTTGGCTTGGGCCACTTTAAGCCACTGTACTTCTTGTGTCTCTGGGGCGCCGGCATACTCTCGCGCGATGCCTTCACTCTACTTGGAGTTCAGGGATCAAGAGTTCAGGAGTTTACGGTTCCGGGTTTGGGGGTTTGGGGCGCTGTGTGGCAGGTAGGCTTCCGAAATTTACGCCCAAGGTTGATGCAGGCTCTCGAAGCGAAAAACATCAGACTCGATGTCTATCATGGCACCATGGCAGACATCGCCATGTTATTTTAGCTTCACCGTCATCTTCCAAAGGTAACACGCTTCGAGAGCAACTAAACCCAAAGGCTCCTCATATACTACCAAGATGGAATGCTTTAAGCTACCTTACCTAGGTTGCCCAGTGTCCCCTTGATCATAAGGGTATGCTTTTTCCTGTGAAATTTATTTCCAGAAATTTATTTCTAAAGGGAACTTACCTTATCATCGGCCCCCGAACAGAACAGGAGTCATAAAGCCCATGTGCAATGCAACAGGATACAACCCTGACTACAGGGTAACACCCCCCCCCCCCCCCCCCCCCCCCCCAACCCCCCCCCCCACCCACACCACCACTCCACACACCGCCACCCAGGTCCCTCTCCCCGTACCCCCACACACCCCAGGCCCGCGCCCCGCGCCCACCCCGCGCCGCGGCGCGCCCGGTCGAGGTGTGGGGCAGAGGGGGTTGGGGGGGTTGGTGGGTGGTGGGGTGGGTTGGGTGTTTGGGGGTGTTGGGGGGGGGGGGGGGGTGTTACCCTGTAGNTTTTTTATAAAAGGACCTTTCCTTACCCTCCGCCCCCCAAAAAAACAGGAGTCAAAAACCCCCGATGCAAAACAACAGGAACCCACCCCGACTACAGGGGAACCCCCCCCCCCCCCCCCGGCCAAACCCTAAACCCTCAACCCTGACTACACCGAACGATGCACCGCTGAACCGCTGTCTCTGACCCAGATCTCGGGCAGGCCTGCGCAGGCTTGGGCATCGGGGCCTCGGAGTAGGTCCTGGCATATTCTTGGTCTTCGGACTCTCTCTCTCTCTCTCTCCCCTTGGAAGGGGTTTATAACAAGGCTTCATAAAGGCTGTATACGGGCTTTCCAGGATCTTTGGGGGTTTGGGATTCCTTGCTTCGTTCAGGGTGGCGGGGATACTTGGAAGGTAGGGGCCTTGAAAACTAGACGGGGGTTTCGGAGGCTAGGTTCCCCAGTAGGCCCTTAATAATAAGGGTACCCTTTTTCTTACTATTCGGTTTTAATAACGGAACCCCAAAAGAAAAAGGGTAAAAGGGTACTACTGGGGCACCTAGGAGGTAGACTAAGCATTCTCTGTTGTATTTTGAAAGTCCCTAAAACCGCCAATACACATGCGATTATAACTAGTTGTTCCGACCTCTGCACGAGGGTTCCTGATTCTGCTTCAGATGCTCTCCTCGCGTTCGAAACACGCTCCTCTGACAACAAGTTGTTGAAAGTCTGCTTACAATTCAATATAGAGGCCTTCACACACCGAAGATGGCCTCCCGACATAATGTGCCACCGATATACAAAGGTTTTCAGAGGACATCCGACCTTGACTCCAGTGTCTGCGTGACAACGGACCCTATGACATCCATGTCAACACACCGTCACCTAAAACGAACGAACCACAAAAGCCATCCCCAGGTTCTAAACCCCAAACCTGAATTGCAATCCTAAAGCCGTTCATCTCTAAACGAGCCCTAAGACTGCCCCTGAAAGCTTTAACCCTAAACCCCAAATCCTGGACCGTAAATCCTAAGCCCGGCAATCCTTAGAAGCCTAAACCTTAAATACCGGAACCCTAAACCCTAAACCCCAAATCATAACACCCTAAACGTATCTCAACCTCAAACAGCCTGCCCTGTTCAAGAGTTCCATGGGATTTGGGGATACGGGTAAAACCCTCAACCCTCTCCCTTCAATCCTCAACCTTAACCCCAAAACCAAAACCCTAATCCCCCGGTGATCTTGGCCCAAGCGGCGCTGGCGGCGGCTGGTATGGAGGCTGTGCTTCTTGGGCCTCGGTCAGGGAGAGCTTTGAGGGCTTAGGGTATTAAGGAATTCTCCTTTGTAGGGTTCCTTTAAGGGATCTATAAGGATTTCAAGGGATCCTAGATCTATAGGGCTTAGAGCTTAAAGGGCTGCAGGCTTATAGGGCCTATGGGGTCGAGGGTTAAGTGGTTAAGGGTTGACGAGGGGCTTGACAGTGTTTCAAGAGCTTAACTAGGATTTGGGATTTGGGAATTGTAGGGTAATTATAGGTTCAAGGGTTGCGGTTGGGCTGAAAGAAAACTGCTCAGGTTTTGCTGGTTAAATGCCTCTTAGTCTACGAGACTACGGCTATGTAAAACAAGCAGTTTAAGGCACAGGTTTCTACCCTAAGTTGTGTTTAGCTAGCTGTAGTACCAGCGACGAGGACGACAACTGCTACTTCTACTGCTCCCGCCTACTCCGCTGCCGCTCATGCTACCACTACGTTGGGGACAACTGCTGCTGGCTACCTACAGGTTATACCCGAAAGGCTGCAACAAGTCATCTGGGACAGCCGTTTCATTACGGGAAGGATTGGGGCCGTCTTGCTTGACGGCTTGACTATCGACATACTGTTCAGGTCCGAGCTCTGATATTGTGTCTGAAGGAAAAGGGGTAAGCATGCACAGAATATGTGCAGTTACATGCAGCCATGCCAATGAATTGACATTGTTGCTGGAAAATTAGCTCTAGCACCACCATCTCTCACAAAAAAAGCAAGTGCTTGTGTCCAGGTAAGTACTTTGGAGGCGGGCTTTTCGGACTGCTATATTATGATCAGGAGGCCTCAGATTAGTATTGACAATTATTACTATTATTATTGTTAGTATTATTCATATCATTACTTTTTATTCGTTGTCTTATTATTATGCCTGTTTTATTACTGTTTTAAGCCCCTAGTCCTCCTCCAAAGGCCCGGGGTTTGAGGCGAACTCCGGACGCTGAGGCCAGGGCGATGAGGGCCTTGAACGTGAATCCGCCGGACTTGAACCATCCGCTCGACTTCACCTGCCACGGTTTTTGAACGTTTTGGAGTTGAGGGTTCAGGGTTGAGGGTTCAGGGTTTAGGGGAACCTTGAAAGGGTTGCCAAAAGGGTTCTGTAGGCAGCTTAGGTTGTAGGATTTAGAGTGCAGGGCTATAGGGCTTATAATGATAGCACAAGCAAGGCCATGGAGGCAGTAGGCGAGTTGGCTTAGGGGTTTAAGGGTCTTTAGGGCCTTTAGGGATCTAGGCGCCTCAGGTTTTAGGGTTTTAGGGGTTAGGGGTTTAGGGTTTAAGGGTTAAGGGTTTAATGGTTTAGGGTTTAGGGGGGTTTAGGGGTTCAAGGGTGTAGGGTTCTTGCCAATGCTGAGAGAAGCGGTTAAACAGCCTTAGAAAGAAAGCAGCTCACTAAGCGTCAAAACCCCTTGCGTATAGAACCCTCTTGAGGCTAAATCCTAAACCCTAAACCTCGAATACCCAAAAGAACCCTTGTAGACTCCTTCTGGGACCTCTGGGTTTCTAACTCCCTGCAGAATCCTTATGAAAGCCTGAAAACATCAGACGCTAACTGTAACCGTAAACCCTGAGCCTTAGACCTTAAACCCTAAGAGCCCGAAGCCCTAATCTGTAAGAACCAAGAACCCTAGGTGCGAAACTGGGTTCTTGTTAACGGATTTATTTTAAGTTACCATAGCAAGGAAACAATATTATTTACTATAGATCCCTACTATTGTAACTTAAATTAAACCCCTTAACAAGAACCCAGAAGCCCAAAAACCTCCAGACCCGTATAGTACCCTTATAATAGTCCTTGTCGGAACCCTGAAGGGAACCCTAAAACCCCTAAATCCCAAACCCCAAGACAATAAAGGAACCCTTATAGATCCCTTAAGGGAACCCTCATAGATCCCTTAAAGGAGCCCTTGTAGATCCCTTAAAGGAGCCCTTATAGATCCCTATTAGTTATGTGGTCGCCTCTTCCGTCCCTCTCTCCAAACCTGTATAGTACCCTTATAGATTCCTTTAAAGGAACCCGAAACCCTAAACCCCTAAACCCTAAACCCCTAAACCAAGCCCCTAAACCCTGAACCCCTAAACCTTCTACCCTTAAAGGAACCCGAAAAAAGAACCCAGGAAGCGGTCGCCTCTTCCGCCCCTCTCTGTCCAAGCCGCTTTTGCGGGTTGACCATCAGGAGCCTCCCAGGATGTCGAAGAGGGTTCCTTTAAACTTTAAAGGGCTCTATAGGGCTTTAGGGCTCCTTTAAAGGGCTCTATAAGGCTTTGGGGCTCCTTTAAAGGGCTCTGTAAGGCTTTAGGGCTCCTTTAAAGGGCTCTGTAAGGCTTTAGGGTTCCTTTAAAGGGCTCTATAGGGCTTTAGGGCTCCTTTAAAGGGCTCTATAGGGCTTTAGGGTTTTGTACTATTTAAAATACTATATTAGGGTCCCCTATTTTGCCAGGATTTCGAATTCAACAAGCGCTTGGAGGCCCAAGGCTTCCGAGGGCTTCGTTTTTTTTAAAATGCACGGTTTAGGGTTTAGGGTTGTATAGGGTTTAGGGATGGTATAGGGTTTTATTATAGGGTTTAGGGTTTAGGGATGGTATAGGGTTTTGTTATAGGGTTTAGGGTTTAGGGATGGTATAGGGTTTTATGGGGTGCTATGGCTGTGGGATTTTGCAGGGTGTCATGCGGTTTTGTGGCTGTGACAAGGTTTTGACAGGTGCCGTCATGGACTTGCGGCTTCAGCGTTTGGGATTGCAGTTTGGGTTTGAAGGCTTTGGCTTCGAACTTTTGCATCTGGGTCTGAGGTTTGGGGTGTTGAGCTCTAGTGTCTACGGGGTGTTAAGTTGGGGTTCTCTAATATGACTTCTATAATGCGTATCCTGGGCCCTTGTCTTCTTCCTCTTCCGATGAGCAAGTGCTGCGAGGGGGTGTGTTCGATCTGGGTTAGGGTGGGGTTTACGTCTGAGGCTCTTGCCCGTGAGCTTCCCAGGGTTTTGGGGTTCGGGGCTTTTCGGATTGTAAGCACGTTCGCACAACCCGAGGAAGTTGAACTTCCCCAACCGCATCCGCTCTTGCTTGCCTGTGGCTTTCGTTGTTACGAGAAGTATCATGACCATTTGAGAAGCCACTGCGATCACGACGGCTGTTGCCATTGTTGTTATTACTACACTGAAAAATCTAAAGTCCTGAGCTAATGAAAACAGAGGTAAAGAACCTGCCTTGATACGGCTCAACCTATCTTGCTTAGAGGTGACTTTGAGCTTTGTCCTAAGCAGTTCTGTGCCTAATGCTGAACTTACTGCCCAAATACCCAAAGCCCTGAAACCAAAAAGGCCTTTGATTCAAGACACAAACCAAACCACAAACCCCTTCCAGAAACCGAATATTAACCCTCAAAGTACACCCCCCCCCTCCCCCCCACAGCAATCTTTATAGAACCCTTGTATTAAACCCGTTGACCAACCCTAAACCCAAGAACCCCAACCCTGAACATGTAGAACCCTTAAAACACTAGGCTATTCGATCCGCAGGCAACCCCAAGCCCCCAGATCCTGAACCGCGCACAAAACCCTAGCTAGATCCCTCAACTCCCCTAAAACCCGGAACTCCTAAACTCCTCTTCCTTAAACCCAGACCCAAACCCATCAACCCCTAAACTCCTAAACCCCTGTGCTCCAATAACCCAAACCCCCAGCTCCTCCACACACAACACCTAGTTCATGGTTGGGATAGGATTAAAAATGTACATTTTTATTCCTTATTGGGTTTAAGTACGCATAAAAATATAAAATGTTACCCAACTATGACAAAGAAACCCTCGGAGGCCTCTTGATGAAATCCCTTGCGAGGATCAGTGAAGCGGGCCTTGGCAAGGGGTTTTTGGTTTAGGGTTTAGGGTTAGGGGCTTTGAAAGGTTGCACAGGGTGTCAGTAGGTTTTAGAATAAGCTGCTGCAGGGTGTTATAGGGTTTAGATTTTTAGATATTCTGCAGTTTCTCCATTGTGGTTTGTAGTCTTGTTTACGATAGGGTTTATAGGGATTCGGACTTCATAGTTCTATCTCCACTGTGTTTGAGCAGGTTTTTGTCAACGGGGTTTTATGGGGGTCGAGGGTGTTTTACATTGTTGTTGCTCTTGACTATTTGAACCTGTATCTAACCTTATAAAACGGTATGGCTGTATCAGGATTTATTTGAAGTCGCTCCAGGGTTTTAGTTGTTTTCGAAGGGCTTTGCAGGGCTTAGGGTACGGGAAGAGTTCTACAAGGCGTTCAGGGTTTTGAGGGCTTCTTAGATTTCTTTATAGGGCCCTGTTGGGTTGAGGCCCATTAATTACGGACAGCTGTTCTTTGCGCTTTGGGGTCCTTCCTTCTATTCGGGCTTCAATAGACTTTCCTAGTTGAGGGCTCTGGTAGTCTAGGCTTTGGGCCTTTTTTGCCAACGCCATGCGCGCTTTGGCGCCTGCTCTGCCGGGTCTCACAGGTTTCTTACGACGATTGCGAGTACCATTTTGGTGGTTCCTCATTATAGTTATCGTATAATATACCCCCCCAAACCCTATTCTAACTGTTAAGGCCCCTATAGTATACCCCGACGATTGCGAGTCGTCTTCGCAGGGGCCTGGGCGCCGGCCGTGCCACGGATGGCAAACTCGTGACTCCGACCACCATTGGATGAGGCTTTGGGGTTTGGGGTCTCGGTTTGAGTTTAGGGTTTAGGGTTTAGGGTTGAGGGCATGAGGCAATTTGGGCTTTTCAAGAAATTCAGGCTTCAAAGCTTTACCGCAACCCGAAACGAAAGGATTTAAGGGTTTAGACTTTCGGGCTTCGGCCTCCGGAAGTCCAGGAGGCTCAAGCCCCTACACCCTATAAACCCCTAAAGCTTTTGCCCTCCCAGACCCCCGGGAGGATCCAAAAAGTAGATCCCTTAATGGGGGTTCCTATAAAGTACCCTTAGCAGTATAGGGCCCCACATTAGGGGATCTACTTTCTAGATCCTCCCGGGGATCTGGGTCTGGGCTAGCAAACACGACAAGCCTGTAACAGCCCTAAACCCTAAACCCTATCCAAACTGAGGCTCCAGCGCTGGTCCAAAAAAAAAACCCTGTAAACCCTAAAGCTTTTGCCTATCTAGTCGGAGCTTGGGGTCTCTGAGTATCGGAGGGAATGTGCTTCCAACCGTCTCGCCGTCTGGGCATCATGTAAAGGCTTACTGAGAATTCTACCATGTATATGGGAGTTTCCGAAAATTAGGGGTACCTTATTTTGCTGTTCTTATAATAAGGTATATAATAAGGATCCTAATATTAAGGGTAATATATTAGGGTCCACTATTTTCGGAAACTCCCATATACATCCGCTTATATACAGTGTTTAGAGTCCAGGGTCTAGTGCGCACCTCGCAACCCTCGACTCAAATCCAAAAATCCCACACGACATGAAAAGCTCCTGCTCAAACCTTCAACTACCCATGCCCAATAAAGCATGTCTGCATACCCCATGATCAGAAACTGGTAACTACAACAAGTCTCCACCAAACAATGACTAGAACACGCAGAGTTTCAGTAATATAGAGGCCTTAATACTTACCTATACTATTGTGGGGGTTCCTTATTATTATAATTGTAGTATAATATACCTTGCAGACCCTATTCTAATTATTACGACCCCTACAATAAGAGCGATAGCAGCCTCGATCCTCGTACTAAATACAGCATCAGAATCTATAACAGCGAGCCTTAACCCCCAAAAGTCCTCCACAATACCTGCGCCTCAACCCCCGAAGCCCTAAATCATAAACTCGAACCCGGCTCCTAAATAAGAACCCCTAAGTCCTAAACCCTAGACCCTTGAAAAAAACGGTCGCCCTGCAACCTTAACTAGGCTCTTAAGTAACCAGGGAAAAAGAAGTATAAACTTTTTTTCATAATTGTTCATTTAAGAAAAACGTATTAAGGTATGGTACTCCAAAGCCCAGTTAAACTGAGCTGACTGCAGGAAGCCATCTGGCAGTCCTTGGTTATAGCCTCAGATTAGGGCAGAGCGCTCTTGTATGGTTTAGGGTTTAGGGTTTATGTTGCGCCAACACTCTACCCTATAGCATACCCGTAGATTCCACGTCAATTTCCCCCTGCTAACTGACAGTCTTCAGGTCTTATGATATGGTTGGCACCCTCAACCCCAAAATGTCGGGCTCATATTTCCACAGGGTTCTGGGGACCTCTAAGAAGGCATTCAAAGGCGCTATAACCCCAAAATATTGGGGTTCATAACCCAGGGTTTCTCAACCAGGTTCCTACATTGTTCACATGATTTAGGGTTGCCATAAGGGCTCCTAAAAAGGTTTGGGGCTCCTGTATTAGGCTTCGGGGCTTTCTCCACCAAAATTCTCAAAGAACCCCGAAACCCATGAGCCCGTGGACGCCCATGAAGCCGTGAACCCCACAGATGGTCCAGGAGCGACTGGTGCCAGGGTGGATGGCATTGGGAGCACTGGTACAGGTCGTAGAACCGATTTTTAAGATTCTAAACCTCCAGCACTGGGATCAGACCACAGACAAACGTGGCCCCACTGGTCTCCCCGCATCGGTGTCCGAGAGTAGCAGTAACTGGCTCCTCACTGGCTTGGCTCGCCTGTGCGTTGCCCGAAGTGGCTTTGCCCGAAGTGGCTTTGGCCTGTTCTGTGCATTTTTTCTTTGGTGGGCAATGGCCTGCAGGCGCCAAAACCGACACCACTTCCCAGACCCCTTATAGACTTTAAGGAACCCTTTAAGGAACCCTGAGGTATATTCCTTAATTAATGGGCCCGTGCCAGTTGGAACAGTACCAGGCGGGGTCTATTAGGGCCCCCAAAAGCACAGAAGCAAAAATTAGGATAGGGATGTCCCATATAAACCCCCCTTATAATACAGCGCAATAAGCTAGGGATATCCCTTTAAACTGCTTATGCTTATGTGCTTTTTGGGGTCCCTGAGATATAGGGCTTAGGGTTGGGCGGTCGTCGGGTTTCAGGGGTTAGGGTATCATCCAGGGGCCTTAATGGTCAGAAAAGGCTTCCCTTTAAAGGGGTTCTGTAAGGGATCTATAATAGAGCTCTGTAAAAAATGGGGCCTTAAGGATTAGAATAGGGTTTTGGGGCCCATTATGCTATAGTTAATCATAAGGAAACCACAAAATAGTATAGGTAATTACTGAGGCCCCTATATTAGGGTATGGCGTCGGGGTGCGGTGCTGCATTGACCAGCAACGACCTGTCATTCGGATGTAGGCTCCGGCTTAGGGCTAAGGCATCAGCCTCTAGGGTTCTTCTTGCCGCCATATTCCCTAAGGGTCCAAGTACCTAATTATCATATACTCCCCAAAATAGTAACCTACATAACTACTAGCCTAAAACCGAGTACCTAATTATTGGGTCCTTTGGACCCTTAGGGTATTCATCGTCGTCACAACTGATCGCATCATGGAATGTTGGCCTTCTTCACGCCGGTGATAGGTTTCCCGTAACTCCTGCCACACCAACATCTGCAGCTTGCTTTCTTAGTCATTTCTCGTGTTGGATGCCCTTGATTAATACCCCTAAACCCTAAACCTTAAACCCTAAACCCCAAACCCTAAACCCTAAACCCTAAACCTTAAACCCTAAACCCTAAACCCTAAACCCCAAACCTTAAACCCTAAACCCTAAACCTTAATCCTCTCCCTGTGTATGGAGGAGAAGAAGGACCCCAAGGTTGAATCCCTGAAAGACAAAGGGGTTTAGGGATTAGGGATCCTAATCTTATGGCCTTTCAAGCAAAGGGGCTTATTCATACATTAAGCTTTTTGGAAGGAGTCCTCGAATCGATACTCATAAACGCGGAAGAGCATAGCAAAGCCATAAATCTACTAGAAGTGCCTTGCCATCAACCCCGTTTGATTATTGCTGCGCATTAGGGCCTCCCCTAATGACAAACCTACAACTGTCTACGTGGAAGTTTCAGAAAACGAAGCACCCTTGTATAGACAGTAAAGTATTAGTATCCTTACTTATAATAACCCCGGAGTAAGGTCCACTTGACTTCAGAAGCCTCCGCGTTGGCCTCTCTAAACTTGCTCTAAACCCTACACCCTATGCCTTACACTTACCCTAAACGCAAACTCTAAACATTCGGGAATCCCAAACACTAAACTGCTAATCGGGAAAACTTCAACCTATACCCTCAACTGACCCTAAACCCTATACCCTAAATCTATCCTGAACTATACTGGGCCTTTGTGTAACCAGGGAGAAAAAAGTATAAACTTCTATTTCATAATGGTTCCTTTAAGAAAAAAGTATTAAAGTATGGTACTCCAAAGCCCAGTATATTACCCCAAACCCGGACTCTGGCAAGATTTACCTGGGCCGGGCACTTTCACGCAACGCCAAGAGCTGCCTGGCACAGCGTCGGATCAGGGAAGCTTTACGGTCGTTGCCTAGCTTAACCGCACCAGAACTACTTTTTTGTAGGGTCCCTATAAAAATCAGAGACTCCAATATCCCTTAATTAAGGAATATACCTCAAATCATATTAGGGTTCCTACTATAATTTAAGGCATATTCCTTAACTAAGGGATATTAATAAAAACCAGGGCCCCTAATATAGCACCCTAAATAGTAGGATCCTTATTATAAGGACCCCCAAATAAGGTACCCCTAAGTTTCGGAAACTCCCATAATAAGAACCTAGGTTAAGTTAGGGACTCCTTACGAATGAGGCCTAATGTAGTCATAAGCCCTTTTTCTTTAAGGGCCTTAAGATTCATATTAGGGTGTCCCGCAGCGAATGTCGGGACCCTAGTAACTAGAATGATTCTGGGCGCTCTATACTACAGTTAATTGGAGAGCGATTTGAACGGTACTATCAGTTTTTGAGGAGATTGCACTAGGGTCTCGTTCGGAGCACTCATCACAAACATATTTTGGTTGGAGTTGAGCTTTCTAGGATTGCTTTTGATTTCTGTAGGGACCTTAATACTTAGAATGGGGTTCTTGGGGTATACTAAACTATATTTGTAGTAAGAAACACTGAAATAGTACTGTCAGTTATTTCGGCCCCTGAAATGCGTAGGATCACTGTAAGGGTTGCTATGAGGGGACTCCGCGCGCTTCTGGTTTGGGGTTTGGGGCAGAGCTTACGGTTTGCGCTCACACAACTCGGACAGGCCAGGCGAGGTCTCTCGGTTCGCAGTCGGAACTCTATGGTTTAGGCTTTCGGGTAAGGGCCTCTCATGCCAACCCTCCCTAGTACTACGATGCTGGCACGAAGCCGAAAGAGGCAACGTATTTCCCAAATAACCTGATGAAAGGCATCCAAGCTTAGATCTGAAAAAGAGATTCCAGCCTTAAACCTGAACGCTCGAAATTCTGAAAACATAGTTAAAGTTTGGGTATTGCACTGCAGTACAAAAGTACCGAACACCGGGTCAATAAAGCGTGACACCGCGTGCCCCATGGGATTGTCATCAATGCCCATGCTATCCCATGGCGCCTGCAATTGATTGGACATCAAAAAGGGTCTTCAATCTAGTTGGGTTTGGATTGCATATTATGATGAATGGAAGTCAGAAAGGAGTCTCCGATGTGGTTGGGATTGGGATTGGGTATCCTGCAACAGATCCCATTTGCTTAAAGCCCTGTCAGCTTCCTATGACAATGACGGCTTGTCCAGGTGCAGGACCTGCTACCATAGGAGTCTCAACAATGGGAACAAGGTTTTGGGGATTGTCACAGTATACCTTTAACAAGGTATGTATGGAATAATATTGCTAATTGGCCTCTATAAATAACCCCTAAACCTCCTGAACCCCCAAACCCATAAACCTCAAACCTCTAAACCCCAAACCCTCAACCCTAAACCTCTTATTATGGCAGTCCTTATAGGAACCCTTAAAGGAACCCTAAACCGTGCTACGCCATGCTGAATCCTCGCGGTTTTCATTGCTCGAGATAAAGGCCTGGCAAAACAGAAATTTTCGTCCAGGCGTAGGCTTGTTCATACACATATCATATAGCAACACGTATGCAATGTCGTGTATTCGGTATACATATGTATGTATCTGTCTATCTATATACACACATACATGTACACAATGTATTTCTCCAGATGAAGCACGGCAAACTCTAAAAGTGCAGGGAACTCAGGACACCACCAAGCAAATTGGCGAAGCGCAGTCGCCACTCAATGGGTCTTGCATGCAACTTACCGCAAGCCTTTCTTCTATGCAAGGCTTCACAAACTCTTCCACCACTGCAATTCCCCGATAAGTCGTAGGATCCTTGAACTACCCCTAGAGCCCCAGGTAGAAACCTCAAAGAGCCCTTCTAGAACCCCACTTGACGGACAGGCGTTGGGCTCTCTGGGTGTGCACTGAGCCCGGAACCTGTCCGCTAAGCATCTCGAAAGTCAGGACCTCAAGTGCTACAGCATGCTATAGCATAGTGCAGTGCAGTATCGTATATAGTAGATTAAAGGATATTAGGAAATGCTTCAACAACAGCATCAGCGAGAGTAGCACCATGGAGCACCATCACCATTACCAGCTCCCCAGCAGAAACACCTCCACCACTGCCAGAAATGCCAACACCCCTGCCCCACCACCGGAATCAACAACAAACCACCACCACCACAACCACCATTGAAACGGCCAGCCCGTCCCATTTCAAGGAAGCACACCATGGAGGCCTCCAAAAAACACACCGGCGAGTCGAAAGGTCTATGAGTCTAGGGCATTGGAGTTTCTTGCCGAATATGGAGTCTTGCTGGCTAGAATTGGCGGTTTTGGGGAGGGTAGTAAACTGTCATGATAAGGGGGCTATACGGGAAGAACACTGCGACTAGTTATTCGTACACCTTGTGCGACCTGCTAGAACCTCTATAAAACCTGGCACAGAGGGATAGCGCTACTCCGTGTTACTTCAATAATCCCCCTGACCCGCATTTCATGACGGATGACGGCTCTTGGGGCCTTGCCTAAACTGGCACCCCAGTTGGCCCAATCCACAAAGACCGACGTTTCGGGGTATCATAGGGTGTAGAGCCCAGGAAGAGGGTTAAAGACCAAAGCCAAAACAACACCTCAACAACCTGAAGCCTATTCCCCTAAAGCCCTGAACCTCGAAACCCTCAAGACAAGCTTGGACCCAGGCTCCGAGGGCCCACCAGTCGACCTCTGGAGACAATGCTCTGTTATGGTTCTAGTATACACTCTTATGAGTGTATGTGAAAAATATATATATATATATATATGTGTGTACATACATATATATATATATACTGTGGATTATGTAAATGAAAGTATACACATATACTTGTATGTATATGTATATGTATATGTATCTGCATCTGCATCTGTATACGTGTATGTGTATGTATATGTATATGTATATGTATATGTATATGTATATGTGTATGTGTATGTGTATGTGTATGCATATGCATATGTGTTTAGAGAGAAGGTGTCATATAAATGCAAGTAGACATGTAAATATCCATCTAGATAAACAAGCAAATAAATAGTTTGAAATTTATAGATAAAAATATAGACACTTCAATATGCAGTAAATCATGAACTACTCTGTCGCGGCTCAGGTTCTCAACGTACAAAGCAGGCTGGCAGACTCCCGATTCCCAAAATTAGCGTCCCTTTCAAGGTCCTTTTGCTTTTAAGGGCGCCGTACCTAAAAAGGGACCTTACTTCGGAGAACTACACATGTTGAGTTTACTGTCTAGGAATCAGTGTCGACGGCTTGCAGCTTGCAGCTTCGGGGATTGGGTTTGGGGTTGAGGCGTTTGGGCTTGGGGCTCAGCAACATAAGAAGCCCTAGCATCGAGATCCCGCCTGTACGTAAGGGCCTTGAAATTAGATCTCAACAATGGAGCCAGTGGCATCTTGATCATGTTTTTGTGAGTTTTCAGAAGGGCTGTTTAGGGCTTTGGCGCGGGAACCCGTCGGGGCAGCCTTTTCCTACTATTCAGCCTTAATACAGAGGCTTGTCGACCTTCCCCTACTTTAGGTTGCATCCGCAACAATTGATCTCAGTGGAGGCTTGAAGCTACCTCAAAGCCCCTTAGTAAATCGAACAGGGTTTTGGGGCACAGTATTGCGCAGTCATAATATGGAAGCCTAAGAACCATGTTAGCATTTGTTCGGGCTTCTATAGTACCTTCGAGGGCTGGCCAGTATAGAGACCTGAAAGTAGGATTTTGGGACATTATAGTTTGTATCTTATAAACCTTGTCCCCTTGTACTACTTACTCCTGAGGGCACCGCCATGTGATTGTGGGCGTGCGGCGGATCCTGAGATCTGGGCTATTCATGTCCAAGGGCGCCCTTGACGTTCCGGCATTTTGGGTTTAGGGGTTTAGAAGTTTAGGGTTTAGGGGTTTAGGAATTAGGCCTTGCAGGGCTCTGTAGTTAAAGGGTCAAGGGATCCATAAGGGTGTGTAAGGGTTTTGGCCTCAGGGCTTCTTTGCGGCCGAAGGTTTCGGGCTTGGTGCTCAGGACTTTGACCCACTTTCTAGAGCCCTTATCTACACCCTAAAAAGGCCCAGACTAGAAGCCCTATATAGACCCCTATAGACTCATCCTCGGCCGGTCACCTTGAGGTCAGTCGAGGAAGCAGTGCTCTTTAAGATGTCTATGGGAGTTTCCGAAAATAGGGGACCCGAATATAGTACCCCAAATAGTAGGATCTTTATTATAAGGACCCCAGGATAAGGTACCCCTAATTTTCGGAAACTCCCATGTAGAAGGTGCCTTGGTGGGTTTTGTTGGTGGCAAGGTCCTCCCCTTCGCTGCCGCCAAACGTCACCTCAATGTACGTTTTTTCATTTTTTAACCCTAAACGCTGAACCCCTCAACCCTAAATGGTCTAAACCCTAAACCCTAAATTTCGGCAGGGACAGGGCAATGTACTTGTCCAAGTCAGCCTTGTCCACCTGTTGAACACCGCCGGCTCCGAGACCGGCCAGCACCCCTTGGAAAACACTGTCATTACAACACGGTAAACCCTAAAGGAATCCATATTGTAGTAACCTTATATAGCCACCCTGTGGTATTTTTAGTAACCCTGAAAGGAACCCCTTATAATTATAGTCCACACTGACTCTAGGTTTGGGGTTTAGGATTTTGGGCCTAATGTTCGGGGCTGGAGCTTCGCGAAGACAGACTGAATGCCGGATATGGCAACAAACATCAGCACTGAGATGCACCCGAAAATTCTCGCCAGTCTCACAGTGAGTTATTGAACAGGAACAATGCCTCAGGCATCACGATGAACCTGCTACGAGTCAAGAACAACCGAAACTCGGTGGATTCCTGTCAGGCGAAGGCAAGCACCATCAGCTGCATGCTTCGCATCACTATACTGCTACTGGGACTTCGTCTAGATGTTCGTGATCCACGCCTTGCCACCTCGAGGAGGCACAATGCATCACAATGCCAATTCAGTTACATTTTCGGAACCCTGCATAAACCCTGCACCACAGACCGCACATCCTCATTTGGGAGTTTCCGAAAATTGGGGGTACCTTATTTTGGGATCCTTAGAATAAGGATCCTATACTATTTAATTTAGGGTGCTATATTAGGGTCCCCCGATTTCGGAAACTCCCACTTTTGAACTCTTTGAACCCTACATCCTCAACCCTAGATCCTACAGCCGAAAACCGAAGCCCTGAATCCCCAATCCTTAGTCTTAGGGCTCCGGGGGTAGGGTTTAGGGTTTAGGGTGAACCTGCATGCCAGCATCCGAACTGCAACGCTGCGGCCAAAACTCTCACGCCCTAAACCTTGCATCATACGCCCCACCCCCTAAACTCGAAACCCTACATCCCAAAGCCTTACCCTCCGTAATCCCTACACCCGAAAGCCCTAAACCCTCGAACCGAAACCCCTAAAACCTTCAACCCTTAAACCCTAAACCTCAAACCCTAAAACTCTGAACCTTTAGACCCTAAACCGTGAGACCCAGCCCGAAGATGCGCTGGGATCCGCTCGATCATCTCCGGTGCCATGTACTCGGGTGTCCCAAGCAGCGTATGCGTCTTCCCTGCAACCACGGGTCGTTTGAATTATACTAATAGGGTTACAAAAAGGGTTCCTTTGAGGGTTACTATAAGAGATATAAGGGTTGCTATTAGGTTACTATAATATCGATTCCTTTACGGGGTTACCGTGATATAATGATGGGTTTTCCAAGAGCTCGACGATGGGTCTACAAGGGTTTATATGAGGGTTCCATTCTGGGCCCATATAGAGTGTATGTAAGGGCTCTATAGTGGGGTCGATGAAGGCTCTTAGAAGGCTTTACAAGCAGCCGAACGGGTTTAAGTCAGGGCTCTAGTATTTCTTACTGAATTCAGAGAACTGCTAGTACCCTAAATACAGTAGTTGGATCCTTATTATAAGGATCCCAAATAAGGCCTAAACCCCTGATAGATCCCTTTAAGGAACTCCTTAAGGGATCCCAAATAAGGTACCCCTAATTTCGAAAACGCCCATGTAGAGTTCAGGGGTTAGGGGTAGGAAGTCTACTGGTTCAAGGGTGTAGGGTTTAGGGGTTTAGGGTTTAAATGTTTAGGGTTTAAGGGTTTAGGGTTTAGGGGTTTAGGGTTTAAAGGTTTAGGGTTTAGGGGTTTAGAGTTTAGGGGTTTAGGGTTTAAAGGTTTAGGGTTTAGGGGTTTAGGGTTTAGGGGTTTAGGGTTTAAAGGTTTAGGGTTTCAAGGTTTAGGGGTTTGAGGTTTATGTAGGGTTCTTGATAAGGGTTTGAGAGAGTTTAGGTACCTTGTAAACCCTAAACCCTAAATCTATAGAGCTTCAGAGTTTGGGGTAGAAAGCTAACCCTAAACCCAAAACCGACGAACCTGCACGTCCAACCCACCCTAAACTCTAGAGCCGAACCCCTACACCCTAAACCCTTTCTTGAACCCGACCTGTAGCAAAAAAGACCTACCTTTTTTGGGGGTTCCTTATTTGGGTTTTTACATATGGTTTCCTAAAACGGTAGGTCTTTTGAGCCACAGGTAAACCTCTGGACCCTAAACCCCTCAGCCCCCCCCAAAACCCAAAGCCGAAACGCGCCTAACACAAAGCGGGCGAAGCCGAGGTCGCAAAGCTTGGCGTAGCCCCGCTTGTCCAGCAAGACCTTCCCCGGGGGGGTTTAGATTCTCGGGTTGTTTTATAAGAGTTTTAAAGTTTAAGGACCTTGCCAGGGGCTTTTAAGGCTCCTTTTAAGGGTTATTATGACGATGGCATCTAGTTATAAGGTTCAAGACCTTCTCAGAGTATTTTTGTATGCACAAGGGACCTTCCCGGGAATTAGGATCTAGGTTCCTGAGTAGCCCCTTTACAATAAGCGTACCCTTTTCCTAATACTCAGTTTTAGTAAGGGAGCCCTAAAACAAAAAGGGCAAAAGGGCACTACCCAGGAACCTAGGGCCTAAACTGACCTAAACCCTAAACCTTAAACCCCTCAACCCTAAATGGCCTAAACCCTCCACCCTATTGTGGTTTTAGGGCTTTGTTGCCTTGGCGGGGAGGTTTTGGGTTATCGGGCTTCGGGGTGAGGCTGAGCTATCGGCTTATATGGGAGTTTCGGAAAATGGGGGACCCTAATATAGTACCCTAAATAGTAGGATCCTAAAGATCCGAACCCCAAAATACGGTACCCCTATTTTCGGAAACTCCCATATGGGTGGTTGTCAAAATTAGGGTCCCTTTTTAGGTCCTCAATATAATACGGCACCTACTATTTAGGCCACCCAAATCGGGACCCTAATTTTGACAACCACCCATATGGTTATAGACAGAGTTATAGGTTGTAGGGTTTAGGGCCCAGGGAACCATCGCGGAGGGAACCTACACGATTCTATCGCAAGCGTTCCCTAGAACTGTGTTGCAGCGGTTATAGAAGCCGTCATAGGAGCTCGTATGGAACCCATAGAGAAACCTTCAGAGAACCCTAATAGAGCGCTTACACAAAACTTACACCACCCTTGCCACACCCGCATATGGGTAGTTGTCAAAATTATGGTCCCTTTTTGGGTACCCTAAATATAAGGTGCCATATTGGTTCCAAACGCAGCGGTAGACTTCCGGCTTGTAACCGCCATATTATATAAGGGCCCAAACAGGGACCATGATTTTGACAACCACCCATATCCACCCTAGACAGGTCAACCCTCAAAGGGAGTCGTCGGCTCTCCTTCACAGACCTTACAGCACACCGGCTAAGCCCCAAGTACAACAAAAAGGGCCTTCATAATTAGAATAGGGTTTCGGGGCATATAATACCTATAATTACAACAAGGAACCCCAACATAGTACAGGTAAGCATTGAGGCCCCTATACTAAATCCTTATAATAGCCCTTATGGTAGCCCTTTAGACAACACTATTCTTAGTAAGGTAAACATCTCAGCCCTGAAGGTAGCGCGCCCGCCGACAGCAAAACCACAAAACTCTCTTCTTCAATAACCGGGCCCAATAAGGTTCAAACTTTCTAGGATAGATGTAAGTATCTGGGCTTTTCAGTAACCAGGGAGAAAAAAGTATAAACTTTTATTTCATAATGGCTCCTTTAAGAAAAAAGTACTAAAGTATGGTACTCCAAAGCCCAGGTATATCAGGGCAAAAAGTTCAAAGCTGCCAGTTGGCTATCTAAGAGAAGCCCCGAGCTTCCCGGCATTCTCCAGCTTCAGGTCCCTGTAGGCAATCCGGCGCTCGTGCAGGTACTCTAGTGCCTGAGGTTGGGGTTTAGGGTTTAGGAAGGCTCAGGGTTTAAAAAAGTTTAAGGTTTATAGGGTTTTCAGGGTTTATAGGGTTTATAGGGTTTAGGGTTTAGGGATTCTAGGGTCTAGGAAAGTTTAAGGTTTTGGGTTTAGGGGGGTTTAGGGTTAGTCATAGGGCTCTTTATAAGGGGTTTAGGGCTTGGGGCTAGGTATAGAGGTGTTAGGTGTTATGCTTGATACATGTTTTAGGTAGGGTTCCATTAGGGTATGAGTTTTTGATGCGGTTCACGAGGGTTCTATAAGGGGGTTTGGGAGTGTTCACGGGTTTAGTAAGGTTTGACAAGGTTCCATGATGTTAAATACAGGGGCTTGATACTTAGACTAGGGTTTTGAGGTCGTTTCTATTATACTTGTGATTGGAACGATAATGAAGTGATCGTACTGCTAACACCCACACACACACACACACGCACGCACGCACGCACGCACGC
>BGNK01000069.1:365865-418110 GCA_003297005.1 Symbiodinium sp. clade A Y106
TAAACCCTGAACCCACAAACCCTACACCCCCACACCCTAAACCCCATGAAACCCCAAAGCCTGGAAACCCTAAACCCTGAACCCACAAACCCTACACCCCCACACCCTAAACCCCATGATCCCCTAAAGCCTGGAAAGCCGAAAGGCCGCCTGCGGCTTGTCACAGAGGAGCTGATACAAGTGGCCACCGGGTGCCAACTCCAACAGCATGTACACCTGCAGATTATAGGGGTTTAGGGTTCAGGGGTTCAGGGGTTCAGGGGTTCAGGGGTTTAGGTTTAGGGCTTCAGGGGTTTACGGTTTAGGGGCTGTCCCAGGCTTCAAGACGGGCTTCTGGGCTTTCTGAAGGCTTTGTACCGGTTAGCTTTGTATACACGCTCATGTTTGCACACCTTTTGGTAAATCCGCCCCGTAGCGTCTATAATAGTCCATTATAATAGTCCATGAGAAGTTTAGCAGCATTGCTTGTGGCCTCATAAGTGTTGAGGAGGGGTGTTTACAAGGGTTTGCTATAAGGACACAAAAGATCACACAACCTTGGTGAGTTCATCCTGCAGTTAAAACCTGCCATGGGGACCAGTGACTCCATGTACACCCAAAGGTTAGAACCGGAAACCGCTGGGGCAAGCCCTAAACCCTAAACCCCTAAACCTTAAACCCTATAATCCCTAAACCCCACCTTGACACCAACCCTAAACCTGTACCGTAGTGTCCTGAAGCCCCCAAAGCGCTAAGCAACAGCCCCAAACCCTAGAAATAGTGAGACCCCACCCCTCTTACCAAAAAAAGGCTACAAAAGCACAGAAGGTGGAAAACGTATACTAGGTGTCGATCTCAACAGTCACCCAAATTAATAATAATTATTGGGCTCTATATTAAACAATAAGGGAAACTAAACCATATCCCAAATGGATACCTAGGTTACCATGGGGCGACCTTGATGTCTCCTTTGGTTGCGGGAGGTTTGGGATTAACGGTTCTAGGGTCTGGAGATTGAGGGCTCAAGGGTTTCGGGGTTCAGGGCTCGGGGGTTTTGGGTTTAGGGCTTAAGGCTTAGGGTACTAGGGGGTAGGCGGCTAGCGTTTGGGGCTTAGGGTTTGGGCTTTCAGCGCCCTTGACCTGAAATGCAACTGCCTGCATTTGGGGGAAGATAGGAAGATCCTTTGCTAGCAACTAGCATTGCTAGGAATGCCTCAACCTACCACAACCTACTTTTTTTGTAGGGCCCCTTCACAATATATATTAGGGTATATAAAAGTACCTACAAAAAGCAGGTTATGGCAATCGAAGAGAGAGAAAGGATGCCGAGGTTTAAGAACTCCCCCCACATCTGCGTGCAGCCACTTGGCATACTCCTCGTCCTTGTACGAGCCGAAGAATCCTAGAGCAACATTCTTTCTGCGGCGCGCAGGCTTGAGGGCTTACGGTTTAAGCATGCAGCGCTTTGTGGTAGTCTTACGAGGTGACGGATTGAGACAAGGACAAGCTACAGGAGACCGCAGAAATGGTGAGACAATATAGGGTTCGTTTGTCTTACTTACAATAGGGTTTGGGGGTCCATATTGGTTTATTCTTATACGAACACAGAATTGCAAATCAGTCAGTATTTGTTCAGAAGTACGGAAAGCGCATTTACAAGCATCGCTGCCTCCGGTGACCCTTCTGAGGATCTAACATTCGCCGCCCAGAAGAAATACTATTCCGAATGCAGGCATGCGCAAATAACATAAACCCTGAACCCAAGTGGGATGTGATTCAATTTCGTCATGCTGCCTGTCAGCAAGCAGGGATTTTGTGTAATATAGGGGCCTTAATAATTTAAATAGGGTTTGGAGGCGGCAACTCCAAAAAAGTAAAGGTAATTATTAAGGCCCCTATAGTATTCAAGCAGATTGATGCTCTTCCTGACTTCCTTCATTGCAGAATCCAGCCCGGGAGAAAGTCTATGGACAATTCCTTCCCCCGCCCAAAGAAACCCCAGCTAGAGCCCATGTAGTACATCCCCGCTAAGTCAGGATCGCTTGTTTTAGGCAGTACCCCCCGGTCGCACAATGTAGGGGCCTTAATGATGAGAATAGTCTGGGCCTTTGAGTAACCAGGGAGAAAAAAGTATAAACTTCTATTTCATAATGGTTCCTTTAAGAAAAAAGGTGTTAAAGTATGGTACTAATGTCCTTGAATATGGGAGTTTCCGAAAATTAGGTTACCCTTTTTTGGGGGTCCTTATAATAAGGATCCTACTATTTAAGGTACCATATTCGGGACCCCAATTTTCGGAAACTCCCATATGGAACCCCAGGGCCCTGGGGAATACTAATGGTAACCTTAACCTACCAAAACCTACAACAAAGTAGGGTCCCTCTAAATTCCATATTAGGGTTTATAATAAGAACTTACAAAAAAGTAGGGCTTGGTAGGCTAAGGAAGTATTCAGGAACCGTGCTCGAGCATGAGGAAGAGGTCTGGCAAATTCTCCGGCCTGCGATCCTTCAAGCGCTTCAACTCCACTCGATTCCCAGTCGGATGCTAGCAGTGCTTGGTGAAGGCACACTTTATGTCCACATATAGACCTCCTCGAGTGGTAGATGTAGCGGCATATATCTGCACGGTATGCCGGTTGGGACAATTCGTCCAAGAGGGCCGTTCCAAACCTAACCCCGATACACTGGTCCTCCTGCGAGGAAATGTCCCATCGCTGGGTCCGCTGGGTCTGGGTGTGGCCCAGAAACTCAGCCGCATAGTCACGTCTCGCCTGCACAATGCAGGGCTGCAAAATGATTTGACAGTTGCTGCAAGATTTTGCAGCGTCTGACGTAGGACAGTGTCGTCGCAGAAGACGCGCTGAAAGCCAGGAAAAACTTGCTTCGCCACTTCGCTCGGCTCCGGCATGTTCTGAAAATATGTCTGAAAAAGTATCGGCGGGACCGGGGCCTCTAGAGATGGAAATCTAAACTGCGGGCCCTAACCTAAAGTTCAGAGTTTGAATCCATGCCCTTTGGACCAGCAAAAATCCTAAAGTGGCAATAACCGGATGGGTTCAGACTTGAATGTCTTAAGCAGAGGTCAGTCAATGAGATCAGAAGTTGTGCATGTAACAAAGGGCCCTTGACAATTGGAATAGGCTTTTGGGGTATGTTAGTATAGTTGCTAGAATATCCATGACCCTTAAGACTCTTACAGGCAAATACTCAGGCCTGATATGGGAGTTTCCGAAAATTAGGGTACCTTATTTTGGGGCCCTTCTAATAAGGATCCTACTATAATAGGGTCCCCTATTTTCGGAAACTCCCATATTGGGGTGTGAGGACGCGTAGTCTCACGTCCCGGGGCACGACGAAACTGGGGTCCTTAACGGAGGACTTAGAGCCCTAAGCCCTACCTTTACCTACCAAAGCCTACTTGTTTGTAGGGTCCGTCCACATCCACATTGGGGCATATTTTCAGAACCTGCAAAAAAAAACAGGCTATGGTAGTTTAGGCCGCACCCTAATTCCAAAGTCCTAGAGACTCTAAGTGCAAAACCCGAAACTGCCCGAGGCTGATGAAAATCAAAGCCCTAAACCATGGGCTTTTGCAGCTGCTTGGTCCACGACGGATGATGAAATCGCTGTCCATCCTTGGTACCAGTACTACAGGGGTATGAATTGTTGGATTGCCCTTATTTGTTCTGCAGCCCCTAACCCTAAATCTTACAAGTCTAAACCCGCATCGAACCGTCAATACCCCGCAAAAACTCAATGTAGACCTGAACCCCTATGCCCGAAACCTGAACCAATACCACAAACCAAAAAAATCAAAAAAAACTCCAAACCCCTGGTTTGTTGAGAAGCTCAGGAGAACCTCACTCCAAACAAGCGCCATGCGAAACCCTCAGCACTCAATTGTGCAGCAAAAGGCCTCATCTGGCACGCGTTCCCTCCTCTACTGCCGGGACATTCATAGTGAGAACAAGGTTTTTACGTGTGTTGTAGAAAAAGTATGTGGGCGTTGCCCGGAGATAATGAGTAGTATCGACACAACACAGATTCCACACAACACAAACCATTAGAAATAGGAAGCGGCAAACACCAAGACAATAACACGCCAACGACGAGACAGCAACGCTAATGTAGGAACCTGATTAAGAAACCCTGGGCCTATAACCCCAAAACAGTAGGATTCATATAAGGAACCCTAATAAAGGCCCAGGGTTTCTTAATCAGGTTCCTACATCAAACCCCCCAAAACCCTTATACCTACATTACTACAGTACCCTTATAGATCCCTTATAGTAACCCTTACAGACCCCTTTAAGGGTTCCTACTTTAGGGGACTAGGGCCCTCGCATTGAGAGGATGTCTCGCTCGGCACAGACTTGTTTCTCTGCATTGGCCTGGTGGATTGGGATTTTCAACAGTGTTTGGGTGCGATTTAGGGTAGCAGCTTAAGATCTTCCTGAACCCCAAAGAGCCCACGCTCAAGGAGCCCTAACCAAGTAGGTTTTATAGTGTTCAGGTTGCTCCGAAAGCCGAGGCCGAAAACTTACGGCGTGAATCCTACAAGAAGCCCTTGAGAGGCTCTCTGGTTGTCTGCACTGAGAAAATGAGAAAATGAAAACAAAAGCCATCCAAAATCCTGACGCGTAGGGTTTAGGGTTCAGGGCTGCATGTAAATACTACAAACCACTAAGTACTTGAAACTATCTGCGTGGTGAAGAGCACATGTTTACTTGTATGGGGGCGCCTAGAGGTGTGTACATCCACATACACACATACATTTATACATACCTATCTACATCAATACCTATGTATGTATGTACATACATACGTACATGCATACATACATACATACCTACACACACACAGAGCACACAGATACACACGTACAAGCACATGACTGCGCACCAAAGCAAAACGAACCGGATTGCCATGCACATGCTAAAACCAACAGCGAAAAACATCATCACACGCTCACATACCAGGCGAAATTTAAAGCATGATGCAGCAAGGCAGGGTACAAAGCAGCATGACATAAGAAGTTGCATGCTTGAAAGACTTGAAAGATGCCGTGCAATCCTGTCTACCCGAACGCAGAAATTCTGGAGCTAACCCTCAAACTTTAAACCCTGAACCTTGCCATCTAAGCCACTAGATCCATGAACTTCGAAATCTTAAACGATGCAGGGACCCTGAACGAAATCCTATAAAACCATTTTCACGATCGGCCTGCACGATGTATCCCTTCGACAGCCGCTTCAGCGCATACTCTCTGTCTGCACAGGAAGTTCGGGAGTGCCAGGGGGCCTAAAAGGTGTAGGGTGAAGGGTGTCGGGTGCATAGCTTAAGGTGTAGAGTTTAGGGTTTCTGTCATGGGAATGTCATGGACTACAGGACCCGAGTATAGACCCTGAATGGCAGTATCTGCAGCTTAATGATTCCTGAAGCAGGATCGGTTAAAGTTTAGGGTTTGGGGTTTCGACGAACCTATCCGTGACAGAGTCGGCGAAGGTCCAGGCGGAGAAATGCGTCATTGTGTCTGCGACGTGTTTACCATAGAAATGCTGTGCCCTCGACCCAAACCCTAAACCCTAAACCCTTGAAGCCTAAAGCTCAAACCCCAACCCTGAACCTAAAGTCTCAGCTCTCTGATCAGCAATGATGATTCTCCCAGGTAGTTCTCTAAACTTGGATTGCTGTTTAGGAGTCCGAGCAGGCAGACACAACTTAAAATCGCTACATAGCGGGAGGCTCATTAGCTTACCTTCCAAAACAGCCTTCTTTCCAGGGTGCCTGTAAATTCCATGTTAGAGTTTACTTATGCTTGAAACCTAAAAAAGAATAGGTTAATTATGGCAGCTTCAGGCATGTTTATGTGCTCTGTGGGTCTCTAATTCCCGGATCTCGCGAAGTGCGAAGCGCTCTTGTGGCAAGGACCCTCACAAGGGACTCCACGTACTTCAGAGAACCCTCGGTTTGGGCATGCTACGACTTAGTTCTAGTGGAATGTCTGAAAAATGCTGTGCGCTGCCAAACAACACGGCAGCTTCAAGGTCGCGATTTAGATCAAACCTACCTTGCCTGTGCCTTGAATCGCATGGAGTGGATCCCCAGTTCTCGTCAATGTGGATGCATTGCTAGTACGGTTGCACAGCCGAGCTGGACAGTTCAAGTCACCAAAAGCAAGCAAGCACAACAGAACACACACAGACACACAGACGCACGGACCCTGAACTCTAAACTCTAAACCGCATAGCCGTATGAAAACCAAAAGCTCCGGGGTAGACCCAAGCCGCAAACCCTAAACTGATCTTCGCACTACTGGCACCAAACCCGCTAGTTCCCTTAAGGCCCTTATAGTACTCCGCCGAGTGACCCTTACAGACATCCTCATAGTACTCCTGACAGATCCCGCACAGGAACCCTCAAGCAACTGCTTTCCTTAAACCCATACCCTAAACCCTTAAACCCCCTTTTACGGAATCCTTAAAGGATCCCAATGCTTATAGGAACCCTTAAAGGATCCCAATCCTTATAGGAACCTTTAAAGGATCCCTTTAAAAGAACCCCCCCGCCCAAACCGAGGAGTGCCTGGGACGTTCTTTCGCTGGCAGAGGAACACAGCACCGAAGCCGCCCTCGCCGAGGATGCCAATGCGCCTCGTAGGGGGAAATCCGAGTTCGAGTACTAAAGGAGCCTTAACAATTAGAATCGGGTTTCTTTAAAGGCTTCTATAAGGGATCTATAATAAGTATAGGTAATTATTTAAGCCCCTACATTATGATGCTTTCGTAGTCCTGGCCTTCGGGTTCAGGTATTAGTTTTGAGGGCTCTGAATCTAGGGTTGAGGGTTCAGGGTTCAAGGTTTCGAATTTTGGGTTCAGGGTCGAGGCTTGGCATCGAGCTTGTTCGGAGTTCAGGTTCCCGTATTGTTGGAAGCTGATTACTACCTGTAGTCTCCATTGTAGTTCCTTTTTTGGGTTACCTTTTATGGAACTACAATGGAGACTATAGGTAGTAGTGTAAAAATCTGTTGCCTGCTCTGTTTTTCTATCACATACAGGGGTCTTTGTGGGAAAGATGTGCATGTTGCCAGCGTTGTAATTGTGGCCACTGCCGTGTCCCTTTGGTTTGCGCATGTCGAGCGAAAAGTCAGAGTTGCTGCTACTTCTTTTGCAGCTGCAGGTGCTACCACCATATTCATATTCGCCGCAGTGTTACTGCTACCATCACGTCCGTAGTTGTTGTTGGTGTTGCTGCTGCTGCTGCTGCTGCTGTCAGGCGGCTGAGAAGTAAACGAGCTGAACACCATCAACCTGGAATTGTCGGTTGCTGAACTTACCCTGACCCATAAAGCGCTCAAGCCCCTCACCGCAAATTGCATTGACTGTAGAGCGCCCTGTGAAGCCACGCGTAACACGCTGAAGCATCTAGATGTAGTGGCGTGGCGGAGGGTTTACGCCGTTTACGGTGCCTCGCAGGCATCCGCCCTAGAGCCGAGAAGCCTTGCAAAAAGACCGAGCCCAGGTTGATCGTGGGGTTTGTGTGCACCCGAGAAAGTTGGGACGACGACTAGTGCTAAGATTCTCGATGCTCTGCTTCACACATCATACGATCAACAAGAGGTCGCGACTGTCAGCCCTGAAAACCTGTAGCTCTAGCCATGATGATGATGATGACGACAAGCATGTTAGCCTCTTGGTAAAGCTCTTGGCAGCCGGCGCCGACGTTGTCGTAGTAGTAGCAGCAGTCGCGGTGGTTGTAGTGGTGGTGGAGGTGGTGGTGGGTGGCAGTAGCAGTGGCAGTGATAGTAGTAATAGAAATAGTCGTAGTCCTGGTCGTAGTCCTAGCAGTCGTCGTGGTGGTCGTGGTGGTGGTGGCGTCGGTGGTAGCAGCAGTAGTGGTAGATGCTCAGCAAAGCCCTAAGCCCCAAACAAGCTGGAATGCAACCCCTGACCCCGAAACTCCAAAACCCTAAACCCAACGCCCTAACCCCTTTTGTTTAAGGCTTCAGCTCAAGCTCTTCCATGGGAATCTCTTCCCGGAAAGCTTTCGAGTTGGCGTAGATGCTGGCAAACAGGCATGAATGGGTTGAGGGTTCAGTTTCTTCAAAGATACCATGACGATAAGCGTACTAGAATGGTGTCTATAAGGTTTTCAGGTGCAGCTCATTTGGGAGTTTCCGAATATTAGGGGTACCATATTTTGGGGCCCTTATGATAAGGATCCTACTGTTTAGGGTACTTTATAAGGGTCCCCTATTTCCGGAAACTCCCATTTAGGGTTTGGGGTTTTAGGTTTTGGGGTCAGGCTTTAGGCCGTTCAGGGTTTTAGGGCTCTGGGGGTGTCTTTCGTGGGCAATCGCGGATGAGTCCAGTCCAGTACCCAAAACATAAACCCTTAACACAGGCAACTCATCCAGGACAACTTCCCAATTGCTTTATGCTTCCTGTTTCGACTAAAAAGGTTGAAGACTTAGTATGTAGGGCTAACATAGGGGGCTTAAGAATTGGAATGGGATTTTGCGGCAATTACCGTAGTTGTAATCGAGTGCTGTTAGCACCTAATTGTTCAGATCCCTTTGTGGAAATTACTGGTGTAAGGCTAGCTGGGAATGTACGTAGTAAGGATTTCATTTCAATTAGCCCCCCCCCCCATAATGAAGACAGAATATCCCTTCACCAGTATTTCTAAGGCTGTATTCACTCCCCCCCAAAAAAAGGTCTGAGTACAAACCTTACCTCATGTAGGGCACACAGAGACGCCTGCCCGAATCCTCCGAAAAGTAGCCAAGGGTCCCAAGCTTACTATAGGCTTTGCCGTATAGGGGCCTGAATGATTAAACTAAGCGGGGTGAAAAGGAACTATAAGGGCATGATGATTGCCACGTGTTGATCAACCCTTACAAAGCCCTTATAAACAAGGGTGAAATCACGAACAACCTCCAACGCAAGCAATTGTTTTATGTGGGAAGAGGTGAGGGGTGGTTGGTTCCGGTTGGGTACGGGTTCGTGATGGGGGTCGGGTTGGTCGGGTTCAGGTTATCCAGTGCGGGCAACTTTGTTTATTGCTCCGTGATTAGGTGGGGTGGTTCCGGTTCGGATTCAGGGATGGCGGGGGTGGGGAGGGGGAGTTCATTCGGGCTCGGCATCTTTATTCTTACATGGAGGGAGGGGTCAGAAAAGTCCTGGCTGTGATTCATGCGTTTTGGGTGTGTGCGTGTTTTGACTGGTGTGGGGGGGATCGGGGCGTGGGGGTGGGGGGTTTCGGTTCGCCAAACTGCAAATCCACGAACAAAATCTCAACCCCAAGAAACACCCTTAGCCCCAGACCCTAAACCCCCACAAAGACCCCTTATAGTAACCCTCATACAGACCCCTTATATCAGCCCCTCAGGAACCCTAAACGCAAAAAGCTGCACTGTACAGACCATGCTTCGGAGACCCCGCAGCCCACCAAAATCCTAAACCCTAATCCCTAAACCCCTTGCAGTACTCTTATAGACCCCTTGTAGTAATCCTTGTAGGAACCCTTACAGGAACCCTAAGCCCACCTGTGGTACTCCTGGAGGGACTTCTGCGTCCCGGGCCTGGCACAGCTCTTCGGACTCTTGAAAAAATCGAGGACAGAGAGACTCCAAGATCCAACCCCAAACCTAAACCCTACCTGTAGCCGAAAAGACCAACTTTTAAGGAACTATATATAGAAACCACAATGAGGAACTCAAAACAGGCAGGTCGTTTCGGCTACAGGTAAACCCTAAACCATCGTTTCATGAATCTTCTTAAGCTACAACACCACAATTTGGGATTGCAAACATGTAGCAGAATTTCTTCAAGGAGCTTTTGACTGCGTATTCAGACTGCTGCAGTCGGGTTCCTAGTAACAGGGAGGTAGTACACCTTCTTTTTCTTTCCTCTCCACTAGGTATCCTTCCTGAGGGACGCTGAGTCAAGGGATATTGGAGACAATCGGATCGAGAGCTGCAAAGGTCCATTGGGCCGTAGAATTGCTGGGCCAAACAAGAGCTGTGAGATGTATCTTAGTTGCTGAGTTCATACGCCCCAAAAAGTGTACACTTTTAGTTTTAGAGTGGGTATTATTATCCCCAACAGTGTAAAGTGTATCCACTCAGCTACTAAGGTATTCAAAGAGCTCTTCATGATTTTTAGTTTTCGGTTTAACGTCTCGGTGCTTTGTCGCGCCTCCTTGCTGTGCAGTTGTAGACACAGCTCCCTACACCCTAAACCCTGAACCCTGAACCCTAAACCCTAGACCCTAAACCCTAAACCCTGAACCCTAGACCCTAAACCCTGAACCCTAAACGCTGAACCCTGAACCCTCAACCCTGAACCCCAGCTCTTTGCGCAGGAGGCAGGGTGGGAATGTGGTTGTGCAGAGCTTTAGGCTCAGGGCACTCCTTGGACTCAGTTCTAGTATAGGGGCCTTAATAATTAGGGTTAAGGGTTTAGGGTTTAGGGGTTTAGGGTTTAGGGTTTAGGCTTCATAATTAGGGCTTTTGGTGTATTTTGTACTATACTTATATTAAGGAACCCCCAAAATAGTATAGGTAATTATTAAGGCCCCTATATTAAGTCACCCCGAAACCCTGGATTAGACCCCAGAACACTCGAACGCCAAAGCTACACCTTAAACAATCCTGAACCATGACCCTTAAGAGCTCAACCCTAAATGGCCCCAAATCCCTCTGGGGCTCTGGCACTCCAAAATCTGTGTCTTGCCCTTCGACCTCAGGGCAAAACACCAAGGCATGGTAAGACTCAACCCTGTGCAGAAGGTAAGGGTTTAGGGTTTAGGGCGTAGGGAAATTGAAGCTTCTAAACCCTCAACTTACAAGGCCTGGGAGCAAAAGGGAAAGCTGCCTTGTCGAAGGGATTTTGAGATTCAGGGTTTGAGGTCCTTGCGGTCTCTGCATAGAGGCCGAGTTTTATAGCTCTTATGTAGTGTTGCCTCGTCATGTCTTACTGTAGGGTTGTGAAGCCTTGGATGAAAGTGGGTAGTGTTGTCTAAATTTGGGTCCATCTCTAGGTCCTGAACAATGCGCACCCTTATGAAAAGGACTCTAACAAGGACCCCAATTTACGGAACTATCCAAAACCCTAAACCCTAAACCCTAAAAGTGTGTAAGTCTTCCCCGAGCCCCAGGGTCACAAGCTGCAGCCAAAGGCTTTGGGGCTTCCTTTCAAAGGCTCCTACAACGCCCGATGTTAGGGCTTGGGCTGGGGCTGGGGTAGGGGTGGGGTAGTAGGGGCAGGGTAGGGGTTGGGGTTAGAGGCAGGGGTCGGGGTAGGGGCACCACCAGGGTATTATGGATTTGTATAGGGGCCTTAACAAGTAGAACAGGGCCTTTCCGGTCTACTGCACTATAGTTCATCTATTAGGAACCCTACTCAGGCTTACTTAGGCCCCTATATGATAGTACCCTTATAGATCCCTTATAGTAACCCATATACCCTTATTATAGTCCCTTTAAAGGGACCCTTTTTAGGGAATTTAGGGTTCATCATCAGGTTGACGTATTGCGGTTTGGGGTCCCGCCCTTCGAAGCTTTGGACGGTTTCGGGGTTTTGGGGTTAAGACTTTAGGGCTTTCTGGGTGCAGGGCTTTGGGGGTGTAGGGTTTAGAGCTTTGTGGTGTTCGGGGGCCGGCCGTCTGTATGGTGTGCCTTGAGACCTCGAACCCCCAAGGCCCTAAAACCACCGAAAAACCCCGAAAGGATACTAAATCTCTCTTGACCAACAGAATCCTAAACCTAAATCCTATATCAATCATAAGGGTTCTATGAGGGTTCTCCAAGCATTCTTTACGGGCTCTAAAAAGGTTCTGCAACCATTTCTATAACGGTTCCGTAAGGGCTCTATACGTTTATCTCAGGATGCTACACCTAAACCCATGGTTTCAGAGGCGCCCACATTCAGAGGCAGGCTGCGCAGCAGCTCGCCGTCTATTACGAGGCAGGACCTTAGCAGTTGAAACAGGAGTTTAGGGGTTAGGGTTTAGGGATTTAGGGTTTGCTTTAGGATATGGGAGTTTCCAAAATAGGGGACCCTAATATAGTACCCTAAATAGTAGGATCCGTATTCTAAGGACCCCAAACTAAGGGTCCCCTATTTTCGGAAACTCCCATATGGTGTGTTGTAGGGATTGTTTGGTATTGCGAGGGTTGATCCCGGATTTAGGGGTCTAGGGGTGCAGGGCGGAAGGGCACAAGCAGAGGTCTGCACTTCCGAAAGACCTTCGCCTATTGCCTATTCTGCAATACCAGGCCAGGCCACGATTCTATCATCGCGGTCCTCATCATGACCATCATAGTCGTCTTCACCAACTTCATAGCCGTCAAATTTACCATCCTCGTCATTACCACGTTCGTCATGCTGACACTGGTTAAACCATTGCCATGATCGTCCACACCAGCATCGTCATCGTCATCAGAACCAACATGAGCAGCATCCCCACCCTGCAATCAAACCGTGCAGCATCGCCATTATCCCCACCGGCAAAAACGCCCCGTCGGATTACAGTTACCCCTGACACGTATCATCGTCATCATCTACAGCACCATCAACAGAGTCGTCACATTCGCCAACATCACCTCCAGCAGCAACAGCACCATCAGCATCACCAAAATCATCACCTCACCATGTGCTTCTTCTTCCTATTTCATGAACCATCACAACATGGAACTCTTACCTCTGTTTTCCCTCAGGCTCCTGTTTTCGCCGGCATGCAATCGCGTCTGCTATTCAGGGTGCCTCGCCGGCAGTTCACTCGAAACCGGAAAACCTGAACATCACCCTAAACCCTAAACCCTAAAGGGTTTAGGGTTTAGGGTTCTAGAAACTCAGGAGCTGCTTGGCATCGAGATGTGTCAGGTCCTCTATAAGGATGGCTCGGAACTACACCGTCTATACATATGTGTATATACATATATACATGCAACATGAAAAGAAATAAACGACGACAAGTATGAATATACATAGGCAGAAAAAATACAACTATAAACACATGAAAAACAAAGGAATAACTAAACATAAAGCATCACAATATATTTATGTGTATGCATACGAGGATCTCTTGAAACTGCTGCAAGTTACGCTTGTTGCCTTTGCTTCTTCGTCAACAGACGGGGGCTTCATCCAGCATTCCATGCTTTTACGGTAGCAGCATATCCCTCAACTGCTGTCAACCATCGGGAGAACTGGGCAAGACGCACCGAAAATGGTCACAAGGAGCCACGCTCCGCCAGTAGAAGCGAACATGATGACACGGCTCCTGCTCGTCGCTGTCCAGACACCAACTCCGACAGAAGCAGCAGCAGCAGTGACGAAGACAACAGCACGAATATTATCAAAGAGCAGCATGAGCAACAACAATACGAAGAAGAACAATACCTTCGTTAGCAGCCGCAGTGACTGCAGCAGTAGCGATGGCTATGGCGACGACGACGACGACAGCGACCACGACCACAACAACAATGACAACGGCTACTACTGCCCCTATGCCTCCTACTCCTACTTCTCCTACTCGTACTCCTGCTCCTACTCTCAGTCCGAGTCAAGTACCGTTTTAGTCCCAGTCCGACACTCGCTTGCAGTCCTGCTCCTACTCCTCGCGACTACATCTTCGAGCACAATGTCACCACGACAAACCACCACGACTGGCTACAACTGCAACTGCTACAGGGATAACTGCTGCTCTTCCTCCTTCATGCTCCTCCCAGTTTTGCTCACACTACTTTTCTCCTTCCTCCTGCTCCTCCTCCTATGTGTCCTTGCCACGAGCGGACTGACTGGTAGACGACCATTGCTGACCATGCAGCTTATCACCATCACCAGCACCATCATGGTCGTCATCTCCCGAATCAGGTCCAGGTGGGCATCTGTCTACTGATCGCAAAGGTTACGTCGATGAAAGGCAAGGTGATGCAGTAACCAGCATGACACTTCCAACAGGAGCCGCGCATCTCGCTTCGGGAGCTTCGAAGCTTCGCTTTCGCTGAAGCTTTCGAGGAGCCAGCGATTTAGGCCTTCAGATCTGACAGAATTACAGCAAGGATGCGGTAAGTTTGGCCTATGGCCGATGGCGTAGAGGGGGCTTCGGGGTATACGGGCCCCTAAGGGGTACCTATAGGATATATGATATATGGGCCCAGAAAGACTGCGATACTTGCAGCCCTGGCATGACATGAACTCTGCGGAAATCCTAAATCCAAGACTACCTTTGCCGGCGCCACTCGAAAGCCCACTTGGCGGTCTCCATGGCCGACATCATCGTTGCCATGCCTGGAGACGGTGGGTTTACGGCTTTGGGTGCTTTGGGGCGCGTCGTAGTAGGACAAAGCCAACACCAACCTTCAAACCCGAAACCCCAAGCATCGACTAGGGGACCCTGAACCTTAAACCCCTAAACCCTAAACCCGGAACCCCTAACCTCAAGCATCGACTGGAGGGACAGCGTGGGAGACCTCAGCACAGTTGCACGGCCCGGAGACTCCAAAGAAAAGCGCCTCTGTGTGTGTGTGTTGGTAGGGGGGGAGGGGTGAGGGACAGACAGGACACAGTGGCCCAGCCTATCCATGACCTCTACAAGTATAGAGAGACGAATAAGCAAAACTAAGAGCAAGCGTTTCTGGCTCATGCTCAAAACGAGATGCGATACCGTCATCATGAGAGTAAGTCACCGTAGAGTAAGGTTATCTTCTAAAGGCCGCGCACAGATGCAGTCTAGTCTCCCACAAACCTCTCTTCTCTTTCTAAGTTGGCCAAAGCCAGAACTCCGTGCAAAATCTGAAACAGCCCACTCAAAGTCGTCATCCCTAGAATAGGGTTCTTTCACGGTATCTATGAGGGATTCGTACAGGGGCCTCTAGAAACAGAGATAGACTAGGGTGTTGGAGTATGGGGTACATTGTAGTATAAACACAGCAATAGGGAGCCTGAGGAATAATCTTGCCAATTTATCGCCCCCCATAGTAAATCCCAAAACCCATGCTCCACCCTAAGCCCCAAACCATGAACTCGAAACCCGAAGCCCTGCAGAAAGCTTTCAATCAAACCAAAAGCTCTACGCCCCTAAACCCGATCAGCCCTAAAAGCCGAAGGCCCTGTGAACACTCGTATAGGGCCGTGATAAGGAATCCTCGGAGGAGCCTGTAAATGAAACCCTTATGCCCTAAGTCCTCAAGCCCCATAAACCCTACATGAACCCTATAAAACCAACCGGGACATCTTTTCGTAGATTATGTGGGATTAAAGGTTCAGGGTTTAGGGGCCTACCTTACTTTTCATGGTTCCTTACTTGATTTCAAAGTCTCGGTTATTTGAGGTTAAGGTAAACCCTAAACCCTAAGCCCTTTTCCCTAAAGCCTTTTCCCTAAAGCCTAAACTCTAAACCCAAAACTTAAACCCTGACTCAACTCAAGAATGCTGGCCCGCCTAAGGGGATCCGCAGCAGACGAGGGCCGACGCCACTGAAGCTGGACTTCGGATGTGCGATGAGAAAGTGGATGATGTCCTCATGGATTTAGGGTCATGAGTCTGGGTTTAGGGTTATGGGGTATAAAACTAAACCCTAAACCCTAAACCCTAAACCGTTTAAAACTAGGGTTATGATCTTCACTATTTTGCGGGCTCCTTCTTAGATTTGTAGCCCTTTTCTAAGCAGGTGTTGTCGGAGCATACCCGTGTTCTGCAAAGAGAACAGCCCCGGAATCCGAAACCCCAAAACGCCTAAACTCTAAAACAAAACTAAACTTAGCCTTAAACTCTAAAAAGCCTTCTACACCCAAGACCATAAGCCCTGAACCCTTAAATTCCAAAAACAACTCGAAACCCGAACACCACAGCCTGCGCCTTAAGCCCTAAACCCTAAACCATGACAGCCAGGAGCTTGCCCGAACTGAGAAGCTAAACCCCAAAGCCTTCCCTCGCACTATACGCGTGAACCCTCAAGCCCAAAACCCCAAATAACCTACCTTTGGTTAGTAGGGAAGGGAAGAATGGTAGTAATAGTAGTTATAATTGTACCCCATTCTCCTCCATTCCCTACTAACCAAAGGTGAGATAAATCCAAAGCCCTAAACCAACCCAACCCCCAAAACCTCAAAGCCCCTGTGGGAACCCATATAAGAACTCCTGCTGGCAACCTTATAGTAAGCCATATAACCGTCTATAGAAACCCTTATAGGCACTCTTAAAGGCACGCCTATAGGAACCCCCCAAGACCCCCTAAACCCTGCGTACGAGAGTGGTGAACCGAGCCATTCCGGCCTAAAGATTCTCGTGAGAAATGCGAGAATACTGCATACCAAACCCTAAACCCTCATGCAGGGGTTTTGGGGTATATTATATCTTGGTTATAATCAGGAGCTCCCCAAATAGTGTAGGTCAGGTTAGGTGATTATTGAGGGCCCTGTATTACACACCCTACCTGAGCCTATCATAACCTGCTGTTTTGCAGGGTCCCTATATATCTCATAGTAGGCGTTGCAACAAGAACCCACAAACACAATCGGTATTGGTAGCTTCAGGTGCGCCCTAAACATTCAACCCTAACACCAAGGCACCGCCGGATTCTGCGTGAGGAGGGCGGGTTGGGTCGGGGGGGGGGGGGGGGGCGGGCCCAAGAAACCGGGGGGGGGGGGAACTTCAGCAAACCGCATTTTACAACTCTCGTGTCGCGGTCCTCTNGGGGGGGGGGGGTGGTCCGGCCACAGAAACCGTCGGTAGTAGCAACTCAAGTCATCCGAACTTTGAAACCTTCCGTCATAGGTCCTTCTGCGGGCAATTTTGAAGGGTCACTACAGGGCTTTTAAGGTTCAACCGCGTTTCAAAAACTGGCCTTACAATCCAAACAAGGTTTGGGTGTATACTAATTAATTAGTGTATTGTCAGCAAAAGGCTACGCTGAACTCAGAGACCTAGATTAAGTCCCACCCTGTGCCGTGTAGGGGTAAGTGATTCGGGTTTTAGGTTCAACATGGTTTAACCTTGGGGCCAGTCCCCAAAAGTATGCCGAAACCTACACCATGAACCCAGAGCACTCAGAGAACAAATGCGGTTTCAGTTCAATCTGGTTATTTAGAACAAGGTTTTGGAACATATTGGGAGTTTCCGAAAATAGGGGACCCTACTAAAGTACCCTAATAAATAGTAGGATCCTTATTATAATGGACCTCAAATAAGGCACCCCTAATTTTCGGAAACTCCCAGGACAAGAACGAGAGTTTAGTACTCAGTAAGTCCCCGGCTCTGTAGGACTCGGATGCAGGCATGGCCGTCCTCTTGCATCAGTTTAGAGTTTGTCAGGGTTTAGGGTTTAGGGTGCTTGGGCGCGTATACGAGACCTTCAACACAGCTACAACCTTGTTGACCAAACGAAACCACCTGGGCGGTTGCAGGGTGGGTGGGTGTTGGAGTGTTAGAGCCAAGGACTGGTTTGCAGCTGTCATTAGGGATCCAAAAGGCGCATAAATATGATCTATTGAAACCTACACCCTTGTCTGCAAGTTCACGTTTAATGTAGGACCCCGGTTAACACACCCCCGACTACCTGGTCACTGCCTTAAAGGGATTAAGACAGAGATCCTAATACTAGGGTCCTTACAGAGAAGGTGCTTGATGAATCAATGGTCTCCATACGGTTGATGGACAAAATCCTGCACTACCCATTATAAGGAATATACCATAATTCCCATAGTTTAGGGCCCTTAGGGTCATGCAGGATTTTGTCCATCAGCCGTATTGATGCTTTTTTGGTGCTCCTATGTTAGGAGGTCAAGGGTCGACCCGGGGCTGAGCCGACAGCCTTTGGGCTTTGGAGTTTGGCGAGTCGGGCATAAGCGGTTTTGTAATAAGGATGATGCTATGGCTGCGCATGTTCCAAGCAACATAACCTCTTAAGTTTTCACAATTAATATCGACAGCACAATGTTACCATACCCAACACTCTTTTGTGGAGAAATACATATTGAAATCCTGAAGAGAAAATCCGGTTTTGTGTTGAGAGCCGCCTCCCAACGCCTGACAAAAAGGGCCTTCGAAGCATGGAGTCGAAGAATCACATAGGGAGTGTAAGGTGCCATTTATCTCTATCTAATCAAGGCTGCGTGTCAGGACGGTTCGAAGACGCTGCTACCTTTACCTCCGGCCGAATACGTAATGACTGAGGCAGCTTGAAACAAGCTGTCGACAAGAGGTCCTGAATCCTTTCGGATCTGTCGATAAGAAGCGTGCGTCCAACCATGCAGCTAGGGACTTATGTATGTGTTGTAGAGTGTGCTGTTTCATCAATTTCGGAGACTGCTGTCTTGACGCTCTGGGCTTTGCGATGATCTCAGTGCTGCCGGCGGTCGTTAAACTTCGCTCGGCCCCAGTCAGCGTCTTTTGCCGCAGAGTCCTTAGGCAGGAGACGGCAACAGCAATGTGTCCTTTGGCAACTGTGCTTACTGATGATATTGTGTCACTTTACCATGTAGCGTTGTTAAATTAGCTCTGGCAATCAGAGATACAGAGGCACCCTGCGCCCACGGTTGCACGAAAACACCGATACGTGGCCGCTCCAATCGAAGTTCCCTCGACGAACTGTACTATGGCCGAGGGTCTTGATGACATCAATCGGGCAGGTGACCAAAGCAGCAAGCATTCCTGTACTTGGATGGTTTCTAAATTAGTCCTTTTGATAAGGGTGCTGTACCATTTTGAAGACCTAGAAAGGGATCCTACTTTGTAAAAAAACCTTAACCCCACCCCTAAACCCCTAAACCCTAAACCCCTAAACCCCTAAACCCTAAACCCCTAAACCCCTAAACCCTAAACCCTAAACCCCTAAACCCCTAATAGGCTTTCTGGCGAGGGAGTTCGGCCCATCAGGTTGATTGTACTCTACGCGACAAACCGAAGACCCACACCTTCCCATTTGGGTGGTTGTCAAAAAATTTTTTGGGTTTAGGGTTTAGGGTTCCTTTAAGGGTTCCTAGAAGGTTTAGGGTTTAGGGTTTAGGGTTTCTTTAAGGGTTCCTAGAAGGTTTAGGGTTTAGGGTTCTTTAAGGGTTCCTAGAAGGTTTAGGGTTTAGGGTGGTTGTCAAAATTACGGTCCCTTTTTGGGTCCCTGTTGTCATACGGCACCTATTATTTTAGGGCTCCCAAAAAGGGACCCTAATTTTGACTACAGAAGAGGTCGTTGTCTTTGCGCCCTAATAGAAGGGCCTAAATAATTACCAATACTATTTTGGGGGTTCCTCATTAGGAAGGCCCTCATATTGGATATGTCTAAATGCCATGTAAACCTCCATTGTAATGCATCATGTGGGTACTTGGGCAGCTAGGATTGTGTCTACTAGTTATCCAGCCACTGTATTGCTGCTTCCAACAAAGTACGTCTTTTCATTCAACATAACTACTTCGCTGACTGCATTAAGACAGGGTTCTCTGGGCCCAGGAAGAAATTTTCGGGTTACGGCTTGGGGAGGCTTCCAAAGCAACCCACTCGCTTCGTTATGCTGATTCCTTTCCGTTCGAGTGCCTGTAATAGAGGGGCCTTATTAGTTAGAATAGGGTTTTGGGGCCCATTATACCATACTTATAATAAGGAATCCAGGAAACAGTAGTGGTAATTATTTAGGCCCCTATATTAAATGCATTCAACGTTTGAAGTCGATCGGTTTGGCTGCTGCTGTACCCTGAGAACCTCGAACCCTCACTAATGTTAGGATCCTTGTAATAACAAATTGTCCCTACAAGGGAACCCTAGCGAGACACAGACAAGGTGCAATAAATCCCAGGTACCACAGTACATCATGCCGGTAGAGCTTCAGTTGGACTGCACCTCCTTGGCAGCCTATGCCCTATGCACAACCACCCCTACCCGCAAGAACAAACACCGTTAGGCTGATAATTGCCAATCGTACTCCTTAGGGTTCCTTACACCCCAAAGTCCCTGTCCAATTACAGCCGTGAATACAATAGCAACAGCTGGAACAAACCGAACAGGAACCAAGACAAGAAAGCCTGACATGAATGTTGAGTCATGTGCCCAAAGTAATAGTACTTCCACATATCGAAACCCTACAATATACTATATAGCTACGTACTTTGGACCAAGCTGAGCTCCTGCAGCACCACCGCAGACGAAGGAGTGGGTCAGCGTCCTCAAGCCTTCGCCTGGAATCCTCAGGCATGCTTCCAGCTGCGTGGCTGTGTCAGATATACATAAATACATACACATATATATATGTATATATATATATATATACATGTAGGTGTATATGTAAGTATGTTTGTATGTGTGTGTATATACATATAAACACATATGTATGAACACACGTGTAAGTACAGCAACGAAAAAATGTCTATGTATATATATATATATACAAATGCACATGCGCAGATATTATGAAAAAATGCTCATGCGTCCAGACAGACAGACGGACAGACAGACAGACAGACGGGCATGCCGTTGTTTGCATGCAAACATACACACATACATGCGCACATGCCTGCCTGCCTGCCCTGCTTGCCTGCCGCCCTGCTTCCGTCCTGCCTGCCTGCCCAGCCACGTACCGACCTACAGAGAGACCGACAGGCATGCAGACAGACAGGCAGGCAGACAGACGGACAGACATACATACATGCAAGCATACACACGTACATAAGTACACACACACATGCGTATATAAATATGTGTATATATATATACATACATACATGGAGGGAAGAAGAAAAACATATAGGCTGCTGAAGTAGGTCTGGCTGTAGAGACAGATTCAGATGTAGATTCAGCTCAATGCAGTGAAGAGCTATGCTTATAGCAGCATACCGGCAAGAGCTTCTGATTCTGATCCTCCTCCGTGTCGAGTTTTGGGGCTACTACTCTGAGGCCATGTTCGGCAGTTCGGCACCCTGAACATCCCTAAACCCTAAACCCTGCACCCTAAACCCTAAAGAGAGAAGCGTCCTGGACGGGACTTGCACCTCCTTCTTGATAGACTCGTACGCCCACCTGCATGGCATCCCAGTGGCTCGAAGAATGCTGCGATATAACTGCATAATGTACCGCCCCCGACCCCCCCCCCCACCCCAAAAAAAAAAGAAAGAAAAACACACACACAACAAAAAAAACAAAAAAACTATCCGAGCTATCTAGTCCCCTATATGGAGGGTTTCAGATTCGGGGATGAGTGGGGCACATTGTAATGTAGTATGCGTGCAATAAGTACTGCCCAGAGACTCCAATATCCCTTAATTAAGGAATATACCTTAAATCATATTAGGGATCTTACTATGATTTACGGTATATTCCTTAATTAAGGGATGTTGGAGTCTCTGGGTAAGTAGCTGCTCGTATGTGTTCCGACCACTTCATTGGGACGTTCAGGGTTTCGTGCAGCAGCGCACATCCAACGAGGCTGTGAATTTGGGCGTTCTCTCAACCCTACGCCGGTATGTCGTTCTTTTCATTTTCGAACCCAACAAGACGGTACCACAGGGCTCCAGTCCGCTGCAAAGCACACAACTCCAAAATTTGGAAAGCCCTGAACTGCAAACCAACCCAACGGGCTCAGGGGTTTAGCGTTTGGCGGTGTAGGTATTACCTCCGCAAGAGCCTTACAGTAACCCTTGTGATAAGAATTGTGGGAACCTTATAATATCCCTTGTGATAAGCATTATAGGACCTTTATAATTAGTAACTATATATATATATATTATACTAACCCTTATCATCATTTAATCCTAGTAACTACTATAATAGCCCTTATCAGAACCCTTGGTCTGAACCGAGTCTCCAGTAGATCGCGCTAAACGGCACATCCCGAAGCAGAGTGGGCGAGTAGCCCTGCATCCAGGAACCTTGGATGGGCTGATTCTGTAAAATAGAGGCCCCTAAGCATTAGAGTAGGGTTTAGGGTTTAGGGTTTACTATAAGGGTATTGTAGGAACCTGATTAAGAAACCTTGGGCCTTTGTTAGGGTTCCTTATATGAATCCTACTATATGGTTATAGGGCCAGGGTGTCTTAATCAGCTCCTAATGATTAGAGTAGGGTTTCGAGGTACATTATGCTATAATTATAAGAAGGAGCCCCCAAAACCCCGTTCTGATTACTAAGGCACCTACACTAGTATGGGGGCCCCTGGTGATGAGAATAGGGCCATAATCTTGCCTCAGAGGGGATCTATTGGGTTGGGGGAGGGAGTGGGGTTGACCTCTGCGATCCGACACTTGCGAATTCGCTTGCACTAAAGCTCAATCCTATATCGTACCCCCCCCTAAACATTATCATCCATAAACCCCAAGCCCCTAAGAAACCAGAAGAAACCGAACTAATGCTGCATAGGGTGAGGTGCTAGTACAAGATGTGGGCGAGCCTAGAAGCACTAACAATCCCTGAACCCCTTAACCCCGAATCTCAAACCCGACCACGCAGCCTCCTGGCACATGGCAAACCTTATGAGTTAAAACCCTTTGCGAGCCCTATGAAAGCCATATATGAAACCTATTTCAAAAGCCCTGTGAGAACCCTATCAGAACCCCAAGAAAACCTAATAAAAACCTTACAAGACCTATGATAGCCTGACCTCCTTTACAAGAACCCTAAACCCGTGAACCCTGAATCCTAAACCTGAACGCGAAATACTCAACCCTATAAGCCCTAAACCCTAAACCAACCCAACCCAAGCCAATTTGAAGAAGAACCCTAAACCCTAATTTGAAGAAACCTAGATCCTCACAGCCTCGTTGCTCAAGGGCTGATGTCGGTGCTGCTGGACGAGGCTGCGAAGGCTGACCTGTCCTCACTTCGAGGCTCATGCGGCTTCGTAACTAGGGTTCCTTAACGGACTCCTTAAACTGGGCTGTTAAGTAACCAGGGAGAAAAAAGTATAGACTTTTATTTCATAATGGCTCCTTTAAGAAAAAAGTATTAAAGTATGGTACTCCAAAGCCCAGTAAAGGAAGCCTGGAAAGGAAGCCTTTCACGAAGCCTTTAATGAAGCCTTATAGAAGACCCGTAAAGGACTCCTTAAAGGTTCTATAAACGATCTCTAGGGGTTAAGGTTTGGTGGATCATGGGGCTTCCTCACACCCGAAGGATCCCAAGCAGCAGAATAAGGACTCCTTTAAAGGTTTAGGGTACAAGGTTCCTTTAAGGGGTTCCTATAAGTAGCGATATGGTAGAATGTGTAAGGAACTACTTTAGGACAGGATCTTTCGCTCATTCAAAAATTGCAGGAACCTGATTAATCAAGACACCCTGGGTTTACTATTAGGGCTTTGTATACGGTGCCCGCTATTTGGGAGTTAAAGGGCCAGGGCTTCTTAATCAGGTTCCTTCATTAGGGTGCGCTCCTGTAGGGTTTTTTACGAAAGGAAAACGGAAAGAAAGGGCTACTACATGGGCTACTATAATATAGTAGCCCCAATTACCTATGCCTATACTATTTTGGGGGTTCCTTATTATATTTATAGTATAATGGGCCCCAAAACCCTATTCTAATTATTAAGGCCCCTATGGCCTATATTGTAGCACCCTATTATAGACCCCTTAAAGGAACCCTTTAAAGGGAACCCTATTCTAATCATTAAGGCCCCTATATTAAGGGTTACGACCTCGTCCGTCAGGGGCCCCGACGGGGCAGAGGATTAGGGCTTTCGGCTTTTGGCCGTTAAGGTACCCAGAGACTCCAATATCCCTTAACTAAGGAATATATACCTTAAATTATAGTAGGATCCTGAATATGATTTAAGGAATCTTCCCTAATTAAGGGATATTGGAGTCTCTGGGTATTGCGGAGTTTAAGCGCTTGTTTACGGCGGTTTTGGGGGTTTGGGTTTCTTTTTGATTTAGGGGTTTAATCAACAGGAAAGGCTTTTTGAGTTTTAGGGTTTGGGTTTTGGCTAAGTGCATTGGTTTCAGAGTTATTGCATATTGCAGATCCTCTACCCCAAACCCGAAACCCTGAAATCCTAACACCATACCCCTTAAACCCCAAACCCTAAAGTCCCAAACCCCTACAACCCTCAACCCTAGCCCTCAGAACCCCCCAAAGGATTCAATTTCTCAGCGATTCGCCGATTCCGGGAACGTCCCATGCACACCCTACAAGACCCAGAAAACTCAAACGCCAACAACCAAGGAGGATATGGGCACGCTCAGTAGGCTTTTAAACTACAGCCGGTGGGCTTCCTGGGATATAGTGCATGCGCAGAAGGCGTCTGGGGCATTGGGTTACACGTCTAGGGTCTGAAACATATACACCCAAAAAAGCCTGTAGGCTACAGCAGCTATCTAAACTACAAAGCCTAAGCCCATATACAAGGGCCTGAATATATATGTATATATATATGTATATATATGTATATATATGTACATACATATATATATATATATTTATTTATTTATTTATATTAATATATTAGAAACAAACGCTTCTGGGCCTTCCGCCGCCTGCAGCTGCGTTCTTAAAAGTTCCAAGGGCATCCGGAGGGTCACCTTTGGGTCAGAGGCTCCAAACTCCAGGCAGTGAAGGAATCTAAAACAAGGGGCCGATATTGATCTAATATAGGTTTTCTTAAGAGGGGTCTATAAGGGTTACCTATACTATTCTAGGGGTTCCTTTTTATGGTTATAGTATAATGGGCCCCGAAACCCTATTCTAATGATTAAGGCCCTTATATCAGGATCTCAGAAGAGTTTACAGGTTTTAGAGAATGTTTTTGTAAGGGCTGTACAGGGATGTTATACCTTAAACTCTGGGCGTCTCCTCAACTATAGTGCTCCTCAGCCTTGCGACTCCTTGGGGGCTTTTAGGGCCTTACCCTAAGGGTCCATGTACCCAAATAGTATATACCTCGGCCCCAATGTAACTATGTAGGGAACCTTTAAGGCCCATGTATCTACTATATGGGAGTTTCCGAAAAATTAGGGGTACCTTATTTTGGGGTCCTTATAGTAAGGATCCTACTATGTATTTAGGGTACCATAATAGGGTCCATAGGGTCCCCCTGTTTTCGGAAACTCCCATTTGGGTACATGGACCCTTAGGCAGGGCATCGGGTTTTCGGCCTCAAACCCTCATCAACCTGAACTCTGAAACCATGCCCTTGTTTTAGATTCCTTCACTATATTACCCTTCTAGATCCCTTATAGTAACCTTATAGACCCCGTTTAAGAAACCCTATATTAGATCAATAAACACCTGATTAGTCCGGGCCGACATGTCAATGTGAACACAGTCCGCCTGGTCCATGACAGCTGTCAAGATGCATAACCAGACCCCCAGAAGGATCCAGAAAGTAGTAGCCGAAACATGCAATACTCTAAACCCTAAACCCCCCTAAACCCTAAACCCTAAGAACACATCAGTGAGGTTTTTGGCCCACGGCACCTCCAAAGTGCGGGCCACCACTGCGGCGCTAAGGGGCGCCAGTGGGTGATCCTCACATTTTACTTACGATATATGCGGCTGAGGGTTCACACTTTTGCAAAAGTGCTGTTTAAAGTCTTTATGGCTTTAGGCAGCCTTTGAAGCTTTGTTTGTAACTTAAAGCTTCGTAAAGATTTGGCTGGATTAATGGGTGCTTGCTTGCCAGAGCGATTGGAGAGGGAGGCACGGCCTCAACTACTATAGGGGCTTTAAAATTAGAATACGGTTTTGGGGGCGCATTATACTATAACTATAAAAAGGAACCCCCGAAACAGTATTGGTAATTACTTCGGCCCCTATATTATTATATGCAACCGCAATCGAGATCTTTGGAGCACTACTCGCAGACACCCAGCCACGCAGCTTTCGGGCTGTCCATCTGGGGGGTCGAGTTGAGGGTTCGATTTTCGTGATATTGGGGTCTTGAGAATTTCAGTAACGTTTTGGAGTTTTGTTATAGTAGAGCGGAATAGTGACTGTGAAAGGTATACTATTGACTCACATCATACAGGCGCCTAGATAACTACCAATGTTGTTCTGAGGGTTCACCATAATAGTTGTAGTATAAAATACCCCAAAACCCTGTTCTAATCATAAAGGCCCTTGCATTACTATTTGCAGACCTCTGTTTCAGGCTGACGAAGCTCGGGCGGGACGAAGCACTTGGTGCTTCAATGCTCGGAGACGCACTTAGCTTGCATTGTAGGGCAACTCACTATTACTTGCCATACGGAAGTATTTGTCGATTAGTTTTGTTATTCTACAAAAAGTTGTTGCTACTATTGTTCTGATCATACACGAACAACTACAGCGACTTATTACAGGAACTTTTGCACCTGTCATGATCAGAGGGGCCTAGCAGCAGAGCTGATGTGTCCCCGGGAGAACCGGAAATCAAAAGTTGGCTTTCTGTCCTGCTGAAGTCGAAGGAGCTCGTCGTAGAGACCTGGAGACTCCACGGCTGCACTTAAGAGGAGAAAAAACCAGCTCAAACCCTTGGTTTGGGGCATATCTAATCCCTGCAGCATGGCCTTAAGTATGTTATAAACTATGACATCTATGATCGTCACATGTGGCTAGTTCTCTACATTAGGGCCCCTGTTTAAGCACCAACAGTACAATAGTAGGGCACCCTTCTGAAAAGGACCCGAAAAGGGACACCAATTTGGAGAACTACCCATGTGGAGACAGCATCCCCAGGAAATCAACATTGTCCAGGTAGCAATAGTAGACCACGGTATACCTTGGTCGGCAATGGCACGGCCGCGGGTTGAACCGCCCCTGAATAGGGCCGCCTATTCAGTCTAATCTGACCAACCTGTCTCATCCTTGCTTCGTCGGCACGTCTAGACTCTTGCATAAGTGGAAACATGCTAATTAACTACCAACCGGGCAGACAGGACATTAAACCAAAAGCATGTCGACGAACACTTCTCGAAGAGCGCGTGAGTTTCACTTCGCAATCACGGAACAGCAAGTATGGCGCATCTGACACCTGGAGCAGCGAGGAGTCTGCTGCCCACAGCTCCGATCAGGCACCATAAAAACTATATAGATAATAATGATAGTACTAATATAATAATAACAATAGCAACAATAATACTATAATATTGATAGTAATAAGAAGAAGCTACCACAAATTTTAAGAAGCATCTGTAGGCGCGAAGGATTCGGGTGTCCTGTCGCACTGCCCAGAGACTCTCCAAATTCCCATCAACTAAGGCTTTTCGGGTTTTATACGGTCGTTGCAAAGAACTTGTGAAGCGGGGCCTGGACTAAGGAGTATGTCTGAAATCATACCAAGAATTCCATAAACCCTAAGCCCTAAACCCCTAAGCCCTAAACCCTAGACCCCAAACCCCGTATCTTAGTCTGAGGGGAGTAGGAACCTGTGAGTACGAACACACCAGGGAATCATGAAAAGAACCCTCTATAGAACCCTTACACAATCCCTGTAGCACCCTTAAAGGACCACCCTGTAAAACCTCAACAGAACACCAAAACAGCCCCTACTATGGAGCCCCCAACGAACCTCCACTAAACCTCAAACCCCAAACCTTAATCCCTAAACCTTATCGTATCCTTTATAGTATCCCTTGTAGCATCCCAATAATCCCATAATATCCCTTACCTGTCCCCAAAGAGACCTACCTTTTTTAAGGAACTATATACCCATAATATCCCTTATAGCATCCCTAAACCCTATAGGATCCCTGATAGCATCCCAAAACCCCATAAAATCCTATATAGCATCCTTTATAGTCCCAAAACCCCATAATATCCCTTATAGCATCCTTTATAGTATCCCTTATAACCCTGGGCATCAAAACAGCCCAAAAGCTTAATATAGTATGGTCTTTGGGCCCAAAAGCCTTAATATATGAGTCCTTAGATTCCTAGGGTAAGAAAGTATCCCTTTAAGGCATCCCTAAGCTAAACGGACCCTTGGTGTGCTGCAAGGTCTGCGGAGCGATCAGCAGCTGTGTGTCCATGCCACCTAGGTAGGGTTTAGGGTTTAGGGTATTCTTAGGGCTTCGGTTTTTTTGGGGGGGTTTTCAGGGCTTTCAAAGGATTTTTAAGTGTTGTTTAAGGGGTTTTAAAGAACTTTTAAAGCTTTTCTTAGGGCACCGCTTTGTTTTGACGGTGTTTAGGGTTTTCAAAGGATTTTTCAGTGTTGTTTGAGGGCTTTTAAGGGTGTTAAGAATTTTTTAAGGGGTTTAGGGGTTTTAGGGGTTTACGGTTTAGGGGTGATAGGGTTTAGGATGGTTTGGGGGTTTAGGTTTTTTTAGGGGCTAGACGTGGGAACGTGACTAAGGTCCTCCTGGTTCTTTCTCCAAAATCAAAGGATTCAAGAGCCTTAATGTAGGGGCCTTAATAATGGTTTTTGGGGTTCCTTCCTATATAGTAGAATATACCCCCAAACCTTATTCTCATTATTAAGGCCGCTGCATGAGCAAGAACCAGGGTTCTTCACCAGCTTCCTGTAGACACTACGAACATGTTCTGCATTGCGCCTGATCCATTCGGCAACTAGTGCTGAAAAATGTAACATGTCAGCCTCTAGTGATCCACAACGCTAAGCATGCCAAAAGACGCCTCAAGGTTTCTGCACGTGATATGAAAGGCGCGGGTACTTGCAAAGCTGCTATGAGTTGCTCCGTGGACTAATCCGACATCACATACATCTACGAGTAAGTGGCTGCCGCGGCTGCCGCCGTTGCTTGTTCTACCGCACCCACCACCGCGGCCATGGATACTACTGACAGCACTACGGCCATATTCCGATGCTGTTACTGCTACCATTGCATCTACTACCAAAGCTACGACGATTGCTAGCTGCACTGGCAAAGACTGCAACATGCCCGCAACATGCATACGTCTGCGACCAGGTGGCGGTACAAACCCCGGATGCCGTCCGTGCGCAGCACGTCGCGTGCGAGCCTTATATGCTTGCGGCGTTTGAGATGTAGTATAAGGACCTGAATAAATAGAAAAGGGTTGGGTGTATATTGTGGTGCCTCTACCCGTCCTCTCCTGGTAAGCACTGCCAGAAATCTCGAGCTCGTTCGAGCTCAGATAGAACTACGTCGGGTCATAACTACGCTTGATCTGGGTTTCAAGCGATGCCCGTATCTCGTTCTTGTAACAGTAACAGAGCGGGGTCCGACCACAAAATTATTCCACAAATGAAGAGGCAGTCGCTCAGTACATATACATACCCATACATAGAGAGGGAGAGAGAGAGCAAGAGAGTGTTTGTGTGTGCGTGTGAGTGTGCGTGTGTCGCATATGAACCTTGGTCAAGACTTCGAGAATGCCTGCTATCATGCAGCATAGCTGGTGGAAACTCAAACGTATCAGAAGCATAACACGGTGCAACCAAATGTTACGTAAAGTGCGCCATAAAGTATTAGAGAGTATCAGCTAGCAAGCAATGTACGGCATCCAGACACTCAGCCTAAGGCTGGGATCACAGTTTAGAGCAAATGGAACTGAAGGACTAAATCCCCAAAAGCCTAAACCCTAACACCCTGCAAAACTCCAAAACCCTGAACAAGCGCCCTGAACCCCTAACCCCTAACACATCCAAAACCCTCCCCCAAAAACCCAAAACCCTTGCACCCTACAAACCCTGAAACAAACCCTAAAGCCGTTATGAACCCTTCTAGACTAGATCCCTTATAATAATCCTTAGAGGCACCCTGAAGGCAACACAAAACCCTCAAGTACGCCTCGACCCCCCAAAAAGTTAAGCCTTAACGACACTAACCCCAAAATGCTAAGCCCTAAACCGTAAACCCCACTCCCTAAACCTTGTCGTATCCTTTTATAGTATCCCTTATAATATCCATTATAGTATCCCTAAAATCCTAAAAGATCCGTTATAGCTAGCATCCCTTATAGTACCTTAAATACCCTATAAGTACCCCTTATAGCACCCACCAAAAAATGCCCCTAAGCCAACAGCCCAGCAGCTGACGCGCACAGGGATGGGCTCCTGGGGACGCCTCAAAGGTCTCAGGTTTCTTTTCTTTTGTTAAGGGCTCTAAGCTTTTGGGATTACTGGTGTCAGTCTCTTTCTAGGCTTCCTCAAACCCCTATAACTTATATGTATATATATATATATATCTGTATGTATATATATATATATATGTATATACATATATAAGGGTCTAGGGTTTAGGGCTTCCCCTTCTGAAGGTTTTGGTTTCTTTATTTCGTTGAGGGCTCTAAGGTCTTGGGTTTCCTTGCTTGAGCTCTTAATTACGGCTTTATCAGGTTTAGGGTTGAGGGTTTAGAGGGCAAGCCTATATCCTAAACCCGAATTTTGCATTTCGTTTCTTCAACTCTAGTACAGTATAGTAATATAATCTAGTACAATATATATATATATATATACATACACACATATATGTATGTGGGTGGTCGTCAAAATTAGGGTCCCTTTTTGGCTATCCGGTTACCCTAAACATTAGGTGCCGTATTATGTCAAGGACCCAAAAAGGGACCCTAATTTTGACAGCCACCCATATATATTTAATACTATATTAGTTGGTGGCCTCCAGGTCTCAGAGCTCTGGCTCTTCCCCAACCCAAGCGGTAGTCTAAAGAGGCTGTTGCTGTATCTCGGACAGCAATAGAGGCTGTTGAGATTCTGGGGTTTGGGGCAGTTGGAGGTCAGTTCCAGGGGGTTTTGAGATAATTTGGCCTGGGATTCCTGGGTATCATCCTTCTGATCCACTGGCACGCCCGGCCCCACCTGCATGAGGGTCTTGATGCGGTCAAAGGGGACAACCTCACTCCATGGCTGCACATCTCGCCGCGAACATGTCCGCGACACGGCCGAAGTCACTCCGTGCAGTCTATATATGTATGTACCAGATGTACCACATTATCATGGCATGTATTGTATCTCCTGGACTGTGGGTTATAGCATAATAGGTGCTTTGAAGCATGTGTCATATGGTTTCGACTTCCTCCTAAAGCAGTTGCACATACCATAAATGCCAGGAGTACCTGCATGTATAGGGTGCACTAATGCTCCCGAGCAGCCACGATGGAACCCGCCACATACCTCAATGCGGCATCTGAGCGCAAGGCCAGGGGAGCCGCAGCCAAATCTAATGAACATGTACTGTAGGGGCCTGAATTATTACAATAGGGTTTGTGGAGCCCATTATACTATAAGTATACTAAGGAGGATGCTAAACGCAGGGCTGACACTTACCAAAAGAGAAGCGCGAAGCAACTGTTCAGGCTCTGACGGAAGCTCGCAAGGCAAGGGCGCTATGCAGCATGCTTGGTCTTGCCACAACAGCACCCGAAGCAACCCACGCCCTGAAGCGGAAACCTGCAAGCGGATGAGAAGACTGCAACCCACCATCTTTGTCATTGCTCTTGCTTGCTACGAGTGGCAATATTATTGCGGATGGTACGAAACCACGGATGTGACGAATGTTACCTTCAGCCGCAAGCTCGAACCTTGCAAAGTGGCACAGCCTAAGCCCGTTTAAATTTGAAGTAGAACATGCAAAGCGCAGAGCCCAGACACCCTGTCAGAGCAGAAATGGCTCGCTCGTAGCCAGAGATGTCACGCCGCGCCGCTGCACTCATGGCTCCCACTTGCACTATTACCACTATATTATGCTACCATAGTAATTTTACCGTGATCGTAAAGTACCATCTCATTCTGAAAGCTTGTACTGTATTATAGTATCTGGCTTAGATTTTGGGGCTCATATTATCTGGCTTCGTAGTTGGAGGTTTCGGGGTTCGAGCAGGTGATTAAGCAGGCTTTTCTTTCTTCCGGTGTTATCTTTTCGGCGCATCGGGTTTAGGGTTTAGGGTTGTGCAAGGCTGGTTTAGGGAATTCGCTTTACCCTAAACCCTTAGCCAGACTTCAGGTTTGGAGCTTCGCACTCCTTGTCTTACATCTTATAGGCCCGACGTATAGGTAAAGTATGTCTATCCTGGTGATGAGAGGAAGGTGGCAAAAGGTCGGGAGAGCTGTTTCCATAATTGGGCCTCTAACACACATCCATAGGATCAAGCAGCAATTAAAGCTTTGCAGTTTCTGGTTTCGGCGTTAGATCTCGGGAGTTGTTTCGAATCTTCGACCCGTGGCTGTATTCCGACTAAGGAACGCATTGCGCAAGACTCAGCCAAAGGCTGCAAGCATCACAAGGAAAAGCCCCCAAGAAGATGCAAGTTCTTCTTGTCGACATCTAGCCTGCGCTACAAGAGCATGTAATCCCTGAGCCCGAAATCTACAATCCTAAACCTAACAGAACAAATCGTGCTTCTGGTCTGTTGCGGCTGGCGGCCCTTCCAGACGGCAGATAATGCGTGCAGCAATTCGGTGCTGAGATGACGATTCGAACTGACAAAACCCGACGTCTACGATTAAGGGCTTATAGGGTTTATTCTGTAGAGGGTCTGGGCGTCAGGGTTCAGGCATCAACGATCCATGCACGCTTTAGGAGGCTGCGCAAGACTCGACTCAGCACTGTCCAGCAACAGAAGCAGTTGGTAGAAGTCTACATCATGCTGTGTTCCAGCAATGATGCTTGCATCGCTGCTCGAATCCTCAATACCACCAACCCTTTAACCCTAAGCTCATAAACCCCTGAAGCCCGAACCCTAAACCTTCAGCCCACCCTACTTAACTCACAGACTGGGGCTCCGGCATGCCCTTGGGGCCAGCCTCTTCAGCAGCAGCGCTATTGGTAGCAGCAGTGTCAGGGGCAGGGGTTGGGGTATTCGGTATGGGTAGGGGTAGGGGTAGCAGCAGGGACAATGGCAGTGGTAGTAGTCGTCGAAGTCGTCGTTAGACGTAGACGTAGTGGCAGTCAGAGTTGGAGTCGTAGTCGTCGTCGTCGCAGTAGAAGTAGAAGTAGTATTGGGGCCGTCGCCGTCGTAGTAGTAGTAGTAGCAGTAGCAGTAGCAGTAGTAGCAGCAGGAGTAGTAGCAGCAGTAGCAGTAGTAGTAAAGGGCTTCAAGATCAAACCCTTACAAGCTATCCTGCGAACATGCAGACAGCACTTGAGTGTCTGCGCCAGCATCATAAAATCTCCAAAATGCAAGGTCACCGGTTAAACTCCTAAGACTTCCAAGGCCCGAAACCCAAAGCCCTAAACTAAGCCCTATCCCCTAAGCCCATGCAGGCCCTAAGCCCCAAATCCGAAAACTCCAAACGACTCAGGTCAGATTCTTGGATCTGCTGGACTCTGCGAACCCCACCAAACACTAACTCCCTGACCACTATGCCAGAAAAGCCTACGTTCGAAATTCACATAGGTGGCCTTGTTATCCGGCCCAATCTAAGTTCTTGTCCAAAAAACGGCAGTGTAGGCTTTGCAGGTTAGCGTTTGCAGTCCAGAACTTACGTTTCTTGTCTTACCCGGCCCCGAAATACAAGCGCCTGTACGGAGAATTCTGCCGCGCGCCTGGGTCAGCAGTACGGCACAAGAGCCAGAACACAACATAGGTAGACTAAACTAATTTAAACTTCCAAAAAGCATGTAGCACCAGGCACCCCCGTGAATCTGCATGTGAGAACACACGTAAGCACATCTGCATATCTGTGCAACTTTGTTTACATGTATATTACATATATATATGTTTGTGTATACATATATATACACACCTGTATGTATTCATGGACACATGTATGTATGTATGCATGTATGTATGCATGTCTGTATGTATGTGTGTGTATGTATATGAGTATATATGCATATATGTATATATACATACATACATACATACCTACATGCCTACATATATATATAGCGTTTCTTCGACATAAGTACACCTGCGTGTTTGTACACATGCATACGATATATATCTATATATATATACATAAGATAGACAGATAGACAGACAGACAGACAGACAGATAGATAGAACTTATAGTATAGATCTCTATAGTAACATTAATAAATATTTATGTTATACTGTGCAAGTGTATAAATAAATAAATACATATGTATATATATATACGTATATGCATGTGTATATTTATATATATATATATATATGTATATATATATATATTATATCGTTGTATGTGTGTACATATATAATACATTACGGCATTGTATACGATGATATGTTACAGTACATAGTAGATAATCATTCTAGGTAGACTATGTACACACACACGCAATGTTGGAGCCGCCGGCGGCGGCAGCGGCGGTGGTGGTGTTCGTTGTCATTGTCGTCGTCGACGTTGTCGTCGTGGTCGAAGCAATACTTGTAGGAGTACCGCTAGGAGTAGGGGTAGTTGTTGTCGTACTATGAAGTCTCCTTGCTGGCATCACCGGGCCCTGTTAGAAGGAGACGTAATTAGGCAGAACATGGAAGAACACCACTGTGCATTTCGGTGTGGTGGGACCCATGCCCATGCTTGACGAGTTGTGGACGTCCTGCCCCTGGTTGGCCATTCAGCCATATTACAAACACAAGACGAGCAAACCATCTACCAGAAACTTCCCGAGCCACAGTGGGCTGTGCAGCACAACTTGAAACTTATGGCAAGAGCGATGCTTTGCCATCTCTACGGAGACTTTGCAACTCTGCTAAACAGAGAACGGCTCACTCGCAACCCGAGGTCCCGGCTGTTGGAGGAAAATCATGCGCTCACCAAAATGGTTACCTCGGGCAAGAGAAACCGCAACAGCGTCTTTCGCTCCTGTTGTTTGCCTAAACCGTATCACAAACTACCCCCCTCACCATAAGCCCTGGCCCCCGTATAACCTCCTTAAACAAAAACCCCATACCCCAAACCCTGAAATGAAAATAACCAGGGCGCTAAACCTTAACACTAAACCCTGCGCCCTCACGATGCCTCGGCGGAGTTCTGCTGACACCTTGATCTGACCTGGCGCATGGCCCATGCAAAGGTGCATGCTTACATGCATACAGAGGCTTACAGAAGACCTCGTATGCACACGAAAGCGATCCAAGACATAAGGCCGATATAGGTATACACACATGTATGTATGTGTATATGTATATATATATATATCTGTGTGTGTGTTTCTTTCTCAAGGCTATATACATACATGTATATACATAGATACATGTGTACATATATATATATATATGTACACATGTTTACATCTATACATCTATCAGAATCTATCTATGTACGTGATTTTAAGCTTATACAGATATCTTAATACGATATGATTGTTTGTGTGCTTTTCATTTGTTTTGATATAGATGGTCAGCCAGTCAGCCAGTCAGTCAGTCAGTCAGTCAGTCAGTCAGTCAATCGGTCAGTCAGTCAGCCAGTGAGTGAGTCATTCAAGCAGTCAGTCAGTCAGGCTGTCAGTCAGTCACTTAGATATGCATATGTGTTTGATTGTTTATTTGCTGACCTGTGCTATCTTGTGCTGTACCGCACATAGCACAACAATCACTTGCAACTTGCATCATGTTTTAATGCAATTTCTCTCACTACACACGACAGCATATACACACAAGTACATTACTTCGCAAAACTGCATGCATCCATACATGCATGCGCGCGTATGTTACATACACATACATGCATACATACATAGACATATACATACATACGTATGTACATACATACATACATACATACATACACACAAACAGAAACATGCCTGCATGCATGCATGGAAGCATCCATGTCATTCTGTTGCAGTACATTGCATTACGTTGGATAAAGGCAACAACAAGATAAGACAATATGCCACAACATAAAATAACAGAACAAAGACAACATACAGGAGCATGGCACAACATGACATTACATTGAGAATTGAGCATTACATTACATTCCATGGCATAGACCCAGCAAAAGGCCGACTGTCATGATCTGAACCAGCCAGAGCCCAATGTGCGCGCAGGCCTGCAGCGTCTTTCTGAGTGACCTGGCAGCCTTGGCAGGTAAGATATATACTAGTTGGGCACGTGGACCCTCAGGGTTGCAATTGAAGACACGGGACAGGAGTCTAATCTAGGGGCCTTAATAACTAGAATAGGGTTTTGGGTCCCATTATACCATAACTATAACGAGGAACCCCCCCAAAATAGTATTGGTAATTATTTAGGCCCCTGTGTTAGCTGATATTGCGTGAGTGAGTGCTCTCCTGTCTACAGCAGATGCCTTGAATCGGGAAGCCTGCATTGCCTGAACCAGGGAAAGCTAGCAGGAGCCGAAAGTCTTGCATGAAAACTCACGACTAGCCAGAAATTAACTCATTAGCATTCGACATGTTCACTCTAGACTAGATACTCTAGCACGCCCCCGGGCCGCTGGAACCCTCCACCCCTAAACCCGAAACCCGGAAACCTTTCGAAACCCTGAAGCCTAAACCAAAACCGCCTGGCGCCGAGGCCCACGCTGCCTTTTTCTACAACAAACCAGAGCTTCTCCGTGATCTCCCCTTGCGTCATCACCTTTCGGGTGATAGGGAGCAGCCGTACGGAATAATGTTGATAGGTGATAATTATTCAGGCTTACTTCCACATTAAGCAGTGAAAGGCTACACATGTAGCATTCCACGAAGGTTGTTCGGGGCGGGGATTCTCGAAACCTTAACCGTGAGGGAAGATATCGGGTCCGACACTTTCCCTTACAGAGGGGCCTTAATGGTCGGAACAGGATCTGGGTGTACTATAGTATAGCTACAACAAGGAACCCTAAGGAACAAAGCTGGTAATTATTGAGTGCTCTATATTATCAGGGTTTAAAGTATCCTAAGCCGTAAACCCTAACACCAAAAAGGCTGAACCCTCTGCCGCAAAACCCTTAAGGGCTAGGACTCTGGATGCAGATTTAAGTGAAGTCTGAAGGCTCTAGGAAATGCGGTTTAGGGTTTAGGGTCTTTAAGGCTTTACTCAGATATTGCCGTTTCCAACAAATATGTTACTACAAGGGACTAGTGTACGTAGGTAATGGGGTCTTAGGGTTATGTTCTACCGCAGTGAAAGTGGAACCCTGGTGATTCGTAATGGCAATTATTCTAAGGGGCAGAGTACCCTGGACCATAACCTTTTCAGTCAGGGTAGGGTTATATGAACCCCAAAAGGCTAAAGGTTACCTACTCAGCTACTAAGTATTACTTTCGGGCGAATACTCACCCAACCAAGTTGATTGCAGCTTTGCATCAAAACCCGCGAAGGCGTCACCGACACTCGACAAATATGCGGAAAACAGCATTCGGGTCGCTGATGCTGGGAATGTATGGCAAAGATCCCCGGTGAAGAACAACACAACCTAAAATATCAAAGACCTAGCGAATTTCCCAAGACAAGGAACAACAACAAACGACGTCACACAAAAACAAAAAAACACACGACTGCCAAGAAGAAATAATGCCGGCAGAACACTGAACCAACAACAACAGCGCAAGAACAGCGAATGTACGGGTCTTGACAATTAGAATAGGGTTGTGGGGACCATTGTACTATAATCATAATAAGGAACCCCCCCCCAAAAAAAAAAAACAAAACAAATAGTATAGGTAATTTCTATGCCCCTATACTAAGACGAACCCACATGCTCAGGCCCCATGCCATCTCATTGGGAGTGAAGCCTCGGGTTCAGGCTTCACGGTTCCTTTAAACGGTTTAGGGTCTAGGGTTGAGGGTTTAGAGTTTAGGGTTCCTTTAGAGCTGTTACAAGGGTTCTATAATAAGTAAGATCTATTAGGGGCAGGATTTAGGGTTTATATGGGAGTTTCCGAAAATAGGGGACCCTAATGTAGTACCCCAACTAGTAGGATCCTTACTATAAGGACCCCAAAATACGGTACCCCTAATTTTCGGAAACTCCCATAGGGTTTATAGCGCTTGATGCGGCTTCTATACGGTTCTGCATGCTTCTCCGGGGGGCCTTATGAAGAACAGAGAGAGAGAGAGAGAGAGAGAGGGAGGGGAGAGAGAGAGAGAGAGACAGAGCGAGAGAGAGAGAGAGAGGGAGAGGGGATTCTACGTGAATCACCTTCTCCAGGGCCCCCTCCTCTGCGAAGCAAAAGCCCGAAGCCCTAGAATAGTGGCCTTGATTATTAAGAATCAGGTAATCATTCCGCCTTCCATATTACTCTAAAACCTGGATACTGGGGTTTAGGGTTTAGAGCTCTAGAACCTGGATCGCCTCTTGAAACACCCTATTGAAACTCTTTCTAAACCCCCATAAGAACCTTGAGGTCAAACCGAAATCTGGGAGTTTCTGAAAATAGGGGACCCTAATATAGTACCCTAAATAGTAGGATCCTTATTATAAGGACCCCAAATAGTTAAGGCACCCCCTGTTTTCCGAAACTCCCAATTGTGGAGTGAACACTCAGAGCTGGTTCATGGTTGGGATAGGATTAAGAATGTAGATTTCTATTCCTTATTGGGGCTAAGTGCCCATAAAATGTAAAATGTTACGCAACTATGACAAAGAGAAGCTGTGAAGCAACAAGATCCATTACGCGTTGCTGTGGTTTTGTGGTGGTCGTGCATAGGGGTTTATGAACGTTTCACAGGTTTTTTTTAGGAAATCTCGATCGCATGTTATAGGCTTCTATCCACTCTTATAGAGTGCTTGACCGTTTTGTCTTTGGTTTTCAGGGGTTGCCTTGGGTTGTCAGAGATTGCATTGGGAAAGAACGTAGAGTCCGTGCGCTTCCAGGCAGGGGTCTCGAATCTCTTCAAAAGCAGCATCTTTTTCTTGGAGGTTCATGGGTAGATACAAGTAAGTTATAAGTAGGGTAACTACATTTTTAATTCATTATGAGGGGACTTATAACTCCACTTATAACTACCCATGAACCTCCAAGTAGGGTTTAAGGAGTACTTAGACCCCCCGACTAACCTCTAACATACCCTAAACACCCACTATTAAGAACCATAAGGGCTCCACTAAAGGGCCTTTGGGGGGGGGTCCTGGTATGGGACAATGTTCAAGGAACGATATACAGAAACCATAATAAGGAACCTTGAAAAGGTAGGTTCTTTAGGGTCCAGGTAGGGTTGAAGGAGTATGGGATAACTGAAACAGAACACCTTGGATTTGGGATGCTGCGCCAAATCAAGAGTTCGAGTGAACACCGGCGCATTAGGACCCGAGCTAAGCAAAAAGGGGCCTTAATAATTCGCACAGGGTTTCTTTAAGTAGGGTTCTGAATTATAGGGGCCTGAATAATTCGAATAGGGTTTTGGGGTATATTGAACTATAATTATACGTCGGAGTGGTTAGATGAGTTCGTGATCGGGTTTAGGGTTTAGGGTATATAGGGATGCTTGGTGGGACCATTTGGGATTCGAGCACATAGCAAGAACATGCAACAACTGTGCAACTATGGTCATCTACTGCAGCTACGAGCATACGATTATGGCTGCCCTCGTGCAGCACCCCCAGTGCTACGTCTAATGTAGGAGCCTGACAAGGAAACACGTGCCCGATAACCTTAAAACGCTAGGATCCATATAAAGAGCCCTATTAAAGCCAAGGTTTCTTAATCAGGTTCCTACATATACATATACATGTATATATGTATGTATGTATGTATGTATTTATGTATGTATGTATGTATGTATGTATTTGTGTATATATATATACACATCGTATGTGTGCATATATATATATATATATATATATATATATTACAAGCAAGGGCAGTCCGAGAGACGCAGTGATGTTGATTCCACGCAGTTCACACAGAGATTTCCGCGAGCAACCTGCCCAGCAACATGTGTGCCGGGGCTGCTGCAACGAGCTGCGTGGCAGCATGAGTGCTTCCGTGCCTGGATCTTTGTTATGCCTAGGGCACGATCGTGGAATCCTGCAGCTTCTCCCGACGGCGCTGTGACCAGTCTTCTGGGCGGCAACTTTCAATACATAAAGGCCAGAATGGTCGGCCTCTGTACATAACGGTTCAAGGGTTCACTAGTTCAGCCAGGAAGGGTGTCGCGACGGCAACTGGAGCCTGCACCGTCTGAGTCTGCGCCGGTTGAGCTTGATGCAACGCCAGCAACACCTCCCGTGCGTCTACTGGCTTTGGTGGCTGGCAACAGCACATGAGACACAAGCTAACGAAGAGTGTGATGGTACCTCCTATGCCAAGAACATGACCGCAAAACCCGAGGACCATGATCTTTTGCTCCTCCACGATGTCAAAGGCCCGCACCGTACTGTCCAGTGCTCTCACCCAGACTGGGTTCGGGGCACTTACCTGAAAGTCTCCAGCAGTCTGCTCTTCGGAAACGAGTGTGCCCGCATAGATGAGCTGCCGGCCTTTCCAGTGAATGCTGGGTGTCGGCTCGCTCGAGAGGCAGTTTGAAGACAAAGGAAAAAGAAGTCCAGACGTCTGACGGATGTGAATGGACTGGGCACGGGCCTGACAATCTGCTAGACTAACAATCACTTGGCCGTCTGCTGAGTCATCTGAATAGAAGGCGAATCTACTACCCATGGCAGCGCTGACCGGTAAAGTAAAGTTCCTCTTTCCCTCCACAACAATCGCTAGCTCTTTTTCCTCCGCCGATGACTGATATTCGCTCCAGCCCCAACAGCTCGCGATGTACAAAGCGATCCCCATTGGCACGAGACATGCCCCAACAGTGGCCGTGATCTTCGCAGGGCGGTTGCAGCCACATCCATCGCACATGGCGCTGCAGGCACCCTAAACCTTAAACCCGAACCCGTAAACCCTGCTGCGTGGCTGAGCCATCAAACTCTGCTTCATCTAAACATTCCTGGGTGGTGCAGCTGGTCGTAAGAGAGATCTCACCCTCAGGGCGGCACTGAACGTGCCGACGGCATTCCGCGCAACCTGGCTCACAAGTGTCAATTTCGGGTTTATGACGGCCTTTTTACAGGGATCTGCAAGGGAACTAAAAAAGGGTTCTGGTGTTTGTAGGGTTTAGAGTTTATCGGGTTCCTTCAAAGGGAACGACTTGGGATCTGTAAACTATAAGGTTTTTATACGGGGTGCTGGCTGCTATAGGGTTTATAGGTTTAGGTATTGAAAAACTTGAACAACTCCCCTAAACTCCCTAAGCCCTACACCATAAAGCCGTAAACCCACAAGCCCTAAACCCTAACCGCCTTCACCCCAAAGCCCTAAATCCTAAACTCTAAACCCTCGACTACTACATCCCTTTCTCCGACCGTCTCCTTCTTGCACTGGCCCTCACGGAACCCTTGTCAAGGGACCCTTGTCGAAACCTTCTAGTACCCGAAACCCTAAAACCCCATCGCAACCCTTATGGAACACTAATGCATCTCCTCAAAAAACCCTCGTAGAAACCTTGAAACCCCTCACCAAAGACCAAAAACAACCCTAAGCCCCAAAACCCTACCTATAGTCTGCATTGTAGTTCCTTTTTTTGGTTAACCCCAAAAAGGAACTACAATGGAGACTATAGGTAAAGCCCTAAATATTAAGCCCTAAACCCTAAATTTCAGGAACCCCTAGGGAACATTTACAAACGCTTGTAGACCCTAAGCTCCACAACCCGACAAGCCCTAAACCCCGAAGCCCCTCAAACCCTAAACCCCTGTACCCCCACCCCAAAGGCCCTAAACCCCGAAAAACCCTACGCTAAACCCACACTAAAGGAACCCTAAAGAATCCTTATGACTCCTAAACCACCCAAACCCCAAACCCTACACTTAAAGGAACCCCAAAGACCCTTAGTAACATAAACAAAAACCCCAAAACCCCAATAGAACCCCCAAACCCCTAAACCCCCAAACCCTACACTTAAAGGAACCCCAAAGACCCTTTAAGGAACCTTTAAGGACCCAAACAAAAACCACCAAAACCCCAACAGAACTCCCCCCTTAAACCCTAAACCCCAAAACCCCAAAACCCCAATAGAACCCCCCCCCCCCAAGCCCTAAACCCTAAGCCCCATAGATCCCTTATGGATCCCTTTAAAGGAATCCTTATAGATCCCTTAAGGAACCCTAGAACCCCCGCCCCCTCCCCCCCGTCCGACGCTTCCAGGCTCAGAGGCCCGGCGCCTCCGCGCGCTCCGAGCGGACCAAAGGGTTCAGGAAGTTCACCTCACTTCAAAGGGATCCCTTAAAGGGATCCTTAAAGGGATCCTTTAAAGGGATCCTTAAAGGGATCCTGAAAGGGATCCTGAAAGGGATCCTTAAAAGGGGGGTTGTTTCAAGGGTTTTGGGGTGTAGAAGGGTTTATAAGGGTTTGTACGGGTTCTGAAGGGAACCACTTCACTGAGATTCCACATGGGATCCATAAAGGGGTTCCTTTAAGGTCTTACTAAGGGTTCGTTTATGGGATCCATAAGGGGTCCTTTAAGGGATGTAAAAGGGTTCCCTCAAGGGATCCTTCAAGGAACAGGGAAAACATAGGCTACTAGAAGGGTATTCACCTGACTTCAAAGGGTTTCCATCTGGGCTTAGGGTGTAGGGGTTTAGGGCTTAGGGTTAGGGTTTGGGGGTTTAGGAAGTTCACCTCACTTCACATGGATCCCACATGGGATCTATAAGGGGCTCCTTTAAAAGGATCTCAAATATGGGCTTAGGCTTTAGGCTTTTAGGGCTTAGTGTTCAGGGGTTCCTTTCTGGGATCTCTAGGGGTTCCTTTAAAGGGAACCCGAAGGCGTCTTGATTCTGAGAAAGGGGGCCTTGAAGGCTTCCAGAAAAAGGCTTCCTTAAAGGGATCCTTTAAGGAAAAGGGAACCATAGGCTAGGGTTTAGGGTTTAGGCTTTAGGGTTTACTATAAGGGTAATGTAGGAACCTGATTAAGAAACTTTGGGCCTTTATCAGGGTTCCTTATATGAATCCTACTATTTTTTGTGGTTATAGGCCCAGGGTTTCTTAACCAGGTTCCTACATTAGGAAGTTCAGCTCATTTCCAAGGGATCCTTTAAAGGGGGGCGATAATAAGGGCTCTTTAAGGGTTCCCTCAAGGGTTTAAGGTTTATACGGGTTCAAAAGGGTTCGGAAGGGAACCATAGGGCAGGGATCCTCAATGGCGTCCTTGAACTCCTTTACAGCGAACCCCAGAAAGTTGGAACATCGATTTCATGCTGGGATCCCTTATACTTTACCTTAAGGGCATGGGGAGAATGATGTTCCAAGTTTCTGGCTTCTGCTATAAAGGTTTAGGGCAAGGAACCTCGAGGGGATCCTTGAAGGGAACCTTGCAGGGTTCCTTTGACGGCTCCTGTAAGGGTTGCTTTACGGGATAGGGAACCATAGGGGCTGATAAGCGTCTACATGGTAAACATATATAAGGGCTTAGGGTTCAACTTCTTGGGGTTCGCCTCACTGAAACGGGAACCTTAAGCTCAAAGGATCATGGGACTTAGTAAGTACGGGTGTAAGGACCCTAATCAATTGGGATTACAAGAAATTCTAGCTGTAGTTGCCTTATTTATAACCCTTGTTACTAACCCCTTCAAAGGGGACCATAGGGGCTTCTTAGCGTCTATAAGAGCACCATAGGGGCTTAGGGTTCAGCTTCTAGAATTCAAGGACAACTTGGCCCAGGGTTCAGGATTTAGGGAGTTGGGGTTTAGGGTTGAGTTCAGGGTTTCGGGTTTGGGGTGTAGGGACCCCCGCACTGCAAGTCAAACTTCTAGAGCGCCCAAGAAAAGCAGTATACACAGACTCACCTCTTAGCATGGATGCACAGATCTGCCAATAGCTGCATCTGAGGCACCCCAAAGACATGTATGTATGTATGTATGTATGTATGTATGTATGTATGTATGTTATGTATGTATATATATATATACACACACATTTGTTTATACATACGTAACATGTTCATGTTGATATACATATATGTGTATTTAAGTCGTTAACCATTTCTGTAAATGTGTTCTTGAGTCAAACTCCTGTTTACACGTATGCTTGCATTTATGACCGATATTCTCATTTTGATAATTACCCATACCCCAAGAGTTAGTCGGAAAGGCAACCCTCAACCCGTAACTTCAGAGCCCTCAACTAATATAGGAGCCTTAGTAATTAGAATAATGCTTTATGGGGGGTATATCATACTATAACTATAATCGGGGACTCCCAAAATGGTAGAGGTAGTTGTTAAGGCCCGTATATCAAGTTCCCGGAAGAGAGCCCAGGCAACCTGTTGGCACATCCAGCAGCTTGACTTGACCGCTCAACGTCAAGAGAAACAAGACCCCAAAACCGTGCCGCCTCGTCCAGCAGCTTGATCCACACCTTCTCCTGGCAGCAGCGGATCTGTGTCTCTAACGCGCTGTTGCCGGTGGGTCTTGTGTGAAGGTATGGATTAGTAGGATTTCTGGTCTCGGGTTGGGGATTTCAGGATTTTCGATTCGGGTTGTATACACATGGGAGTTTCCGAAAATTAGGGGTACCTTATTTTGGGGTCCTTATAATAAGGATCCTATTATTTAGGGTAATTACTATATTAGGGTCCCCTATTTTCGGAAACTCCCACATACGAAGTCCCCTGAGCCTCTAGTCTAAGTGTGCTGCTCCCTTACAGCCCTCTGGAAGGAAGCTCGTATACAGGATCCGTTCAAAACCAACACCAGGGCGTTCTTAAATATCTCGATGGCCTGCGTAAGGCACCACAGCCCAGTGCTATATTCATAAATACAAATATCTACGCTCCAACTCTAGTTCCAAACCCTCTATACCGCTCAGAGATACAATTACTGAAGTGAAGTGCATACTCGAAATCCTGCACATCGGGGGTAAACCCGACGGCTCACAGCCAGGTGGGCTCCGCCCGTGCTCCGGAGCCAAGCATAACCACAACATCTTACAAGCTACCTTAAGCTGCCAGAACCTGCTTTATGTAGGATCTTGCAAGAACCTAGAATATGGGATTCATAGGGACCCCCACAACAAAGTTGGGTTTTGGCAGCTCGAGGCACGGAAATCCGACGATTGACCACCACAATTCAAGCCCTCGACACGGCCAATGCTCCCACCCCACCTGCGGTCGCCCTTCTCTCCTTCCAAAGCACCTCGGGCCAGCACTTGCCGTAGTTTGTATTACATGAGATCAGAACATTTTCGTTCGCAACCCTCACTTCTGAACCTTGAACCAACAACCTCACACTTATAACCCCAAGCTAGACGTTGCGCTGTCGCGCGCTATTGAGGTCCAGAGGATTGTTTTTATTGCACCGTACCCTGCGTTGAAACATCATCAGTCGACATCTCGGCTGGAGCGCCATCGATGCCAGCCTTCGAAAAGTCCCTCAATGCACGATAGGCTTCAGAGCGACTGTTGAGAGCGGGCAGCAAGATGCGCACGGCTAAGCTTCCACGAGCTCTAAGCAAGCCCTGCAACAATCCTTGGGAGGCCTTGCTCAGGATCGTGAGGTGTAAAGCGACAAGGGGGACTCTACAAGAATGTTAGCCGCGAACTTGCGCCCTCGCATGCACGATATCAAGCGCTAGAGCCGCTAGAGCGTAACCGTGCCCAGAACCCCAAAGGAGCAACTTAGTTTAGGCGCGCTCACTCTACCAGGTTCCTTCTTAAGATCTACCGTGTATGGAAGCTTCAGAAAAGAGCGGTCCCTGAATACAGACTCTTTAGGTAGTACCTGGAGGACCAAATGACCCTTAAAAGTAGGGGCCCTATACCCATATACTATGAATCCCTATATGGTATATGAACCTTAAACCCTTTTAGGTTTCATTTCGTTCTTAAGGTAGGATCCTTGATCTGGGATCGCGTCTATGAAGGGATGCCTGGTGTGAAGACACGCCGATAACACCTTCAGAAGACTGAAACAACCCGAGTCATAACACGCTAATATCCCACCGCAAAACCAAAACACAAAACCTGCAGTGAACCCGCTGGCTCTGTCTAAGTCCTAACTCGTTGGAAACGCGACAGTTCCATACTATGGGGGCTGGTCGGCTTCCTGAGGACGTCCAGCTTTGAGGAAAAAGGAGAGAAGCTCTCGGACTTTTGAAGCGAGGGTACACGTGGGGACTCACGATTTATATGATATATAAGGTATAATACAATATACATAATTATATATATATAGTAAAATCATATATATATATATATATGTATGTATGTATATATATATACATATATATATATATATATGTAGAGAGAAAGGCGTTTATGAATTGTCGTTCTGCAGGGCTTTATGAACTCTCACAGAGGGCCCCAATAGTTTGACAAGCTTTTTCGGATCGTATCTTAAAACGTATCTGGTTTTAGCAGGGTTTTGCAAAGGGGCTACAGGGGCTGAGCATGCGAGCACATCTTAGCATCGTGTTGTATGAGCTATGACCGTCTGACAGGCTTTCAGAAGTTATTGAGTCAGGGCTTAATATAAGGCCGGCCTAAATAATTAGAATACGGTTTTGGGGGCCCACTATACTATAGTAATAGTAAGGAACCCCCAAACTTGTACTGGCAATTATTTAGGCCCCTATATTAGTTTCCTTGGTCAAGGGCGCAGGTTTTGGGGAAGAGCGACAGGGCTACAGGAAAGAACAGCACACAACCTGTGATCATCTTGCCTTGTTGGACCATGTGCAGGTGGCATTGTTCGCAGTTCAAGTGCTCCACTGAAGTCTTTGAGAAGACAGTTTCAACACCCTATCCCGAAACCCACATGACATGATTAAGGTCGTCTACCGCAATATTGGCCTCAGTTTGGTTGGGCCCCCGGCTGCTTAAAGGCCTTGTAGGGGATGGCATAGACCTCGGCAAAGGGCGGACGTGACTCATTCTTTGGTCTCGATGGTCCTTGTACCCAGGTTTCCCAGTATCTTCGAAAACATGAAGGTTCTCATTTCTGCTTTGTAGATTTTTTGGTAGAGAGCACCGAAACTAAGCAAGACATCAGGCTGCCACTGCAGGACCATCTTGCAGTGACTTCGGAAGAACATTTTTCAAAAGCTAACGGGACCCCAGTTTCATCGCCTCAGCAATACGTAGTAGGGCCCTGGTTTTCGGACACCTCCGGCTGGGCGCGCCATGTCCCTGCTAAAAAAATCGCAGAGTGGCCAATCTCGTCTGGACTTAGAGGATCATGGGAATTGGTAACTGGGGTGACAAGTGGCTATTAGGGTACTTATGACCTCAATTACTTACTACAAGTAAGTCCATGAAGGCCCTAAACCCTATAGCCTTCTAGAATCCCTATAGATCCCTTTAAAGGCACCCTTATAGCAGCCTTATAGTAACCCTTTAACTACCCATGAAGCTCCAAAAAACTCCCTGCAGGCCCCTGGCAACGGAAGGCTCCACAGCTTTGCAAGTCGCCAGATGGCGCCTTGGGAGCTAATGTTTAGGGCTGTAGGGGTTTAGGGGTTTAGGGCTTTAGGGGTTTTGGGTTTAGGGGACATTTGGAGTTTGCCGGTTTCATGTTTTGGGCTTCCGAATGTGATTTAGCTTAATCTGCCAAAACCTACTTTCTTGTAGGGTCCATATAAATCCCACTTCAAGGTTCATGGGAAGAACCTACAAAAAAAAGCAGGTTATGGTAGATGAAGGTAGGGGGAAAAATGCTTGGGGCTTAGGGGGTTCATCCTCAGGTTTCCTCGAGAAACTCTGACATTAAGTGCTAGGCTTCTGTCCTTTTTTGCCTTGCTTTTTGCAACTGTAGAAACCTCCCTAGGGCTACAGTCCACTACGGGCTATTAGACCTTAAGGGTACCTTAATCTACCCTTAATAGGGTCCTAATAGGGATCTTTAGGGTCTAATAGCCCATAGTGGGTTGCCTAAACAGTAATAACAGTAAGAGTAGCCTATGTATATTTTGCGACCAAACATCTCTCGCAAACGGCAGCAAACAGCAACAATCCTGTCGCGTTTAGATATTCTAGCCTAGCAATACTCGGATGATCCTACGTGTAGGAATGTTACGTATGGGAATTTTCCACGGTAATGAGAGGGCTACATTCAACGACAGCATATCATAACAACATAGTGTAGAATGCGATGAGATTTTTCTGTTGTGGTCGAACATAGTAACCCTAAACCCTAAACCCTAAATATAGTCTCTTCCACACCCCTGCCGTCGAAAACTGTCGAAACCTAAAGCCTAAGCCCTCAAACCCTTGAACGGTAAAGCCGGAAACCCAACACCTCTTGACAATGCTGTCCAGATCCCCACCTACCTACCCAAAGGCCCCAAAGTAGTTCCTTTTTGGGATTACCTTATAGAATTCTAAATATGAACCCCCAAAAGGAACTACTTTGGGGCCTTTGGGTAGTTAACCCCCTAAGCCTATAGATTCAACACCCAAATGCTAAACCCTGAGAAACAATTTGATCTTCTAGCAAGATAAACTTGATAGCACGCTATAAGGCCGTTGACGTAGTACGCCTATGGAAAGCCCTAAAACCACACCAAAACCCAAACAACTGTAAACACCCGGAATGCAAGAATATCCCTTTAGCTCCCCATAAGAATCTCTTCTTATCCCTATAACTCCCAATTAAACAACGATAAATCCCGAGCAATGGCAGCTCAGCTCCGGACGTGTTGTACAGTAACGACAATTCGCCGAAGCACTCACCGGACCTTGAGGAAAACTGCATCATCTAGCGGCCTTACTAGGTGGGGCTTTTAAAGCTATTGAAAAATATTAGAAAATAAGAACCTCTTAAGCCCTAAAATGGAAAATATATAAAATGTTCCAAAGCCCTACCTAGCTTAATAATATGAAGAGGGTCTTGGGGTCAATTGTACTACCCAAAGGGCCCAAAGGATCCTAAGTCCCTATATCGTAGAAGGTAGGGTTTCTATAGTAGCAGGAATTACTAGGGTTTAGGGTTTAGGGTGCTAGTACGATTTAGGGAACTATCGCCCGTAACAGTACCTGGAGCTTTTGCGGTTTGAGTTGAAGGTACTAGTTTCAGGGTCTTGCTTAAGTTACCCGTTACCCTAAACCCCTAACCCCTAAACCGTTAAAGAGAGTTGTCGGGTCGCCTTGGGGTTGCAGATTGCAAGACAAGACATGTGCCGGTAATGCTTCGAAGACGTTTGGAGGATATACACGGGGGTTGATCAAAATCATGGGCCCTTTGTGGTCCGCATTATCGTATACTCCTTATAGTTTAGAGGACCATCAGGGGCCCATAATTTTGATCAACCCACACATGGGTGCACCAGACTACGGTCATATCAGGGCTATGTGGAATGCTGTTACGAAGCCGAAAATCTTAACCCTAAGCCATCAGCTAGAAGTTCAGGGACGTTTTGGGTTTAGGGGTAGAGCCTGTCTGCAAGGACAAGAGACACCAGAACATCGGCTGAGGAGGCACCGAAAGCACAAGGCCCAAATCCTACATCCTGGTGAACCCTAGAAGGTAGGGATGGTTATTTAAGCCAAGAAGAGGTGTTCCGGGGTCCTACAATGGCTTTTGCAGGGTTCTTTGAGGGTTCGATAGAGTATTACAGGAATCCTAAACCCTAAACCTTGGAACCTGAGGTGGGCTCGCAAGAAACTTCGTATCCACCCATGCGACCTGCTTTGGCCACAGCCGCTAAAACCCCAAACCCTAGAATCCTGTACTGCCCCTGCACCCTGGGCCAGCAAGCCAGCCAGCCATGTTGAGTTAGGGTTGAAAGGGTTCGCAAGAAATACTTTTGGGTTGCAGCCCGCCTAGGGAGTTTCGCAAGACTAGGCATCGGTCCCTTTGCAGAGGTCCTTTGAAAAAGGATGCCATTATTTAGGGTCTACCATCATTATCGAAAACTGCTGCATAAGGATATTGCTACGAGTAATATGGGCTGCTCCTTCTAACGCCTGCTTATATGATCCTTCCATGGCCCTCTTCGACAATTGTAAGGTCACGTAAATACCACCGGCCCCTTTGCAGCAAAAGGGCCCAAAACCAAACTGCAACAGCCTACACGGGTCCGTACGAAACCCAGACCCCTACCCTGTCATACACCCAACCCTACCTTAATGCCAAATAGCCACCTCTTTAAGGACTCATCATAATATGCAACCCTAGACAAGCAGGTTTTGTACCTACTTGTCGGGTATCATGGGGAACCAAAGGTTAACCTTTTTCAAAATATAAGGATTATATAGGGATTATGCTACCCCAAAAGGTTAAAGGTTACCTACTCTACTACTAGGTATAGGGTCCAGGTATGCCCTAAAGTCCCCACAGCCCCGAAAGAGGCTAAAACACCCTAAAAGCCCGAAGGTCCTGAAGCCCTAGAGGGTTTAGGGTTTAGGGGTTTATGGTTTAGGGGTTTAGGGGTTTAGGGGTTTAGGGTTTAGGGCGTTTAGGGGTTTAGGGTTTAGGGACCCGCCCCATCAAGCCAAGGACTCCTTGAAGGCTTCGAATATAGAGGCCTTAATACTTAGAATAGGGTTCCAAAGGGGTTTATAAGGGGTACTATAAGGGATCTATGGTAGGGTACTATAGTATAGGGGCCTTAATACTTAGAATAGGATTCTGGGGTGTATCCTACTTTAGTTATAATAAGGAACCCACAAAATCGCAAAAGGTACTCATTTAGGTCCCCTATGTTATCATGGGATCCATAGGTCTCCGGGGCTTGGGGAGATCTAGCCACATCCCAAAACCTGACATATCTCCAAGCTCGACAAAGAGTCCTTGACCGACACAGGGCTTAGGACTAGACCCTTAATTCCCTAGGCCGTAAGCCCAAACCCGAACCATGAATCCAGAAACCCCTAAACACTTGACACCTAGACCACTTTTTGCATGATTAATAATAGTGAATATTACTTAATTAGTATGATTATGAAGAGGTGCTATCATCAGAATTATAAGGACCTCTATACAGTACTGTAGGGCCCACTATACTGTAATTATAATGAGGAGCCCCCAAACTAGTGTTGGTAATTATTTAGGCCCCCATATCACTAAATCCCTTATAGTACCCTTATAGACCCCCTTTCAGAAACCCTTGGCCCCTATTTTGGCCCGTAAAGGCCCGGGCGTTAGCCGGCACAAAGGGGGACAATCTTCCACTGGCCGAAGCAGTTGGACCTGGCTATCAGGGTTCAGGGCTCTGAGCGTACTGTAGAAGCTAGAAAGTTGGAACATCATTAGCCTCATGCCCTTAAAGTAAAGGGAATCCCAGCATGAATCATCCTAAATCGATGTTCCAACTTTCTGGGGTTCACTATAATTAGAATGGAGTTTGGGGGCCCATGATACTATACTTATGATATGGAACAAGCCCCTATATCGCTAAATCCCTTATTGTACCCTTATAGACTCCTTTCATGGAACCCTTTAAGGGAACCCTATTCTAGTACGTAGGTATTCATTAAGGCCCCCTTTTTTACGGAAAGGTTGCAGGGCGGCAATCTGCATCCGATCCTGTATCTCTTCTAAGTATCCTGGGATGCTGATACGAACCGCACGAAAAACACCAGTCCATCTGCTGAGTCCTAAACTCGCTATCTAGAAGACTCTACAGCTTAGGTTTAGAGTTTAGGGTTTAGGTCGCCATCCTAAACCCGAATCCCTTTCATGCAGCTGGAACTTCGGCAGGTGCCTTCACTTCTCGAATGCCATCAGGGAAGTCGACGCAGACTTTTCCCTGCGGCCTGGTATCTGGGTTACTTGACCCTACGGCACTGGAGTCCCGTGTATTCAGGATTTTGGGGCGCAAAAACCTATCCTGCATCCATATTGCTATCTGCATCTGTCTCTATGTCATGTCCTACACCTAGATCTTGATTTACAAATCCAGTCGATCTCAACCAATATAAAACCATGAATCTCAAACTTGAAAACAAATAACTGTAGGCACACATGCAGACGAACTATGTCATGTGATGGTTCTTACAGTAGTTGTTTCTGCGATCAAGCCCGTCACTACTATCGTTCTTGATGCCACACTTGTTGCTACCCGTGCTGCTGCTGATTCGATTGCATGTTTATGTTGCTATCACTGTTGACGTCAATACCGTCAAAATTCCTCGTCCTACTCCTGCTGCCCTTCTTGCTCTTGCCCTTGCTCCTACTACTGTCGTGCTCCTGCTCCTACCGCTACCCCTTCCCTGTAATCCAACTCCTACTACCGATACTACAACAACTACAACTACAACAACAACAACTACTACTACTACTACTACTACTACTACTACTACTACTACTACTTCTACTTCTACTTCTACAACTCCCACTCCTACTCCGACTCCTACTCCTACTCCAAGTGCCACTGCCAGTGCTACTGCTATTGCTGCTGCTAGTAGTGGTAGTAGTAGTAGTAGTAGGCGCCCCCCCCCTACCAACCCCCCCCCGTGGCTGAGCAAAACCGGGTCTATTTAGAAGCTCAGGGTTGTGAGTTACACGAATGCTACGCCCACCCACACACGGAGCTCGAGCAAGCGTACCGCGTGCAAACGCGGC
>BGNK01000070.1:0-17416 GCA_003297005.1 Symbiodinium sp. clade A Y106
TAGATAGATATGTGGCTGCCCCCTTCCACTAGCGAAGATGAGATATCATGCCGATTGATATTCCGTCATTCAGAGAAAAGACAGCCAAAAAGGTAGGTACATGAGGGGGGGGGGGTAGCTATATATATATATATATATATTTCTATTATTTTTTCACCTATACAATATATACATATACATATATAATATATAAGCAACTTGAGGATCTTAAGTCCAACCTCGAAAAAGCCTACCAGTGCTTCAGGGCAAGAGCCGATGACTGTTCCGGCCCACAGCATCATCCTCACAAGGCGTGGCGTTTTTTTGGGGGTTTAGGGTTTTAGGGTTTGTGGTTTTAGGGTTTGTGGCTTTAGGGTTTGGGGTTTGGGGTTTTAGGGTTTAGGGTTTGGCGGTTGAGGGTTTAAGGCGTGGCTTTTAGGGTTTGGGGTTTAGGGAACAGCGGAGGAGGCAATGCTGGCAGTCATCAAGTCCGGTTTCAAAAGGGTTTAGGGTCTAAAGCGTGGCGTTTAGGGTTTGGTTTGGGGTTTAGGGAACAGCGGAGGAGGCAATGCTGGCAGTCATCAAAGGTTTCAAAAGGGTTTAGGGTCTAAGGCGTGGCGTTTACTGTCTGGTGCTTAGTAGGGAATCGGAGAATGGATCCCTATAGTAGTTCCTATATAACCCCAATAATGGTCTCCATAATCCATTCCCCCATTCCCTACTAAGAATCAGGCAGTTGAGGGTTCAGGGCCGAGGTACGTGGCGCTGGCTGGTACTTCTGTCCGTGCTGGAAAGAGCAGTGGGCCTTGGGGTAAGGCTTTACAGATGTCTTTCTCTATGCAAGATATGCCAAGGAAGCAAAACTGCTACCGGTGAAACAGCATTTAATGGTGACATAGGACTGGGGGCTGCTGGCACTGCTCTTAATTGAAATTCGAATCGCATAATGAAGTCTTGTCTGCTTTTTGTGTGGAGGCTGCCTTTCTTCCGACGACTGATTGCCGAGCCTTGGCCAATTGAGTGGCTGAGCGATGGTGCGACGAAATTAGGGTTAAGGCTAAGGTAGTCATCGACATAGATATCCACCAAAGCTCTTGGCATTGTCGATATCTCCATTAATTACATACCCAGGTCGTGAGCGTATCAATGATGGAAAGCATGCCCTGGATGATGGGTCTGATGCCGACAATGAGCATGAGAAGTTTCGATGTTGATAATGATCCAGCGATTTCTGGATGTTCCCTTCATGGTTGTCAGCAGCCGTGCTCCGAGGACCACCGTGCAATTGGGAAGTCACCGATCATTGCAGGGGCCTGAGCACGGTCAAACCCTTGCAGGAATGGATAGAAGTGACTATTCCGTTTGCTTTGGCTGCAGCCTTGAGAAGAGCAACAGGTCTTGGATACGATCTATTCATGCAACTTCGAGATGCTCCTAAACCCAAAACCCGAAACCGCCGGGTCAAGGTTCAACGTAGATCCAGTGATCTCCTGAGTCATACGCTGCCATCCCGCTGGCAACGCAGCATGCCCGCCGAAACCAGACCTCCTCCACGGTTTAGGATTTAGGGTTTAGGGTGAAACCGCTACACTGGTTTCACTCCGGCCACGCCCGATAGAAATTTTTCCCACAAGCCTGCAAGCTGCCCTAGGCAGGTAGAAGGAAAGCGGCCCTGCAAAAAAAAGAAACGTGTGCTTCTTTGCAGCAGGTGCCTCACGCCCTTTCTGTGATCATTTTACGTCAGCTCTTGGTCTATGCCTACACGGACAGTGCCGGGACCCCGGACAGAGAACCTTCGGGTAGGACAAGCTTCGTACAGTGATCTTTTACGTACTTTGTGTGGTAAAACTGCACAGAAGCAGACAAGAAAGTCGGCTCTGCGGAAGAAGGACAACATCAAGGAGTGATAGGTGCAGGCGAAAGCAACCAAGACAAGTGAGCTCCAGCGAATCATAGTCGTCATATCACGGGTGTGTGTGCGCGTGTAAGTGTCTGCGTTTGTGTGTGTGTGTTGCGTTCTCGTCTGAGGGTGGATGAGTTCACGGTCTGCCAGCGCTATTGACTTGGACAGCCGCAATGCCGCGACCGAAAGCTGTGCCGAACAAGGTCAAGGAAGCCACTGCGACGCTGTCGCCGAACATGCTTCGTCAGCTGCAGAAGGCCTCAGCCGCATCTATTCCAGTGGACATCGAACAGCTTGGCCGACACACCCAAACCCTAAAAAACCCTAAACCCGTTCAGCGAACGCCATCGCTATGCGACCTTCACTATCTGTTTGCACACTCGAGTTTCAGTATGTACATACCGCCAGAGACAACTTACAAGCTTCTCGAGTATGAATGCCTTTCCTGACTAGTGACTTGCGGCTCAACGTCTTCCCGAAGCCAAGAAAACTCAGGGTGTACAATCTTCTAGAAATGCCACAGAAGCTGAGCAGATCTGGAGTATTGAAGGGCATCAAGATAATTTGCAATTCTGGCAGCCTCAGCTGTCTCTCAACTCAGAAACGCCTGGATTGACCGAGTGTGAGTGCCTAACTCAGAAACCCGAAGCCCGACACAGGCGGCATCCAACTGTGGAATGCCGGAGCTGTGCAAGGCCGCTTTATTTTGGAATTGTTTGCGGGGGGAGCAGGTTGAGGTGCTGGGATTGCAACAATTTTTAATGCCTGGTTCTTAACCCAACTATTGTAGAATCCTAATTACCTAATTAATTTCCCGTATTGTGCCCTACGATTCCCTTTTGCATTTACATTGCTTATACTACTATATGACATCCCCCGAAACCCTATTCTGCTTATTCAGGTCCCTTTGCTAGGAGCTGGAGAGTCACTTGTGCAAGGGCCTCGAAGTCAAATTGGGGCCTAAACAATTACCAATGCTATTTTGGTGGGTTCTTAGTATACTTATAGAATATTGGGCCCCGAACCCTATTCTAATTATGAAGGACCCTATATTATCAGTTGGAGTTGGTTGACTGGAACAGCCTCGGCGGAAATGTGCGAGCAACGTGAGTCCGAGTAGTGGCATTCTTGCTTACCTTCAGCGCCCCCAGGAAGGCAAGCAAAATGAAGATTCCTTGCTACAAGGATCACTAGCTCTGGCCACCGGGCCCAAGTTGGAAGAAACCACGCACGCAAACTTTGAGTTTAAACAGATTGGCGTGAGGATCGGAAGCCTCCATCCCCAAATTCCTAGCCTGGGTCCCCAAACTCTAAACCTCTACCCCCCTCAGGCCGCAAACCTTCTACCCACTCTACCACAGACTGTAGTACTAGCCCTTACTACGACCACTAGGAATATTCTCGAAGCCGTAATAATTGCTATTCGTATTTCTTCCTTAGGGTCTTAGGGTTCCTTGTAGCCTCTATATTTGGCCCAGGGCCTCGGGCCCTCCGGCTCGAGCTTCCTAGGATGATAGGATTCTAAGTTTTTTTAAAGACCCGAGCTTTGAAATCCGAAGTTTTGGTCAGAAGGGCTTACTTAGCGCTTATCGGGTTTAGGGTTTAGCTGCTTAGCTCTAACCTCAAGCCTCAAGCTACGCCCCTAGCCCTTAAAAGAGCCTCGCAACCCCGATAGATCCGTCAGAAAGTCTGGACTGGTCCAGCCCTAAGCTCCCGAACCCTTCCTGTAAATTCAAGCCTTAAAACCTTAGGGAGCCTTGGCCTCATACAGCCCTAGAAAGGCCCCAGAAGCTCGGGAGAGAGGCCACCCTAGAACCCTAAAACCCTAAATCGTGTAATTCTAGGGCCCTGAAAAACACCCTACACGCCTAACCCCCAAGCCATGAACATCCATACCCTCCCTAGAGCCCGAAACACCTGTACCCCTAAAGCCGGAAACCCCCTAAAAATCCCAAACCCCTAAACCAGAAAGGCCTGTTGTCAGAAGCTCACGGAATCTTCGGAGACTGCCAAGCCAGCTTCTGCCTCCCCCGTGAGCTCAGGCCGGGTGTCGGTCTCTTTTTTTAATGTTTTGTATTTTGTGGTTTCTGGTTTTTCGTGGCACACAATCCAAGCTCATGCTGACAAAGGTTTTTCTTGTAGGTTTGACGCTGAAAATAAGCTCAGCTTTGTTGGGTGGTTTAGGTCTGTGGGTTGAGTTTAGGATTGTGGGTTTAGTTTGGCTTTTTCCTTGCAGTTTAGTTGTAGGTTTGGGTGTAGAGACACTCCACCAAAATTAAAAAAAGGGTTTCTCAGTTTTGAAGTGTAAACTACACTCGAGGTTTACGTTGCAGGCTTCGGGGTCTGGGGTGGGAAGTTCAGTGGCAAGTCGGAGTTTCTTTGAAAAGAGGGACCCTAATATAGCACCCTAAATAGTAGGATCCTTATTAGAAGGACCCTAAACCCAAAACCCTAAATCCTAAACCCTAAACCCGAAAACCCTTAAAGGTAACACAAAAAGACCCTCAGGTCCAAAAGCCTAAAGCTCGAACTCGACAACATAATCTTCACCTGGCAAGGTCACGTGGTAAAGAGGCGCATCTCAAATGCATCGTCCCAACCGCAGGCTGGTTTGACAACCTAAAAAGTGAGGTTTAGGCCTTAGGGTTTAAGGGCTCGCTTACTTACTATGGAGGTTTGAAGAGTTTGTACACTTTGCCCTTATGGTCCCTATGAGGCCATTGTAGAGTATTTGGATTCCGCCAAAACCCTTGAGCTCATAGCTGAACCTCGCTTGGCGTGTCCGAGTATGAGTGTGGAGCCCCTAAGTTTACGGCTTACTTAAGGTTCAGTGCTTTTTTACATGGGGTCTAATGCACATGGGCGCCTTGGAATCAGGGAAAACCGCAAGCACTTGGGACAGCAGAACCCTAAATCCTAAACCCCACGAGACACCCCTTGCTTTGGAGCCCTAATTCACCCAGCTTGGCTGGCATTCAAAGGTTAGTTTTCGTTGGCCCTGGAATCTACTTCCCTTCTTGCCCAAAACCCCAGCCATTGTCTGCGATGCAACATACGTGCAGTCGGTCCGTCCATCCGTCCCTCCATCCCATACATGTACACACAGATATGTAAATATACATACCTGTTGTATGTTCAGACATACATGAACTCCTACACATGCGTGCTTATGCCAGGCCGCGCATTTGGATTCTTGACAACGGATCTTATTCATGGTGTTTCCGTGCGTTTCTAGCGACCTTTTTGCACTTGCAACTCATGTCGAGTCGTGGAGAAGCTCGGGGTGTGGGTGCGGTGGTGCTTCAGCAGCAGGTACTATTAGGCTTTGGGGGGTGGCTTGGCAAAAGCACGGATCATGAGTCAAGACATCATCAGACCCGATTCGAGAATGGTTGCCTTCTCCTGGTCTCAAGTTGTGGGAGAAGCACGGCACAGTTTGGCAGAACGATCTAGTCATGCAAATTTCGGCTTCTCTGCTTGTGACTGTAGTCTATGGATGGGAAGCACGCAAGCCGCTAGTAGGTTTCGGATACTTCAGCAACAACTCCGAAATCTGGCGTGGCTTCGAACCTGCCGGAATCTTCAATTTTTCCCGAAAGGCTAACATACTTTGCCGAAGTCAAGCTGCAACCCCAACATTTTGCCGAAATCTGGCCGGAAACCCCAAAACAAAGCTATTTGTCGAAATCTATCTGCCGCAAAAAACAAATTTGCAGAAATTTGGAACTTTGACACCGAATGCGACAATGGGTTTGTGCCTGGGAGCATTCACTCTTCGGATTTCAAGCTTTGGAGCTGGAACTTTATAACAACCAGCTTGACAAGCAGTTAATGTATTCGACGAACCCGACTTGTTGCTGCAGACCTTGCCAGGCTTGTCCGAGTGTGAGTGTCAAAAATAACAGGGGAACTGCCAAGAGGTCAAACTAGCATTGCGCTGGCGAACCATACAAGCCCAAACTCCAAACACTAAACTTGGTGCCTTTGCCAGGTCCGTCCCGCAGCCTCTTCGGACTCTCGGGGGCTGCCCGTGCTCCTGAGCAAGAAGTCTACCTCGCGAGATTACAAGACTTTAGAGGAAATTGAAGCCATCTGAGAAGGATAGCGCCAGGGATGACAAGCACAATAGTACAATTGAAATCGAGGAACTGCCGGTGCCAAAAGCTCTCGGCGTCGTCCTACTCCTCCTCCTCGTGAACTTCGTCCTTGTGACGGATAATACATAGTGGTATTGCCTTACCACCCCCCAGAAAGCCGTCCTGCCTTGACATGAGCTCAGGGTTGGAGGGGCTGAGATCGTTTCTTTTCCTTTATTTTCTGACCTGAGGAACTTTTAATTAGTGACGAGACACGTAGGGATGCCGTATTCTTGGATCGTGCCTTAGTCCGACACATCCAACGATTCAGAGGGCCAGCATTGTTTCGGCAACGGTGTTGACGTGACCGCCGCCTATTTATGACTCGGTGAGGAGAATCTCTCCATTTCTGGCCTCCATCACTTGCTGAACCTGAAGGTTCTGTAGACCCCGCAGCATGACAAGCATTAATTATCACCCTCTTGAAATGGTGTGTGTTCACTCCAGTGCTGTCGTCACGGCTGCCTTCTTTAGTTTACGGACGTAGACTCTGGAACCCTTTTGTAGAGGGTGTGTTGATCATATTATGGATACCGTGGCAGGTCATCCCTCAGCGAAAGCTCAGCCGGCGGCAGCACAAGGTCGATTTTGATAATGTAGGAACCTGATTAAGAAACCCTGGGCCTATAACCCCAAAATAGTAGGATTCATAAATTCATAAAAGGAACCCAAATAAAGGCCCAAGGTTTCTTAATCAGGTTCCTACATTAGCCTCTGCTGAACTGCGACTTGCGTCTGAAGCTGTCAGGGTGCTTGCAGCGGAAGTGTCCGGCTTTGCAAAGGCTTAAGAACCCGCTTGGCAACGACAAGCCCGACAAGCACATTCGTGTCGACGGCTCAGCCTTCATACCAAGTTGGTAGCTCTTTCGGTGACCAGCTTTGTCGTCATGTCCGCACAGCCAGATATAGCCCTGTGCGAGTCCAGCAGTTCGCAAGAGGTTCTAAACCTTAAGCTTAACTTGCACCGAAACCCTAAAAAGCTTGGCCTTAAACACTGGACCCCAAACCCTGCCGACCTGGACCTATGGATCCTCGCCTGGGTTCTCCGAGGTGTTGTGAGAGCGTAAACCCTAACTACCGAATCTTTGAGGCCGGGAGCGACCTCAAGCATGAAGCTGTGGAGACAGCAAGTTCCAACCACACTCCGCTCTGCGGGGCGCTCAATGGCCATGCGTGGTATTTTGGGCTTAGGGTTTAGCTGCTGCTACAGTTAGTGCTGCTCTAGGTTTAGCCGCACTGCCATGACTACCAGGCAGCTCGAGCTGTTTTGACTGCAGCTGCGAGCTGCAAGCTCACCGCAGAAAGCCCGTATTGCGCGGATCGTCCAAGTGTTGAGTCATCGGAGCTCGTACGCACGATTGGCTCCACAACAAGTGTCATCAGTCATCATCATCGCCATGCTCACAATCATCTTTGTCCTCATGTTCGTCTCAATCCCTCCCCCATCCTATTTTTGTCGCCGGAGCCTGTAGCACCTTGGAAGGCTTGGAGTCCAACTCCAGTATCGGCGCAAGCCCCATGGAGGGAAGGTGGGACTTGATTTGCTCAAGTTTTGGGGTTTGGGGTCACCTCGACCAAACTATCAAAGGCCTGATGTATTTGAACTGAAGTTCGGAGGAATCAAGCCCTTGTAGTCGGGAGTCGGGTGGCAGAGCAGAACACTTCGCTCACGAAGGTGACGGGGGTCACCTCTCGTTTCAGAGACACGAAGCCTGCCTTCCCTGGAGCCGGAGCGTGAGTGCCGCAAGCCATTGCCGCCTGTATATACTTATTACTGTAACTATCGGGGCCTTTAGGAACACCAAGCCCAAAGCACGGTGCAGCACAGGGTCCAACCCAAGTCTATTTCGAGAACCACCCACTTCCTGGCAGGGATTCGGAGAACAGCCGCTCAAAAGCTGTCCGACTCAGCATCTCGGCGCAGACTTTCTATCTACAGACGACAGTTTGCGTGTGAAAGGCAGCCTACGAAACCAGGATCTGTATGATTGAGGGTTACATAGGTTCGCATTGCCAAATTTCGACTGTTGTTGCGAGGTTCCGGCAGCCTCAGGGCGTTTGCAGATGAGATGTCGGAGCTGCGTCGCATCCTTCTGGCCCAGCCGAAGGCAGAGGGCCTGGGAAACGTTCCCAAGCGAGCCACGGAGTTGCCTCTCGGCTGAAGGCTTATTATTAAGGGTTACGTCTCTACGGACCCGAAACCCTAAAATCTCCATGGCTCATGAAGTATTCCTACAAGAGCCCTAGAGAGCTGACATTGATCTGTGGGATCTGAGGCTGGAGGACCTGCAAATGAGCATGATGGAGACCATCCGCAATGAGTTCAAGGGCCTGAAGCTGGGACTTTCATAGCGTTTCACGCCCTAAGTTCTTGTAAGTCATTGCGATGATGCTGTCTGTCTAGCCTGTGTGATGGAGCGCTTATAAGAGCGCCTCGCCTTGAACCCTGAACCCTAGACCCTACACCCAAACCAAATTTAGAAAAAATCCCTTCCGCACCAAGGAAAGAGGCGCAGGAGGAGAAGCAGAGCCCAGAGACTGCCTCGCTGTCCTCGCTTGCCGTCGGCATCACCTCGCAGATTCACAACCTGAGGGATGCCAGGGCCCCAGGGTTTAGGGTTCGAGAGCTTCCAGGGCTCGGGGGGTTTAGGGTCAAAAGGGCCGCAAGCGATTGCAGAAGTCCTGATGCAAAAAGGGCTTGCGGCCCATGGGCTTCCATGATGGCTTGGGGTGGGAAGTGCCTGGTCAAGAACCACTGCCTTCGTTTTCATCACCACCATCACCCAGCCACCACCGCCACCGAATCCGCCACTGCCCCACCGCCACCACCACCACCGTCACCGCAGCAACGCCACCGCCGCCGCCACCGGCACCAGCACTAACACTAGCACCAGCACCATCGCGATTTACCATTCACCACCCACCACTCACCATCCACCATCCACCATCCACTATCCACCATCCACCATCCACCATCCACCGCCACCGTCACCATCATCATGACCAGCATCATCATCATTACGATGCCAGCAGCTAGCATGCTAGCCAGACTAGCAGCCACAAGTGTCAAGAGCAGTAGGCCAAAAACCGGATCCATGCAGTTTGTCTGAAAGACTTGGCTGAGGATCTGCTGTCCATCCTGCACAGCAACGGGTCCCAGGGCAGCGTCTGCAGCTCCACTCGGAATTCCTGCAGCCCGCCTCCGCGCATCGTGGCCATGCCACGAGAGGAGTCTCCCCCCGCTGCGCGCATGGTCGCGCAAGCGGCCACAGCTCCTGTATCCGGCTTCTCTACCGAACCAGTGGTCCGCCCTGCTACAGCCTCGCCCACCCCGGACGGGCGGCTGTCCCCAGCACCCCCTCTCTCCCAGAATTCCCTCGGAGGCTCTCTGCCCTGCTCCGTTCCAGGCTCCGTGATGCCATCATCTCCCCATCTTCGCATGTCTAAGCCCCTGCAACAGCGGCTGGTGGTGACCGCCTCAACCGGCCAGCTGCCTGCTGCAACTTGGCAAGAAGAGCTTCGCATGTCCGGGGCTTAGGGTTTAATGCAGGGGCCTTGATAATTACCTATACTATCTTGGGGTTATTATGATTATAGTGTAGCGGGCCCCAAATCCCTATTCTAATTAAGGCCCTTATATTCGGGGTTTACGGTATCCTTGTCCCCCAAGCCGCTCTACCTCCTTTTGGGACTTAGGCCGGCCGCTCGCCGTCCCCTCCCTCAATGCACCTCGATCTGCACACGTTGATGTCATGGTTCTTCAGCGCATATATATATATATATACATACATACATATATACATATATACATATATATATATATACATATATACATATATATATATATACATATACATACATACACCTCTATAATATTATTATATGTATATATGTATATATATATATATATATATATTAGATATGTTTACCAGATATCCGCAAGCATCTGAGGTACCGCCGCTATGTGGTCCCTTCCTACCAGAAGCCCCCTGGAAGGGCGCCGCAAGCCGCCAGGCCTGCGGCCCGCTCCATGTCCCCCCTTCCACGGACGGGCTATCTGCCCATGGCTCCACGAGGTCGCCACACAGGACTTAGGGTTTAGGGTTTAGAGTTTAGGATGTAGGGGATTTAGGGTTTAGGATGTAGGGGATTTAGGGTTTGGGGGTTAGGGTGTAGGGTTCAGGGTGTAGTTTAGGGTTCCAAACCTTAAACCTCTAAACCCGACACCCTAATTAGACTCGTTAAACCCTGAAAGTGGATTGCAGGATGGATGCCTTCGATGCCGGTGGCGCCCGTGTCGGTGCGATGGTCACCGAGCCCCCGGCAGCGTACGAACATATCGCAAGAGCCTCAGTCCGTCCATTCGCGCCTAACGGCTTAAAGTTTCAATTAAGGGCGCAGCGGCACAGAAGAAGCCGCCCAGGTACAGTGTGAGGCATCAAGGACCACCAAGTGCAAAAGCCACAGGGAGTCGGCTGTCAATCCTAAGCCCTACACCCCATCAGCCAAACACTGAATAGGCAGTTTATTTCGAGGGCTTCAGAGTTCTGTAGCTTTGGTGTAGTATACACCAAGCCCTTGTCCAAGTCGCAGAAAGATGACAAAGCCGATGCGATGAAGACACGCATGGTAAGCATGGTTCATGATGGTGGTCAAGATGTCCACCTGGGACAACACTGCCTCGTAAACACGTACATGGACTACTGAAACCTTCAACAGCCAAGGAACTTAGTTAATTACCACCGTGAGTTGTATGTTATACATGATGGCTCACCAAGTTCCCTGGCCGAAGCATGTCAAAGCAGCCTTGGTTATCTCCCCCATGAAGTTCCTTACCGAGGACCCGATAATGTTGACGCAACACAGGGGGCCGGAACAATTTGTGGTATTCCTTCGGGATTTAGTAGCAACGTAGCCCACTTCCCTGCAATGCGGGCTTCGTCCTTGCTAGGTAGGAGGGAAAAAAGTCTCTGCCCATGCAGTCCCCTCTACGAATTACAGACGGCTGCCTCTCGAGGCCCGCAACAACAATTCACGGCTCCGGTCCCTTCCATTCGCTGCAGGACCCATGTGAGTCAAGGTTTAGGATCTATCATTTAGGATTTCAGGTTTAGGCTTCTAGAGCCTCCAACATCAGCATAAATCAGCTAGAGTTTGCAGTCGAATCAGTGGCCGCTCCCAGCGGTTTCTGCTATTCCGAAGTCTTCCCATGCCCGCCTTTATATGTTCTTAGAATGAGAGGGTCCTTCGAAGAAGGATCCTGTAACCAGAAGCCTCAGTAGGAATTCCCTAGAATCGTAACTGAACCCTTGCAATCCTGAAGTTCTCAGGCCCTGGAACCCTAAGCCAAAACTGGATCTCCAGGAACCAGTAGCCGTCGATCCGCGTAAAGCCCCAACTCCTCCGTCCAACACTGCCGCAGCTCGTCCTGAGTTTTGTGGATTTAGGCTTCAAGGATGCAGAATCGGTGCTTCAAGTGTTTAGGTCTTCCGGGTTAACGGTTTTCAAACTTAAGTTAAGACTCTCCCAAGGCTGCGCCTAGCTAGGGCCTAGCTGTCCGTGCCGAAGCCACCTGTACGTGCAGTAGTAGTAGTAGTAGCAGCAGTAGTAGTAGCAGCAGCAATAGCAGCAGCAGCAGCATTCATGTGTTTTAGGTCACGGTGTTTTATATCATTTCACAGCGTACCGCCACATCTGCTGATAATACATTGTACTTTGTGGCAGTATGCTATACTGTTTCATGCCATACTATATGATACGATGTGGCATGATATTGTACCACGTTTTGTCAAATCAAATCATCTAAACATGTATTACACTATATTACACTGTATAATGTTCATATCATACATATACATACACATAATGTTCATCGAAATACTATATTACAGGGTATCAAGTCGCGGCTGACAGGTGACTGAGTCCGTGTGAAAGAGAGAGAGAGAGAGGGTGTCACATTGTAGGGTTTAGTTCTATGTTTATATAATATATATATACATATATATAAATATGTTATGTTTTGCTAAACAAGTTTTATTCATGGACATATCTGTATAACCTGGCCTGGTGCGTTCGAGTGCGAGTGCTCAAAACATCATGTTATACCTTCTGCGGTATACATGATTTAGCGTGTACGATGTGCCTTCTAAGTATGGATGACATGTCTTTAAGGGATCGTATGTATGCACTTTACATTGTTTTTGAAGCTAAGCGTTGTACATGACAGAACTTTTACTTTTCATTACATATTCGACATGTTTATCATATCTCCGCGGGCAAACACTACTTACGGACACCATCTATATATATATATATGTATGTATATGTATACATATATGTATAGATATGTATGCATATATGTATGGTCACTATCGTATGAAGGTAGGTATGTATGTATGTATGTATGTGTGTATATATATATATATGTACCCGCGTGATTCATTGATTATGTACGCATCATGTTTTGCCTGAGCTTAGGTATGTTTTATGTTTTGCGTGATTTATGTTGACCAGCTCTTCATCCCAAGGCGGCGCCGGCAAGGGCAGAGGTCACCTCCAAGCCCCATGCAGCCCGCGTTGAGTCTGTGGAGTCCCTCAGCGTGTGCCCTGACAGCGGGTTAGGGGTAGCATCGGTAGGTTTAGGTGTATCAGTGTAAAATGGCCGCAGCCTCAGGGTTAGGAAGGTTTAGGGCCTAGGTTTCATGCAAAAGGGTTGAGGCGTGCTAGGTAACTTCAGAATTTGGGGGCTGATATTTCGATCCTCGGGTGGTCGAGCATCTGGGTTTCAGGGTAGTTCCCGTGTTATACACGACGCCTGGTGGGCTGTTTAGTCTTTGCATTCACCGTGGGATTTGTCGGCGCCTTGCCTCCGTAGTGTGGCATGCAGTGTGTATAAATGCTCCAGCACCCACGGTTAAGAAGAATCGTGTGCGTGGATGGATATAGGTGTGTAACAAAGTCCAAAAAACATCGTCAATGATCGTCTTTTCGCGCGTGGCCCTGTGCGTGAGGACCACGCCGCGGGCTTGGTAATCAGAAATGACTCCAAGGTCCAAGTATCGGGAATGACCGATGATGCTCGCTTTGTCTGCCGAGGTAGCCTGGCTAGCAGCTGAATATTGCCTGAGGCAAGGATTCATGAGCCTCCGCTTTCCCGAGGATTCACTTAAGTAGGTCGCCATCATCAAGCGTGGCTATTTGCGCTCTTTCTACGATGCCAAAGCGCGGATATCCGTTGCATGTGATATAGGGGCCGGAATAACTAGCAGTAAGTATAGTATCTTATCACCCCAAGCCCTATTGATTTTGTTAAGGCTCGCATTGTATAGAACCCTTACGGTATACGTCGACCCCTTATAGTAACCCGTAAGGGGCCCTTTAAAGGGCCCCCGTTCTATCTATTCAGGCCCCTATAGTGTTTTGAATCTTTCTTTCCAACCGGCTGCTGTCCGACGCTCTTTGTCCGGGTGCGGGCAGCAGAGGAGGATCCAGGCGTTCAGTGAACACTGTAGGTACATAAAACGTACTATAGTTGGTGGGGTTGTTCGTACTAGGATCGATACTGTTATTAACTGTAGCATTCATTTTCAGCGGGGAAGAGACGGATGATGGCAATGAAATTCGTTCAAAATTACACATAAGTCCATCGGTAGATCACATCATTATCATCAGCATTCATCATCCAACAAACCGTCGGATCCAATTCTGCGGGTTGTGCACAGTTTGGCACTTCCTGCGCTTCACTCGATCAGTGGCCACTCCTCAAGAGAGTGTTTCCGAGATGATCCACGTTACAAGCTGTTACGGTTGCAGGAGCATATATAGAGGTCGGAACAATGAATTACACATAATGCCCCTGATAGTTATCTTAAATTAACACAATTATGGCTCAGCGCAGTAAAAGTTTAAGCGGTTTCGAAGTCTGCGAAAATCGCGATGTCTCATGCCAGCCGTGCCCGGTCCGCATGTATGATTTTGGTGCCGAGAGAGTTTCGGTGCCGTTAACACTGCACTGCGGCATGCTTGTACAAAACAAGCCTGCGGTTTCATGTCCTTCGCTTTTTTACAGGAAAATCACAAGCATGGGCTCCAAATGACCCAGTGAGCATTGTGGAGCAGTGGGAAAATGGGAAGTCCGCGACCCATCGCCGCGTTTGTCTAGAAGCATGCCAGGATCGCAGTTCAGCTTTAGAGCAGCGAGAAGTATGAACAACTCTGTCCGTGTCGGTCACTGAGTGCGGGACGCATTCGATCATAGGGCCTACTCTGTAGGAAAGAGATGCTACACATCACCTTACATGCCAACGATCCTTTTTGCCTGCATTCGAGACTTGAAGAGTTTCGTTGCGTTGCTTTTGCGACGGTGGCAAGCGCGCCGCCCTCCCAACCGCTCTCTGGACGCATTTCTGTGCTCAAGCGCGGGAAGCCGTGCACAACAGCATCCAGGATCCCGTCAGATTTCCCACGCACATCTACATTCCTAAGCCCAAGTCGCGGTAGCAGTAGCAGCAGCATGACTCTTTTCAACGGCGTGGGAAAAAGCTCTGAACTCCGAAAACCCAAGCCCCGTTCAACTCAGTTCCTCGTTCTTCAGCCGCCTCCCTCGGGTTGTCCAAGTTGTGAGAGTGGAAATCCCGATTCACCCCTAAACCACTAAACCCTAAACTACGAAGCCCTCAAAGAGGCAAGCAAGAAAGGATATCAGCAGCTCACGAAGGAATGAAAAGACCTAGAGCTGCCTACAGCCTGGCATGCGATCCATCCTGGACCCGGCCTTAGAACCAACGGTTTAGGGAACATTTGTCCAGACTGACCGAATAGTTACCAATACGGCTCCTTAGGGTTTGTTTATCTTTAGTTATACTGGTGTACTAGAACATGAATATGAAGGCCCCCATAATATTATATTGGTTTTCAGGGTGTAGGTCTTCAAAGGGTCCTCGGGATGAACGGTCGAACAGCATACGGTTTGGGATAAAGGCCAATGCAAGGAAAGTTGGCAAAACAACAGAATGACCACCCCAACCCCTCTCAACCCTGAACTCCGAGGGCAGACGAAGGGTCCCCTCAAGGCACCATGGGGCGTTTGCACCCCTTCTCTGCAGAGTAAGCTTTCCAAACTGAGGTGGGTCTCCATCTTACAGCCTATTAGAGCCAAGCGTAAATCCTAAAGCGATTCTTTCAGCTGTTCAACCAATGTACCCTGCAATGCGGGCTTCGTCCTTGCTAGGTAGCCCAAATCGCTGAATGACCTGCTCATCCCTGTCTCCAACACCAAACCCTGACCTGAAAGATGAGTGGCAGAGAGAGCCATCGCACCCCTACTGAGAAAAAGCAGAAAGTCCCTCAAGCTCTAAGCCCTCAAATCCTAACCCTGAAGCCGAAGCCCGGAAAGCAACAAAGAATAAGCCCTGAACCCCAAGCCTCAAAGACAGCCTAAGCCCAGAAGACCTCAGGCGCACTGGGTGAGACGATGGGGGAGGTCGGCGGACCTCCAGGTGCTTTAGGGCTTTAGGGTTCTACGCAGTTCTACGGCTTTAGGCTTCTTCCGTTAGTTTAGGGTTCCAGTGTTTTGGCCTTTATGGTTGACGCTTCGAGTGCCTACGTGACAGAGAGGGTTCTTCAATTTCTGGCCTTTAGAGGTTTAGGGTTTAGGGTCTAGCGCAACAGGCCTGGATGCAAAGAGGTTTAGCGCATTCGTCAGTTTCTCATGCTGCGCCCGGCTCTGTGTGTGTGTGTGTTGCTAATGTCGGACTCGTGCATGGAGGTCAAAGTTCACACGCACTGCATTACGTCTCCTCCTAGATGCATTGTGTTGGATCTGTGAGATCGTGCCGACAAGGAGACTAGTGAGGTAGAACTAGTTTGCCCTCGTGCTCGGGCTGTTGATTTTCTGGCAAGGATCTATGGAGACTAGATGCAAAAAGGGCATTTAGGGGCACTAGACCCCAGACGAATCAGAAGGACCACTAAACCCTATCTAAATCCTGACTCGCAAACCCCAGCCCGGAACCCAAAAACCCTCGACCCTGTCCTATCGCCTGACGCCATGCCAGTCTGTGAGCGAGTGCGTGAGTCGCGTCCCTGTCCCCTCATGAAGCCGTGCCTGCCCTGTGCGAGTGTGCGTGTTGAAACCCTGTCCCAGCTTCTTTGATGATGTTGCATGCCAACTTGGGTTTCGGGTTGATTGAAATGTTGTTTTGTGGAAGAACTGTCTGATCCGGGATGCCGCTCTGCAGCCGGCAAAGGAGAACGGGCTCTCAAAAAAAGCATGCTCTATAGAGCCCCATAGAACCCATATAGAGTCCCATAGCCCCTCTTTTCTGTGTGATGTTTTGAACCCTTACAGAGCTGTAAACCCAAACCAACCAGCATCCCGCTGATACTGGCTTGCGCCAGGCAGAAGCCCAAAGAAGCAGAGGCTGAAACAGCACAGAGTTTCTTAAGATTCTCGGTTCACATCTGGATTTTTGTTGGTTCTGACAGAATGTAATATCAAGAGGTTATTGAACATAGCCTTCTTTATTTTTCGGGTCGGAGGCCGTATATAAATTAGGGAGGCTCATCTAGAGGTTCTTGTTCATACTTATCATCCAACTATGTAGGGTTGTGGGTAGTCTCACGTGTGCCTATCCGGATTTGATACCTCCTTGAACCCCAGTTGTTTTGGGACCTTGCCCTGTGGAATTCTGTGGATCCGAAGCTTCATTCAATCCCGGCCACCCGAACCCTCGAGGTCCCGATCCCCCGCTTGAATGTTTGGATGGATACCCGATCGGAACCATGCCTTAATTCATCTGAGTTGCACGCTGAGTTTGAGGCTTTGTTGTAATTCATGGGTTCGTGATAAGGCTCCGTTGTTGGCATCAGAACATGACATGAACCGAGCTGTGGACCTGAAGGATGCTAACATCAGCTGTTCTGTTGTTTTGCGTGTGTGTGTGTGTGGCTGTTCATTTATTGATTCTTTTCTGTCTAGTCATGTATCTTTCATCTACTGGCGTGAACGTTTACCCTGCTAGGTATTTATTCATGTGCTTGTTTGTAATTGTGCAAGCATACATATGTTTTTCTGTATTCCACACATACAGGTATAGATGCAGAGAAGACGCACACACACAGACAGACACAGACACAGGCACAGACACGGACACGGACACAGACACGGACACAGACACAGCCACAGACACCCACACCCACACACACACACACACACACTCACACTCACTCACTCACTCACTCACTCTGACTCTCTCTCGCTCTCTTCTCTCCCGCTCTCTCTCGCTCTCGCTCTCGCTCTCGCTCTCGCTCTCGCTCTCTCTCGCTCTCTCTCTCTCTCGCTCTCTCGCTCTCGCTCTCTCTCTCCCTCTCCCTCTCCCTCTCCCTCTCCCCCTCGCTC
>BGNK01000070.1:17421-114481 GCA_003297005.1 Symbiodinium sp. clade A Y106
CTCTCCCTCTCCCTCTCCCTCTCGCTCTCTCTCTCTCTCTCTCTTACTCACTTAGTGGAAAGCATGTTGGTGCGGCGCCATGGAGGCATGCGAAGAAGGCCAAAGAGGCCCGTGCTTACCTCGAAGAAGGTGCAGCTGGCATGGGATCTTGGGGGTGACGGATGCAGGCTTTCCGCAGAATTTGGTACATTCATTGTTTCCTCTTCCGGTTCAGACATCTGCGCATTGAACCGAATGGCAGAGGGGCACGGGCTTAGGGCTTACAGATCAAGGAAAGCTTCTCCACGCAATAGAAGATTCGCTGGAATGCAGAGTCTGAAAACCCCTTTGTGCAACAACCCAGTGCTTACGAAGCCAAGCATAACTTTGGGGGTTCCTGCTTCAAGGAACTCTAGTGCAGACCCTTGAAGGGCAATCCCATGAATACTTAGGCAGCCAGCCCTTCACCCCAGCTCTTACCCATGTCGATGGCACTAGGCAGCCGGCTGTACCGCCTTGGCCGAAGCCACTTCAATTCCAAGGCTCTGCTTAGAGCAAAGGACCGGCTGACCCAACCATTGTCTTGTCATGGTTGATTGTGCAAGCGTGGCAGTCATTGGGACGTTTGTGTTGGGTTTTTACTATGATAACTGAGCCGTTTGTATGCAATGCTGTTTTGCTGGTGGCACCAAGTGTAGTGTGTGCATTTGCACTAGAAGCCGTCGTAGGGGTCGATGTCGTCGGCCTCGTGGCACCGGCGCGCCTAGTAACCTACCGTAGTAGCTGTGCCGGCGGTAGCGGCGGCGGGGGTGATGGCGGCGGTAGTGGTGGTCAGAGAAAGCGAAGTTCCACTCTCGAGATTGCCTCAAAACCCAGCCCAGATGCCAAACCCAAGGCTTACGCCTCCTTGCATGGAGATAGTACCACGTATGTTTGAAAATGTATAAATGTGTTCGCTTGGGTTTTTGGTTTTCACTTTCAAACCTACACTCTGAACCCCAATTTCAGGAGCTGCTAGCAGCTGCCGTAGCGTTGCAGCCCACGCTCGAGACCCATTCTTTGCTTCTCAACTTCTTTGGGTTTAGATGGGCTCTTGTTAAGGTTAAGTTAAGGGGTTTAATTTGAAGGCCCTTGAACTGCATATCAACCCTAAAGAGTGCTTAGGATCATTGAAATGAGGACCACCAATAAGGGACCCATCATTTGCAGAGCCACCTTAGTGTGCGTCTTCAGGGCCGGCAAGTGCAGGTGCACCCGCTGGATCCTGTGCTATGGAGAGACCCTATCCTGCCATGATCAGAAGACTGAAGACTCGGTGGCTAGCATGACCTAACAGCAGTGCCACATACAACTTTAAGTACAACAGTGCGACCCAACTTGTCCAGCAATGATACTTCCTTACCCAGGCCTGCAGGCTTCTTCTACTTGGGAGGCACGCCGTGAGCCTAGCAAAGTTGAAATCCCGGATTGCTCCTGGCACAATAACCTATCATGTATGCCTGGGTATGTTGCACCTTTGCATGTGTGTATGCAGAGTTAAGCTGCGTAGTATGCCAGCACGCATAACCGAAAGTGGATTTCATGCTGTGAAGTTTGGAGACCGGAACATGTCACCATGTTCCCAACTTGTGTAGGGTACTGCATGTGCGCATTCATGCATTGGCCGATGAGGTTGAACTTGTTGTCCAAACCAAAGACATCGGCACGGGCGTATCGAGAGTGCTTACGCCGGACACCAAGCATCACCGCCATGACCCCATCACCCTACAGCCCAACAATAGTCCTCATCGCCATCACAAGCATCATTGTCATGATTGCTGAACATCATCATCATGGTTCCCCCGTACCTCAACAGCTTCATCATGGTCTCCAGCCATGCTCATGATGATGGTGATGGTGTTTATCCCCACTGCCATCATCATTATCATCGTCATGATGGTCATCATCATTCCAAAGCATCTTAGTTGTAAAGGCTCCGCATGCAGTGTAGGACGTGGAGTCTTCCGGCCTCATCCAACCCGCTCTTTCTTGCAAGGCAGGACGACAATGACCAATGATCTTGTTCTGAACATTGTTACGGTTACAGGTGTGATGGCGACGGTCATTAAAATGGTCAGTATCAGTCCTTCCAGATGCTTAACTGTTGATGCACGTGTGCACATATGGGTATGCATGAACGCTCGGCCCAAAACACGAGGTCTTGACCCAGACTCGGCAGCGGCCCATCAAAACCTGGCGCAGGCAACAAGCCTTTATGCGTTGGGGTTTGCACCCTGATTCGGGGGCCTGATGGCTTCAGGGTCTAACGTGCCCGGCCCCAGCCCGTGACTCCAAAAGAAAGTTTCAGGCTTGAGGCCTCAGGAACTGAATTTCTGCATTTACGAGTGTCGAACTGCCATTGGCAAATCCAGCCAGTACCCGAAACTAACATAACCTACCTTGTTGTAGCTGTAGGTAATAGTTATTGCCATGAAACCCGATGCAGAATCTATAGCAGGTTATAGTAGGTCGCGGCATTGGCAGTAAACCAAGTCCACGTTTCTTAGACCTTGAGCCCTGTGGGGCTTCAGGGTTGCAGATCGAGGGCTTCCGGGTTTAAGGGGCTTCAGGGTTTGAGGATCTACTTAGATGAGGGGGGGGGGCCTTCGGGGACGTTATGGAGAAAAACCCCACACCCGAACTCCCTAAACATCCCTAAACCGTAGTACCCTAAGCCATTACCCCGTAACCGAAAGCAGGTTTATGATGACCTCGGCAATCGGACGGCAGCCCGGGTCCCCAGGAAAGCAGTGAACTAAGTATAAACATATCATGGAATTTTTATAGGGCAGCAAGCCTCATAATGGCACGTTTTGGTCATAGAATCCGTATAGAATCGATTTGCAAGCCTCACAATAGCCCACAATAAGAATTATGGAACTTTTATTGCAAACTTTCACCACAAAAACCCACCGGTTGCTGATGACTGCTGCTACTGTTCTGCAATGTGTTTTTCAATTTTGCTCCTGGTCTCGCACCTTTCTGAACCGACGGGCGTTGCAGGCTGATGTCCAAGTCAAGGGATGTCTGCAACTTCGGGTGGCTTGGTGATGCTTCGAAGTAGCCTTGCTGGCGTGCTTAGAAAAAGACGCTGCGTGAGTTCATAACCTAGAATAGCCCGTGCCGCCAGCAACTCCTTGAAACAATACTTGTCCTGAGTCCGGCTTACAGTCCCGCGTAAGACCTAAACCCTAAGTCCAGATTCAGTCCGTAGTCCTCCTGAGGCACACGAGCACTACAAGCACTGGGCATATCTGGAGCCGCGGGAGGCTTAGTAGATGCTAGATGATGGCTGCAATAATAGTTGTGACGACACTGATTACGATGCGTACGAATACTTAAGCCAATACTGTGAGCGCAATTTCGACAGTACCACCAGAGCCTTGCATGTCCTCTTGCTGCAGGTCCTGTGCCTTCTGCTTGACATTTGCTCAATGGCTGCTTTCTCCTGTTCTTATTCCATTCTTCCAAAGCTTTTCGCATTGGAACCAGTTCAGTCGCGGGCGCTGGTATCTAGGCAGCTCCAAGCACTGCAGCTTTGGTGTATATTCGCTCTAAACCCCAAGCCTTAACCTTATTGCCCGTCCTTGCGAAGTAGGAGGCAAAAAACACCTTATTGCATGTTGAATTGTTCCCTGCCGAAAGTGGTGGCGATGCCTTCCGACTTAAGCTACCCTGCTAATTTTAGGGGGCTCGTCCTTGCGAAGTAGGGGGCCAACAACCCTTATTACACCTATGTAGGCAGCTTCGTTTTCTTGACCTTTCCCGGCCGACTCCCCAAGCCCGGATGCAAAAAAAAAAGGAAGCGAAGCTGGGTCTGACTTTATGGGCAGGGCCCAGTAAGAGTTCCGTCACTCTCTTCATGAAGACCTACACGGAACCGGCTTAATTTAGAGAAGTCTTCATAGTATGTGCCTTGATCAGTCTTACTGTAACCATCTGATCCGCGTTCTTTCCTTCATTGCATATTACTCAGTACTCTGCTTTTTGCTCTGACTCCTAGCTCTTCTGTTTTGGGCCCGGCACGTGTCTTTGCATCACGGACCACTGAGGTCCGCTAGGGCGAAGAAAGGCCTGGCTTTGTCGTACCTCTGGGCCGGGGGCTCGTCGATGAAATAGGGTTTGTTCGCCTTTGTCTCTCTTGAAAAGCTAGAGAGATTGATGAAATCCAGCTACTGGAGGCACTTCAGAGAGACCTCGTTCAAAAATTTAGGGGTTCAGCGTTAGGAGAAAGATGCGTGTTCCCCCATAGACATGTGTTACCTGCAAAGTGAGTCCTCGAGACCAGCCATGCGGGAGCCAACAATGCGGGAGCACTTCCGCTGTGTGGACTTGAAGAAGTTCTGTTGGACTTGGCAGCGGTCAAAGATAACATGGCGGCCTTAATAATTATTTTGGGGGTTCCCAAATGTATTTATAGTGTAATGGGCCCCAAAAGTCCATTCCAATATGAAGGCCCCTATATTACAGCTTTACACCCATCAACACAAACTCCTAAACCCGAAACCCTAAACCCTACAACCCTAAACCTACGGCCCTAAAGCCTAGGACACCAGACCCCCTGGAGATCCTCAACATGCCAACTCTTCAAGAATACTATACCTTAAATCATAGTAGCGGATCCTACTTCAATTTAAGGTATATTCCTTAATTATGGGCTTTTGCAGTCTCTGAGTCCTGCCTGGGCTTGAGGAGCATGCGGATCACCTCCAAGAGGGCAGCCGCCTCTGCGACGAGGCGCCGTTTTTTTACCTTTGCAAGACACCGGGCTGCTTGTGTCTTGCTGCAGGTAATGCTGAGTCTGACTGGGATTCTCCTTGTTACTCCTACATCTTGCTTATGGCTAGACTGATGATCAGCAGCTTCCGGAGAACTGTTAGCTGGTTGCCGTCGGCCTGAGAGAGAATTGCAGAGTCCAAACCCCGAAACCCTAAAGCCCTAAACCCCTAAACCCCTCAACCTTAAACCCTAAAGCCCTAAACCTCTAAACCCCTCAACCTTAAACCCTATAGCCCTAAACCTAAACCCCTCAACCTTAAACCCTAAAGCCCTAAACCCTAAATCTCTAATCCCTAAACCCCTAAACCCTAAACCCCTAACCCCATTGCATGAGGCTGCCCAGCTGGATCCCACAGATCCATCGATACCTTTCGATTGCGTCGGAGCCCGAGTGCCTCATATCAGAAGTGCTAAATGATTAAACAGGTAATATAGGGGCCATAATAATTTAATTAGAATAGGGTTTTGGGGCCCATTATCCTTAACTACATGAAGGGACCCCCAAAATATTGTAGGCAATTATTTAGGCCTCTACATTAAACAGGTACTGTAGTAGCGCAATGCACATCAGAAGTGACACCTGCTTTGACATTCTGAAAGAGCGCCGGCGACGCACTGAACTGGTGGGCTATACCGCTCAAGCATCAGAAGGCTCCCACAGCAAATTCCCGAGTTCCCGCAGCAAATCGCTTCCTCCAATCATGGCTCCTCGCGCTCTCCTCGCCCTCTTGGCTACCGCAGCGGGTGCTATGAAATGCCCCGGCTCCGGCAGTTGGATCCATGCCTCCGCAGAGGTGGAAGCCATTGTGGATGCCAGCTGCGCCGATGTGATGGAGGAGATGAAGGCTCGAGTGCAGGGCCCTTGGGTCGATCCTCATAACAAGGGCACCTACAGCCTCCTGTCCGAGAGCAAGGACGAGCTGGACATTCAACGCATCACCGGCAACAAGAAGTTCACGGACAAGATCACCTTCACCTTCTCCGACTTCGATGCACAGGGTGCAAAGCCAAGCTGCGGCATCCACGCCTGCTCGGAGTCGCAGGGCTTCTCAATCGGAGATTTCTCTACCAACTACTGCAACATCAGGAACCTCTACTGCGGGAAGACGGATGGATGCGCGCCTGTCAAGCACGACTTTGAGAATACTGAGCAGAAGGTGGACCCCTCCTTTGGTGCTGGAAAGGACAAGAAGGCGTGCATCGTGAAGCCGACGGAGCAGTTCATGGTGTGACTTGAGCCTCCGGGCAGCACTGGCAAAGCCAGGCTACGCATAGGGGCCTCAAACCCCGACCTTTGCTTCGCTGCAAGTGTCCCTTTCGCACAGGGCGATGAAGGTCGCTGTCAGACCCGTGCAGGCACGAAAAAGGACAAGAACGGAGACTTCTCTTACCATGCCTGGCCAGTTGGAGGGTTCAGGGTTTTTGGCTTAGGTGTGTTTTTCCCCACCCTCGGTGTGGGGTTGTTAGATTTTAAAGTCAGCTATTACTCCTCGCCCGCTGAGACTACCTCCTGGAGTGCCCAACCCCACAGACTACCGTGAGACTCCCTGGAGNTGGGGTTGTTAGATTTTAAAGTCAGCTATTACTCCTCGCCCGCTGAGACTACCTCCTGGAGTGCCCAACCCCACAGACTACCGTGAGACTCCCTGGAGTGCCCAATCCCAACAGACTACGTGGGACTCCCTGGAATGCCCAACTTCACAGACTATCGTGAGTGCCCAACCCCACAGACTACCGTGAGACTCCCTGGAAAGCCCAACTTCACAGACTATCGTGAGTGCCCAACCCCACAGACTACCGTGAGACTGCCCGGAATGCCCAACTTCACAGACTATCGTGAGTGCCCAACCCCACAGACTACCGTGAGACTCCCTGGAATGCCCAACTTCACAGACTATCGTGAGTGCCCAACCCCACAGACTACCGTGAGACTCCCTGGAGTGCCCAATCCCAACAGTCTACCATGAGACTACCTGGTAGGGTGGGGATGTTCGAAGTAAAATAATTTAAGGCTTAAGGTTCAGGGTTTCCAGTAGGTTAGGCTTGAGGGTTTAATTTAGGGGGGGTTCTACATGGTTTACGATGTAGGTGTTCGGGGTTTGAGGCTTTACGGTGTACCATTTAAGATTTAAGGTTTTTGTTTAAGAGCTTTAGGGTTTAAGGGTTCCTGGCTGTAAAGCTTGAGTACCAGTAGTACTGTCCGCGCTAGTCCTCATCATTTCTTCTCGCTGCTTGTTTTACTATTGCCGCTTTCAACCACAATGATGATGTCGGTTGATTACATCTCAAGTGCTGTCGTGCCCCTAGGTCCAGGTGTGGCCACCTTGTATGGAGCTAGGAAGGATTTGCACCCTGTTTGTGTCTACTGTTTATGGCATTCTTGCTCTGCGACCTTGTTTGTGTCCTTTCTGGGTCGTTGTTGGCGTGTCTTGCATTGCATTGAAGCTTCCGCTGTTGAAGTGCGGGAGGCCAAAGCAGGCACGAAACGGAAGGCCTGGAGTATTGTCGGGCTTGTGATTGAGCGGTTAATCGGGCAATAAATAGGTTCGTTTGGGTTTTGCTGGCGTCTTCTTAGATTTTGAGCCTGTGGGGGTTGTGATTGCGTTGGCTGGAGGGTCCTGGCTCCTGAGGACTTGTGCCTGATGGGGTTCACAGTCAGCACACTGCCGGCAGCCATTCCTGCAGGCACTCTCGGCTCCCAAAACATTGGAGTTTGGGTGACTACGAAACACCCGATCATCGACCCCGGAACTGCTTAGGTTTTGGCGCAAAGCCGGAGACGCACAAGCCTGAAACTGAATCGTATAAACCCTCAACCTCAACTGAACTTGCATAGTCATAGCACTTCAATCATAAGTCATAAGGGCCTAAACTCCGGGACCCTAGACCCTTGACCCTAACCTGTTATCAAATCTGAGGAAAAAGGATCTCAACCCACAAACGTCCGAGAGATGGCTTCATGACAGGCTCCTGCTGATCCTTCGGCAGAGCCCAAGGAGAGATCTGGGACTGGGATGGGCATTTCAGGATTTGGGGGCTGTATGGTTAGAGTTTAGGAGTTTAGGAGTTTGTTGCTTTGTAGTTCAAGGGTTTGTGGATTAAGGGTGCCTACAGGTGGCGTCAGTGCAATTTGATCCGCGGGGTCGGTGCTTGTATAGGCGGAGCGGGGCATTTTGGGGATCCTGGTTGCGGCAATTTCTGCAATTGTGGCATGGAAATGGGAACCCTGCCATAAACTCAGGTGCTCCAAACTCCAGAACCTCAAGCCCAACACAGTTCGAACAGACGACGAAACTCGAAATCCTGAAGTCCGAAACCCCAACGCAGTTCTTTTAAGGGAAGCAGTGTGTGTAGTTTGTAACCCTTCAACATCCTCCGAAGGAACAACTTTCCGGTGCAAAGGAACCTCTTTCCAGTGCAACAACTGCGCCCCCGAAGCCCCAAAAATCCTCAAGCCCGAAAAAGACCGAAACTCTAGACTCTAGCTTACCCTTCTAATATAGATAATACAGGAACCCGTATATATTAATTATAATTATAATTATATATATATATATTATATAGATATATCGCCCCTGTAAGGAAGCCCTAAGCCCCCAAGAATCATGAAGACCGGCCCGGCCCACCCCAAACACCAAGCTCCAAAGCCCCAAAGCCTATGTACCGTCAACACCCTATACTATAATATACTGTTATATACTATTATATACTATAATGTACTATTATATACTATTATATACTATTATAGACTGTTAGGCGTGCGCGACACAGTGCGCGGCACGCAAAAAAAAACAAGCAACACATTGTAATACGCGGCACGGTGCGCGGCAGCAACTTTCTCTGCGAACCGGCTATTGTGGAACAGAAAGGTTTGCGTTGCATGGTGCGTGGACAAGTGTTTGCACAGCAGCTCGCAAATATACTTCCGTTGCACAGTGTGCGGCTGGCATGATTCTGTGTGTTGCAGATTTCGATTCTGTGTGAGATTTTCGGTTCGAAACGAGTCTTACCCCTTGCCAGAAAACGCAATGGCCCGAACCGCTGCAATTGCAGCTCGCTGGAGTGGTGGAACATCACAATGGGAGCTGCAGGCAGAGATCGCAGAGTGCGCGATTTCCCGAAAGCTAAGTCAGCTTCGCGACTTTTGAAAAGGCGGCAGCCAGGTGCACGAGCTGAAGATGAAAGGGACGCAGCTTCTTCGACTCCTGCACCTGTACCTGTCAAGAAGCACGTGCTGAAGCCAGGCCAAAGTACACCAGAGACAGAAGTCCAAACCAAGTACGGGTCGAACGGCAACCCTTTCCAGGTCTTCTTTGTCTACACGGTTTTCTTTGGATGGAGTTCTAACTTCGTCTCCTTGCGAGCTCACGGACAGTGCAATCGACCTTGGGATCCTCAAAACTCGATTTGGAACAAAGTGTCAATGTGGCAAAGAAGCTTGGAAGCTTGAAGAGCGCAGCCACTACTGCAACTGGCGTTGCACCAAGTGCAGAAAGACCATCAGTGTGACCGCTGGGGACAATGATCTGTTTTGGCTAAAGATTGCTCTTCGCAGTTCCCTTGGTGCTTTGTGGCTCTTTTGTGCTCCTCTTCACTTGTCGCCAGACAAAACTGGCCTCATTCTTGGACTTGATCACCGCTCCACACGGACCTTGTTTGACAAATTTCGCAAGTTTCTCACGCCTGTCGTTGAAAGTCTGATGTCGAGCTGGACGAAATTTCACTTCGCAGCAAAACTGTCGGGGAGCGAGTGATTTGGATTCACTATTTCGCCATCGCACGAAGGGGAAGTCCAAAGATTTGGATTTCGCCATTGCCTTACCGAATCACGGAGGGTGGACAAGGTGGTGGCGGACCTATCTCCTTGGAAGAGCTGCAAGGTGCCGTGTGGGCACAAAATGGTGAATCTCGAATCTGCGAAGGTTCGGTCTGCCATACAGACGGTGCTCGCACTTACAAGCAGTTGGGTGTCATGGAAAGTCCACTGTTGGAGACAAGCGTCTTCCACCACGACTTTGGTTCCTTGAAGTTGGCTCACACCGCCGTCAAGCACAAGCCTCCAAAGCCGGAGTTCGCCAAGACTTTCAACGTGAAGGTTTGGAACGGCCGTGGATGGGTGATGGAGCAGCGGCAAGGCGGCACCCAAAAGTTGGACGGCTTTTTCGCCAGCTTCAGACGTGAAGTTGGTCGAAAACCATTCAACACAGCGGGACCAAGCTTGAAAAGGGCTGACAACCTGGAGCAGCACTTGCATGAGCGTATGCGGTGCTTCCAATTATCGTATTGGTTGAGCGGAAGCGACTTGTTTCAAGTTTTCGGTGCTTGGCGAAAGGCCGAGCTGGAAGGCGGAGCCTCTTGGCAGACTTTGGCACCTTTTTTGCAGGACCAGAAAAGGCAAGACGCCGTCGAATCCATTGATAGTGGCCGACGACGCACGGCCACGTTTCCTCAGCTAGCTTGTTTCGGGCTGGCTTTTCATCGCTTGCGAAACGCAATACGACTTCCGACCTTTTGCGAGCCGTTCATGCTTTTGCAAAGCTTTTCAAAAAGACAGAGCGTTGTTTTGTGTCGTGAGTGATTGTGAACATGTGCTTTGACGGATAGGAAAAGCAAAAAAGATGTTTTTGGCTGCAAAATGCGGTTTTGAGAGGTCTGGACCCAAAGTGAAAGCAGCAGACGCGGTTTTGCGCGGTCTGGGCCCGAAGTGAAAGTAGCAGACGCAGTTTTGGGGAGGTCTGGGCCCGGAGTGAAAGTAGCAGATGCGGTTTTTGGGAGGTCTGGGCCCGAAGTGAAAGCAGCAGACGCGGTTTTGGGAGGTCTGGGCCCGGAGTGAAAGTAGCAAACGCGGTTTTGGGGAGGTCTGGGCCCGAAGTGAAAGTAGCAGACGCGGTTTTGGGAGGTCTGGGCCCGGAGTGAAAGTAGCAGACGCGGATTTTGGGAGGTCTGGGCCGGCCCGAAGTGAAAGTAGCAGACGCGGCTTTGGGAGGTCTGCGCAACAGCATAATTGCAAGGCGCCTCACGCAGCAACAATCTTGTTACTTGTTGGCTTGGTCATGCAAGGGTATATAGTTTCGAGTTTAGGGTTTAAAGTGGTGGTTGTTCACGTGGCTGTAGGGTTTAGACCACGCTTCCCACTCCAGCGCAACATATTTTTAATGCGCGGCACTGTGCGCGGCAGCAGTTTTGCTGCCTAGGCAACACTGTTGTTGCGCGACGCCATGCGCGGCAGCCTTTTTGAGGAGCTGCCGCGCGGGGCGCCGCGCCCTTCTTTAATGTTAATAATTTATTACCGCGCACCACGCCGCGCCCGGCTGTTATATTCTATGTCATACTTTTATTTACTATAATATACGGTTTAGGACAGCCCCAACCTTCATGAAACCTCCAGTCCCAACCTAGCCCCAGAAGCCCAGACACCCTGGTGTCTGCGCCTGCAAGCGAGGCCTCCGCCTCCCGGCCGGTGCGCAAGCGGCCAGCTATGGCCACACCGCATCCACCTGAGGCCATGGCAAAAGTTTTGAACACAGACGGACGCTTGGTGAAGTGTCACATAACTGGGTCTTGGGGCAGATAGGGCAGGTCTTCTGTTGCATAAGGGTCTTCTGCTTCATCGGGTTTTCTGTTAGTCAGGGTCTTCTGCTAGATGGGGTTTTCTGTCAGTCAGGGTGCTGTCAGACGGTGTCTTCTCTTGGGCAGGCGTTCTCAGCTGTGTCTTGCAGTGGCTTGGCTTGTCATGTTCAAGAACCTCTATGCCATGGAATTCGCATACTGTCGTACTATAGATAGTCTGTGTGTAAATACCCCCCCCCTCGCCACAGTACTGTGTAAGTACTGTGTAAATGTATGTTCTTCTAGTGCACATGCGACATGCAAACATCAACCGTTGAGCTCGCAACACTAATCCCCTCCTAAGCCCTGATCCGTCCTTCACTTCAGCCCTGCAGGCCCCAAAAAATCGATTGTCACAGCTTGTTCACTTCCTTGCACTTCTGAGATCTCCGTTCGATTGAGAGTGTCCTCTGTTTCCAGCCAAAAGGAGCCTGGATCAGTCTGCTTGTGTGTAATACAGGAGGCTTAATAATTACCTATCCTTGTTGGGGGGTTCCTTTTTATAAGTATAGTACGAGTATAGCCACGATTAGCTCCATGAGGATCATGCTGAAGGTTTGAGCACGATCCTCGGAAGCTGCTGTCAGCATGGGTCGAGGGTGTTTTGAGTGAGATCCGCAGACGATGGGGATTTCGAAGCTGCACAGCTCAAGATGGCAAGGCGTCATAGCTGGGCTGAGGGGAGATGGATGCTTTATGGGCATTTATTCCGGTTCAGCTTGTGCGGCGCCGCGCTTCTACTTGGCCTCGTGTTCTTCGGTGGCGCCGCTTTTGTGAGCACTGGGACACAACCTCCGTCAATACCAGCGTCGAACCTTGACCCGTTGACAGAGACCATCGGAAGAAGCCAGCAGCAGGTATCCGAATCTCCACCGCAACAACAGTCTCAGGCAGAGAGTCTTCAAACTGCCTCTTTGCCTGAAGAGCTGGTGGCCTCTGGGGCAGTGGCCGGCAAGCCATGCAAAGTCTCCGAGAGCGAACCTGCGAGGGAAGATTTCGCGCCGGTCTTTGTAGAGGAGCAGCTGCTGAATAGGACCGCTTCAATCAGCATATCTAGACATCCTTGCGCACGTGCTTTGCTGCTTCTACTTCTTGAGGGTTTTTGGGGTGTTGCAGGCCATCGTAGGCAACTACCGGACTGCAATAGGCTTAGACTCTTCCTGGTCTTGTCAATTGTGGGGCTTCTTTCAGGGCTTTCCTAAACCCTCACCGCCCTAGCCCCTAAACCCTAAAACCCTAAACCCATGGGCAGGACAGACTTCCCGGTCCGATTTCTCGCAGACCTGGAGGGCTGGACGGTGAAGGACCCTGCCCAAGCAGTATTCTACCTCGTCTCTCTGCTGCACTTCTGGGGGCCCCTGGGCCCTGTTGAGGTCAGATTCAGACGTTCACGGAGTGCTTATGGCTCACCTCTGACAGCCTTTAATCTCAGCATCCACATGATGGCTGCTGCGTTTTGTAAGCTTTAAGTACTCGGCCCTGCCACTTGAAGAGAGCAAAGTGCTGCGTCGAGGGTATGCAGGCGTGCATCTGCAGAACTCGTTGCGGGGATGTGCACAGGTACTGGTACTTAGGGTTTAGGGTTTAGGTACTGCGTAAGCGTGGCATAGGGCAGTGGCAATGAGGACCGATTCTTTAGAATCAATTGAAACTATACCGTCAAATCCGAAATGCTAAAGCCCTACCTGGACCCCAAGACTAAGAGTATGTAGAATAGTAGCCTTTTATTGGTATTGGGCCAAGAATTTGCCTGCTTTACGGAGTTTAGGGAAACAGGAAACCGTAACCTGAGGTCTGTTGTGGTCCAATTGACCGGCTTCTGGCCTTGCCGCCCCGAACGCCCGAGCGCCCCTACCTGTGCTACGACTGCGCCGCCAAGCTTGGCTTTGAAAGGTCCGAAACCCAGGGCGGAACTCCTTGCAGAAACCGTGTATGTGCGTTAGTTCTCATATGTTGGGGTATCAGGGATTCTGTCTGTTATACAATGACGTAGGAGTTAAAGCTGCGGTGCATCTCGATTTCTCAGAACCTGTGCCCCTGCCTGAAGGTTATCCGGAAAAGACTGGTGCGACTGCTCCAGCATCTTCGTCCTGCTCGCTCGTCGAGATTTCATGTTCTCTTCGTCAGACATGCGGCTCTGGGACATACACAATGACTCCGCCCTACTGTTGCCGGGCATCACGCATGCTCACCACGTACCGCCACCAGAGACTTTGCAACGGGACCGAATTCAGCCATCTAATCCCCCCAAGTATTTTCTGACCTTCCAGGGGCTGTGGAATGTGGGAAAGGGGGGCACATCTTTTGTGCGCTTGAACCTTGCGGCCATGCTCAATTCCTCCACGAAGCCTCCCAAGTCGATGTGGAGTCCGACGACGGGGGAAGCCTTGCCGCTACCCACAACAAATTACTCACCACCGGCGGATGTCTTCATCTCGATTGCAGGTGAATATCGCTACTTCAAGGAGTTCAGACAGTATCACTCTCTCTTCGATTCATCTTACAGCCTGGTTCTTCATGGTCATGGTCGTTGGAGCTATCGTCTTATGGAGGTCCTGAATGGCCAGGCCATTCCAGTGATCATGGCTGAAGGCTGGGAATCGGAACTCTCGAAAGCCTGACCGGCAGCATGCATAAACCCGTATCTATGTGCACATGCGTACATACATACATACATACATACGTACATCTGTATGTATACGAGCATACGCATATGCATATATATATATATGCACACACACACACACATATATACAAACATTAAATTACGTATACATGTGCATATGTATGCATTGCATCTAGGTTTTTGTAGTTCAACATATTTGTCAACCCTCCGCAGCCTTCGTGGAGCGGAGGCTGGAATCTCCCTTACCAAGAGCTCATCGACTGGAATCTTAGGGGTACTTAGAAATAGTTTGTTCTTTGGTCATTATAACCCCTAAGAAACAGCAAAAATTAGAATTATGATTTTTGCTAAGGGTCTAAGCTCAGTAAAGGAATCAGATCTCCGTTAGGAGGCCGGAGTCTTTCGGCTTGGATCCCAAAGGCCTCATCGACAGCCTCTCCCGGGACCAACGAAGGATCGAGGCCACCCGGGAGCGCGTGCGTGAGGTCTTCGAGAAGTATTTTAAGACCCATCAGGTGCGGCTTTCTGCAATGCTCCGTTCTGCAGCGATTTGGAAGCAGAATTGGCGTGAGAGGGAGAAGGAGACGCTGCGCATGCTGGCGGACAAGTACCATGCAGAGACTTCCCGTGATGTGTTGGGCCTGCCTCCTTCAAAAGGCCCAACTGTGGCTGACATGCTTGTCGGCGAAGCTGGGAAAAAGGGATGTCAGTAAAGCTTTCTCGTGGCCCTTGGTCCTTAACAGATCTTCGGGTCGCACATGACGCTAATCTGCAATTACGGTGCTGACTCCGCTTTCGATCTTGAATCCTGCCTGCAGCCGCAGTTGAGAAAGCTGGAACCCCGAAACAGTTGAATCTCCAAGATGCTACTGCCTCACGAGTTTCGAATGAAACGAAGATGGCTGCTACTTCAGAGTACTTCACAGACAACGACGTCAACAAGCGCTACTAGTGCTAGTGATACTGCTTTTGCTGCTGCTGCTCCTCGTCGTCCTCCTCTGCGTGCTGCTGCTGCTGCTGGCTGGTGCTCCGAGAACTACTAGTAGCTCCCTCTACTTGCTCTTCTGCTGCCACTGCTGCTGCGGTCGTGCCTCCTTGCAGCCAGGAAGCAGCTCCCGCTGGGCCTGCTGAATCTCAGGTGGAGCCGGAGGCCTGGGACCAGAAATGCAGTGAGTCGGTTGAGTTTCGGAGTAGGGGTTGGGTGGTTTGAGGAGCTTTGACTTTGTGTTTTTGGAGTTCGTAGCCTTGCTTGGTGGGATTTGCAGCCTCGGGGATGGCAGTGGAGGTTGTCACATATCTTAGGTTATACGTCGAAGGCGCATGGTTCCTCCGGCAAAGATGTCTTGGCCTCTCTTGAAAGAAGCAGCAGACACGGGGGGGGGGTGAAAAGTCTGAGCCTCTTATCGGGCCAAGTCTTGGATCTCTGCAGGCGGCTGAAGCCGCAGACGCCCCGGCAGAGTGAGGGGCACGAGTGCTCCACTGGATCTGATCCAAGCTTGCAGATCAGAAAATATCTTCTATTGCCATGTTCAGTGATACGAGCACGAGACGAGCTTCTGAGAAATAGTTACGCGGCATATAAACATGCATGCGGAGGGAGTGGGGTCAGAAATATGAGGTCTCATGCATAGGTGTTCGGTCTCGAAGATCTTGGGCAATCAGAGGCGCGAGGTCGAGATTGTCTTCACAGCAAGCCCGTGGCACGCTTCCATACCCCCCCGCCCACTCAATCGAAGCTGTCTCTGTCTTAGTTCGGCGGGAGATCCGGGATTCGCATATCCACGCCAGCGCCTGAGTAGGCTTAAGGAGTTGAGGTTTCAGAATTTGGTCTTGCGGTCTATGTATAATAAGAGTTGAAGATGCTTCACGCAAATTTGGGTTTGGGCTCGGTTAATTGGCGTGCTCTTCTGGCACTGAGAGGCGAGAGGCCACGGCACTGCAGTCGCAAAGCTGTAGCAAGAAGGAATCGAGCATAACACCAGAAACGGTAACCCGCCACGCTATTACTGTCAACACTCCGGACTTGCAGCTTAGAGTGACAGGAAATGATTAACAGAAAATGGATGCGCGGGGTCATCGGCACACGTTGCTTACAGAATCGTAAAGCTGTTGAGGTGGCACACGTCATTGCAAGTCATCATATATGACTGAGGGCGACATTTCCTATTTCCTGGTGTCACATTCATCTACGGCCGGTGGTATGAAAACATGCAGCTAGAGCAGTTTGAGATGGAGTTGTTTCTGGCGTACAGGAGGCGTCATGGACTGGCCGCCGCCGGAGATGAACTACAACACCAAGCACTTTGACAAGTGCCCTTGAGCCACTTGAGCCTCGAGCGGACCGCATACGACAAAGTATGCTAGATGAAAGATGTGAAAGTCCGTTTGACTTGCAGGGGCTTTGATGATCTCGGGACTTCTGATGTTACGGCTCCCTTTAAGGTTCTGTGATGTTCTCTAAGCCCTCGTCTTACAACCTCTAAGCCCTCAGACCCGAAACCCATCAGCACTCAATCGCCCACCGTAAACCTTATGCCGTGTTGACCGCGTCGATTCTCGGTAGACATAGTACCAATAACAAATCCTGCGCCCAACTACCCCAAGAGCAAATTTCACTTTCCGACTGAAGGCTCCGTGTGCGTGTGGCCCTTCCTGCACATCTTTACTACAATCTGCCACCGCAAAAGCGATCCAAGTTGCAATTGCGCAACGTCTCGGTACCCAGAGACTCCAATATCCCTTAATTCGGGAAGATACCTAAAATCATATTAAGGGATCCTACTATAATTTAAGGTATATTCCTTAAATAAGGGATATTGGAGTCTCTGGGTAGAGCAGGAAGCGTGGGAAGCGGGACGAAGGATCGAACTCAGAGGCTTCGAGACCCCGGAAGCTCTTTGCTTGGACTGGTTGTGCACTATGCAGGATCCTTTATAGGAGCCGGATTGGCTAGTAGTAGTAGCAGTAGTAGTAGTCGTAGTAGTAGTAGTAGGAGTAGCAGTAGCAGTAGCAGTAGCAGTAGTAGTAGTAGTAGTAGTAGTAGTATAGTAGTAGAGTAGCAGTAGCAGTAGCAGTAGGAGTAGTAGTAGTAGTAGTAGTAGTAGCAGTAGTAGACTAGTAGTAGTAGTAGTAGTAGTAGTAGTAGTAAAATGTAGTTGTGGGGGCTGCTGATCAAAATTATAGCGTACTATCCCCCAAAACTGTATTGGAGTAGCAAAGCCCCCATGCTGCTTCACTTCTTGCAACATCAGCCCCTCAAGAGGTAGGACCCCGCCTCCATAACAACGGTGGTCTTTTGCAAGAAGGAGGAGTAGTACCCGGTTGTCAATAGCACCAGGAGATACCAGGTGGCTACTCTGTGACCGGGGTACTTGTAGATAGGGAGGTTTGTTACTTTGGTGGTTTGGGTTCAGCATATACAGGTGAGTTTCTACTTGCATTCTGCGAGTTGAATGTGCAACTAAGCAGGGGCTTCTATTGTAAACTGAGGCCAACAGTACGGTCATGCCAGGATCCTATCGCAAATGATACCTTCAAGCCCTAAGCAGCATCATCAGGTACCACCACATCATTCAGTATTCCCAGCAGGGCGAGGCAGGGCAGCGCTCGAACTCTTTCGACATGCTGGTTTTGGTTTAGTTTAGAGCTTGAGTTTCCAGGTTACGTCATGCTACTCTGGAAGTTCGTACGGCAAGTTGCGACAGCTTGACACTACTGCGGCCACCAAGAAAACGACTACTCGAACATACTCTAACACTGAAGGATAAAGGTGCCGGGTGTTGTGACGCGGCCTCAGGTGTTATACTAATTCAGTGGCTTCGGTTTTTCTGGAAAAACCCTCCGTGGCGTTGGGTTGATAAAACCCTCTTCTGCCGAGTGGCTTTTGAATGGTTTGGAGCGCTCGTGCCGACACGCATCAGGGCTACTTTGAGGAGACGGCCGCATCCCGCAGGTCTCAATAGATCTACCCAGTATCAACTATAATACAAACATGTATTAGACTATACTGTACTGTACTGCACATAGTACTTTACTAAAGCTAAAGTACTAAACTAATATTTTCACTAAAATGCTAGAATATATACGATAACAAGATAACACTCTAATATGCAGTGCGCCAATCCCTGAACTTTTTTCACCCCCGTCCGACGGAAGGTCATGGGGAGCCTTTACGCACTCCTGACCAACACACACAAAAGCCAACTGGCAGCCCCTTTGGGCCAGTCTGGGACCTTTGGGGACCGCTACTGTCGAATCCATGAAACTCTGAAGCGGCTTCAGCGGGTAGTGTTGAATATAGCAAGATGAATAGTACTGTTACCACTGGCCAGAAAACTAAGGGAAGTAGTTGCTTGGTGTCATCTCCAAAGTCTAAAGCCCCGTCCGCTCAAGCTTCGTGCCCCAGGCAAGAAACATCAAAGTTTGCCGTTGCTGGCAGTCGAAGCGATTTCCGTGACCTGGATTCAGAGCTCGTTTACTTCCGTTTGCTCCAGTGTTGCCTGCAATGTAGGGCCTGCTTCCTCACCACACATTCGCATCCACGGCTCGGGCTAGAAAGCGGAATACTCGGAGCATGGCTTGGCTCAGGTACTGCGATGATACCCACAAAGTGCTCATAGAGGCGGGGCATGATCCGAGATCAATCACTCACCGCTGTTCCTGCTCTCACTCCCACTTGTACTTGACAACTATGCCCGGTACCACTCTTACTCCTCTTCATGTTGCTGCATATACTACCACTTCTTCGCCGCCACCACGCCGCCACTACCACCACTACAGCTTCTACTACCACCGCTACTGGTAAAACTACAACGACTAAATCCACTACCACTACCACCACCACTGCCAGTACCGCTGAGGCTGCTGCAGCTCCTCCTGTGCCTGCAATATAATGTGGTATTGTTGCAGCACTCAAGTCTGTTTCCAGCGCGGACCCCAAACCAGAAACCCGAACCACTTTGCCTTGCTCTTGCATCGGAGGCCGGGGACAACGTCGGCCCTTACGTAGCCCTGGGCTCAGCTTATCGGAGAACGATCCCCGAAGCCGGGGAGAGAGGTCTGGATCTTAGAGAGCGCAAAGCCCAAGGATTTCTACGTCGGCCAAACTGTCCGAACTGCAAATCCCTAAGGCCCTGAGCATTCAGTTGAACCTCGGCCGAGCTCGCCTTTGTGCATGGTTTCCGGATGCGCAACTTGCAAGAAAGCACACCAGAAACACAGATCAGTGCCACATCCCTGAGCTATGCTTGCGATTGAGGGTCCTCAAGCAATCGCAAACAACATGAGCCCCGGAACGGTTTCAATTGCACAACACTTCAAAGATTACACTTCCTTAGAAGGGCGGCGGCTTTTGGGACAGATGCAAGCTCAACTTCACATGCAGAAATATTTGGAGGATGGCCTGCGATTGGCACTTCAACAAGTCACGAACTCGAGAGCCGTCAGAAGCTTCCGCGCAAGGATTTAATGTAGAAGTCTTCAGAGACCATGTGTTCCAGGCCGCAAGGTGCAAACGTGGAAAAGGTTCCAGAACAAGATCAAGAAGGGGAAGAGGCAGACACGAACAATCGACATCAACACGAACAATCGACATCAACGGTCGTAGACTGATTCGTCTGGAGTGTCTCTCCTCATGGGCTCCAGGTGAAGATCAACCCGAAGCCGGCCACCACGAATGTCGCGGCCAACCACCTGCATGCACGCAGCCAGGCGCGTTCGACAGGGGCTTCAGTGAGTTTAGGGCCGAGGATACTATAGGGGCCTTGGAAATACCTACACTGTCGGACCTACACAATTTTGGGGGTTCCTTATTGTAATTAGACTTATAGTATCATGGGCCCCAAAACCCTATTCTAATTATTGAGGCCCCTATATTATGCGGGCAGGTTGGTCCTCGGTGGTTCCGACTGCCGCTGGCGTTTTCGTCTTTTCTGTCCTGATGTGGTTGTTCTCGTTGTCGTTGCGGTTGTCGTTGTGAGATGCAACAACACTTGCTTATCTGTGCTTGCAATGGCAACTCGAGGGCTGAATCTGGCCTGCAACGCTTGAGGAGAGTATCCTGCAGGGCACCATGCACTTCGTGCTTTCTCGTCCGTCCCTGTTCTGCATCCATCGCAGGATTGCAACAGCTTTACTCTTGCTTTTGACAGAACAGATGCCCTTGCAGGTTTGTCGCCTCACCTCCACGGTTTACAGCTTGTGTATATCGTTCCATGGATATGTTCCCTGTCAAGAGAGCCGAAGGGCCTCAAAGAGAACGGACACGAGGGATAATCTGTGTTTATGTGGAAGAGTAGTGAGACATCGCCGTTCGTCAAGCAGATATTAACGTATGTTACTACAGAGTATCATCGCAAGGACATTATAATACGTCGCAAGACTTGTAACCTTTGGGGAAGTGCCAATCTGCCGACAGCTTCCTCGGACCGCCGCCTTCTTCGCGGCGGGGTTCGGCACCGTCGGCATCCCAGCACACTGCACTGTGACAAGATGCTGGGGAAAGCGGCATCAGAATGACGATATGTATGAACAAAGAGACATACATACATACATACACACATACATCTGGTACGCGTGGGTAGGTATGTTGTATTGTCTTGTCTTGTATTACATGTCATTGTGTTGCATGGTAGAGTGTCGTGTGCTGTATGTGTATTGGCGTATTGTATGTATTGTACTGTCTGGTACTATATTGTTATTCTATTGTACGGTGCGGTATTGCATTTGCATTTGCTTGCACTGGGTTCGAGTGCATGTCATGTCGTGCCTTCATGCGTATATGTATGTATGTAGGTATGTATGAATGTATGCATGCGTGGATGCAGGTGCGTATATAATAAGTAATGCATGCATGCATGCAGTCCTGTATGAAAGTCTGTAAATAGTAAGCAATTAAATAAGCAAGCCGTTAGCAAGCATGTATGCATGTGGACCTGTACGTGTGTGTGTGTGTGTGTCGCGTGTATGCATACATATATGTATATATATATATGTATGTACGTACGTATGTAATTATGGCTGTTTGTCTGCCTGGTTGTCTGTCTGCATGCATGCATGGACGGATGGATTATCACTGGTGCCGCTGCTGCTTCGACGACGACTACTGCTGCTACTGCTAGTCCTGCTCCTGCGCTGACCAGACAAGGCAGCTTTGGCGGGACTGGCTGCAGTCGCTTACGCCCGGGGTTTCCGCGTGCGTGGTGAGGCCGGATCTTGACTCGACTTGTCGGGCTTGAGTCGGAAAGGGCCGAGGAGTCGATGACGCACGTTCTTACGCACCCCTAAGCTGCAGAAAGTCATGTGGAGTGATGGTCTGATAGGCTGGAGCCAGAATCCTACATTCTTCATTTTTGACACGGAAGCTGTTGCCCCTTCACATAAGCTGCCTGCCACGTTCTTTGTCGGATTGTGCACGAGGTGGAGCTGCCGAAGGCGGAGAGCCCACAAGGGGCCGCTGAAAGCTAGGGTTGAGGGGCTTAGTGTTCAGTCTTTACTCGGCGTGACGATCATGCACCTGCCGTCTTAAGCCTTAAAGCTTTAAGATGTCTTACAATCCTTGCATAGTTCAACAAGATAGCAGAAGCTTGCAGGTTTGGTCCGCAGCATGCAACAGCTTGGGGTGTGCTTGCTACTACGGCGACTATCATGCATGACTATATACTTCTACCTTCTACACCTTGTACTAGTACCATACATTGCCATTGACTGCTATGGCTCTGAATATCGGCACGACGGTAGAGTCGCGTGGGAGCTTCCGAGAGAGGATAGCTTCTGCTGCAAGGATGCAGCTTCAGATTCGTTTCACGCGTCCAGAGCATGAGAGTGACCTGAGCCTACGAGCACTCCTCTGCTCCCGCAGCGTTGCGAGAAGGCTTCAGTAAAGTTGCAGGAAGCTTGCACCAACCGTTCTGGTAGGACTTCTTCGCACGATGTCTGATCAACATTTCCTGGAATGGTCTGCATCTGCTGCGAACGGGCTGTGGCACTCTTTCTGGTGCTGTAGATGAGCAGGAACTCGTGGAATGAGCAGAGACCCCCACTTGATCAAGCTTTGTGCCACCCGAGCCACAAGCCCGACAGCACGCAAGGCACAGAAACTAGGCCCTTTTGTGGCCCTCTTGACTTAACCATTCCGACACCCAGCCCTTGCCCTTGCCTCTTGTTGTGTGTGCCATGCATGCGTTGCGCAGCTTGCCAGAGTCCCAGCTCAAGCTGGGAGACTGTCGGGGATGATTTGCTGAAGGTTAAGTTTGGCGCCCTCCCTGCATATTGCAGCCTTCGTTCTGCCCACAGCTCACGTTCTCAGGAGGAGGTGCCAAGACAATACTGCACAGCATGAGTCAACTCGCTGAAGGACCATCAGGTCCACCGGCACGGGCGCCGCCAGTCACAGGCACCACCTTGGAACCCAGCCGAGTGCCAGCAGCGCTAGGACAGCTAGGATGGATAGTTCTCTCCACCTGACTGGTTCGTTGTCCAGAATCTCTGCGGAACTTCAGCTGCAGCCTAAGCGAAACCAGGGCCACACTTCAGACTGCATCCGAAAAGCTGGTGCCGACTCCAGACAACCCCAAAACTCCGAACGCCACAAGATTATAAGAGACAATAGCCCCCCAAACCCTATTCTGATTATTGCGGCCCTTAGAGTAGAAGTTGGAACTATCCGCATGTCTTTAACGTATGGAATCCTACACGAATTCTCCTACACCCATGTTCCAACTTTCTGGGCTTCACTGTACATTCAGTCACGAATCAAGTCAAACTGCGGTAGTCGCTGACGGAGGCGGGGCTTCTCAACTCGCCCGGCGATCCTTTGGGCGCCCGGTTTGGTCGAGGTGGGGTCCCTCAAAAAGGTGGAGGGCTGTTTGGGGTAATTACTATGGGGATGTATGGAGCTTCTGGAGCTCACTGCAGGGGTTATGGGATAGAGTGGGTCTTTTCATCTATCAGGCATAATAATGCCCATTTCTCCCATAGCATTCATTGTCCTTCGCTGTCATCGTCGTAGTTGTGGGGCCTGTCTGTCCTCGTAGCTGTAGGAATATAGTGACTTCTTCTGTTGGCCCAGAAGAAAGCCGTGCCATGCCCGGTCAGCAACCTGTCTCTGCAGACGGACGATCGGCGCTATGAGCGGCTCGGAGCGAAGATCCGCAGCGGGCTCAGCCGCCTCAGCACAGCTTGACCTTACGGTTCAGAGATGTTCAGAGCTCCCCATATGCCTGGCTGGTGGAAGCTAGCCGTTGTTAGCGCCCCCACCAGGTATCATGAGGCACCGCTCTTCATGTGCAGAGCACATCGCAGCTGTCGAGTGTTAGACAAAACTGCCCTATTTGGGAGGAGCGATGTGCTGCGACAGCGCCGGGCCTGGCTACTGCGTTATACCCCCAGCTTACATCAGCTTACTCCGACTCCGACTCCTACTCCCACTACTCCTACTACTCCTACTCCTGCTTGCTCCTACTTCTCCTCCTGCTCCTGACGAGGCAAACTACGAATACGAAGAGCACAGTAGAGGGATGAGCATCAACAGCAAGAGCTCCCAACGAAGCCGTGGCAGCTGCCGTCGCAGTGAGCAGCGTCAGTATACCACCGCACTGTATGCAGAATGTCCTTCTAAGGTCGTGGGCGCGCGAGGCTTGCACCCCGGTGCGTTTACTTGCACACCAGGGTTGGAGCAAGTATCCATGCAGAGAACATTTTCCGGTTTTGGGCACTTGGTAATGGAGGTCACTGGTATAAGGCCCAGTGCCAACGATGCTATCATCCCGTGTCGGACATCTGGTCGTCTCCTTCAAAGCGTGAAAGATGTCCAGTGAAGGATTCAGCTGCAAAAGTGTTTTTGGCTTGAGAATCGTCGTAGCGACGTTATCACCAGCTTCTGTTTATCTGTTCTCGCTGGTGCAGCACAGGCTTGTACTGATGACCACATGTTGAACCTTTGCAACAGCCACTATTGCGTTTTGTCGATCAGCCGCAGTTAGCAAAGTTTGGTCGATTTGGGCGTGCTCTGAGGCGAAATCGCCCTGGGCAACACCCTCCGTGGCCTCGCTTCGGCCCGCGGCAGGGTTTTGGGGCTGTTGCCGGGTTCTGACAGGTTTCACACTGAGTATGGCGCACATCCCAATAGCTCCATGGTTCGTTCTCTTAATCATGCATACTCCGTACCTAAATCTGCTCGGCCTTTGGGTTTGGGAGCGTCTGCCCATCGCACAAGCTATCCGTCTGTCACCTCATCAGTTTGGAAACTCCGGGATGTGAGCTTGGAATCGTCCTCGCCTCCTCTCTGAAAGATACCTCCCACCGAAGCCCTACTACAAACTCTAACCCTCAGACGCCGCACCATGAAACCCCTAAACCCCATAAACGCCCTCACCCCATTGTCGGGCAGGCATCCGAGCTGGCTAAGAGTCCCATTGAGTTCATGGTGCGATGGCACGAGGTTCCCATCGGCACGCGGTTCCTGGTGATGTCGATACATGCAAATGTGTTAACACACAGCGCATACATGAATATGTAAGTGCACAGTGTATATATATATATATATATAGATATGTCCATGTAGTTTGTGTGTATATTTAAATACAAATATTAATATAAGTATACATAAACGTACATATACGTACATATACATACACATACATATATATATATACACATACAGTATATGCTATGAAGGTCGAGATTGTGTGCCAATTCGGGAACACCACACATGTAACACCCCGCTTCACAGAAGCTTCTGGGTTAAAAAGTTCAGTTGCCCTTTTGCATGGATACTACATAACCCGAGTCTATGATGCCTGCTTAAGACCCGCGCCAGCACAATTCCTGAAATCAGTCCTACACCCAAAACCCAAACTGATCAAACCCTAAACCCTAAACCCCCTGCGCCCCCTAAACCCTAAACTGCCTGCAGGAGAAGGAGGGGCGCGCTCTCCGCTTCCGTTGCCAGATACATGAATCCTGGGGCGAGTGGAAGCAAAGGCCTCCACCGACTTAGGTTTGGGGTTTACGGTTTAGGGTTCAGGGTTTTAGGGGTTTAAAAACCCGATATCAAGCTGCAGGTGGTTTCAGCTGGATGCCCGGGTCCGCAAGCCCTTATCGGTCACTCCCAACACCGACGTCGAGAAGCAAGGGCCCCGACTTTGAGCACGTGCGTTGAGTTCAATCCACGAAGTTTCCAGTCTGGAGTCATGTTTCTTTCCGAAACTCGTCTTATGCCACTGCTGCTGCTAACATTACCTGTATTCATGCAAGGGGGTGGTGGCGGTGGTGGTGGTGGCGGTGGTGGCGGCGTGGTGGTGGTGATGGGGATGGTGGTGGCAGCGGCGGGGGTGCTGCCGCTTGTTGATACTGGTGGTGCTTCTGCTGCTGTTGTTGTGCTTGTGCTGATTGTTGTGATTGTTGCCGTTGTCGCTGTCGCTATGGCTGTGGCTGTGGCCGTGGCTGTTGGTGGTGCTGCTGCTGTTGCAGTTGCTGCACACATATGTTATGTTCATCGTGTCCTCCTTGCGCTTTGCCAGTCGAGGCTTCGAATGCTTCGAGGCAGAAGATCGGAATGGATCCAGGATTGGAGAGTGGTGAAGACCCATCAGGAAGAAACTGATACGGAACTGAGATAAGCATCAGCAGTACAATGCCAAGGCCAAGAAAAGTGATTATGCAACGAGTAATTGCTTAGATGCAGAGACTACAATATTGCATCGTGGGTATAAGCGACAGACAACAGCAGCCATGATGACGATTACGCCCGCTCCAGTCATGGCACGCATGCTAAGGTTGGCGGAAGCGATGGCCGTCACCCACCGCAAGGCACCCCAGGATTGACATGCCTGCCCTCACAGTGACTACTGCACAGGGTGGAGCGTGCAAGCTCTGGTTGTGAGTGCGTGTGCTGCGCAGCTTTCTGGCGTGGCTTTCGAGCTCAACCCCAACAACAACGCGGCCGCGAGCCCAGAGAACCTCGACTGGACTGGGCAGCCTCGCTTCAAAAGCTATCTTCACAGTTTGAAGGTTTAAGGGCCCCGCGCTTGCCATTTAAAATGCAGCAGAATCAGGCACACAGTGCCACCAAGATGGTTCCGGCGCCTTCGGTTTCGTCACATGAGGGATGATCAAAAACCCCGAGAGCATTTTTTAAGTAGATGCGTCCGTAAGTTGAGAGCAATCGAATTCCTTGTAAAACGATAAGAGTAAAACAAATCGATAACGAATATGACAGACATCCTACAGTCCCAAAGCCATCCAAAGTCCTGTAAAAACGATAGCAGTAATAAAAAACGACAACCGAACTAAGGGTCAAGCAAGTGGGTGGGGGGTTTGCACGCACCCTCACATGCATCCGTTTGCAGTCTCCGTGCTCCGGTGTATCCAGTCAGATAAGCGGTGCAGCGCGCTGCCTGGGTCCCGAGCTTTAGCCCAGCAGCTCCATGGCTTCACCGACACCGGGCAAATGCTCACCCGGCAACAGCATCATGCCAGGGATGGATCCCCAGGCGCAAGCCTTGTATCCCCTGAACCCTCAGCCCTCAACCCGTGAAGTCCTTAGACCAGAGACCCGCCCAGCCGCAAATGTCACGATCGGCCCGCGTCTAAGAGATCTGTGACACTTAGGGGGAGTTGTTTTGGTTTCGGCAGGGTTGAAGCCACCTTTGAAGCGAGCTCATAACCAAAAGGGAGCCTACCCTGTGCCTTTTTAGGGATCGTGTTTGTTGTTTACAAGTGCCAGCGCCCCATTTCAGGTCTTGTCCATTGCAGCCAAAGCGTTGGCAACTACCCCGCGGAAGGCTCACAGGGAGGAGACCATCCCTTCCTTGGCATGAGCATTCGGGGTTTATGGCTTCAACTGAAATGATGTCGGGAGGCAACGAGCTCTGAACCACAAGCTCGAAACCGCATGGAAGCTGGTATTGTCCGACATCTACACTTCCTCCAAGCACAGCTATCAGCCTTCAACCTCCGTCAGCGGGAGCCCAAGCTCCAAACGAGCTACAGTCCCTCCCTTACCCGCTTGCACTCCAGAGTTTGCCTTGTTCTGGCTGGCGTTGGTTCCATCAGTGATCAGTTCTTCGACTTATGCTGAGTAGGCGATTCGAATTTTGAGTGCCGTTTTGGCTGTGGAGCTACTCGTGTTGGAACAACGGTGAGAATGACGATGACGAAGACAATGATGAGTATGGCCGTGAACAGATGGTAGTGCATGAAGGTAGGACGATGACGACGACGATGATGGGTATGGTGGTCACGTTTATGAATCTATGAAGATAATGAGAAGCAGGACCATGACTTATTGTTACATTGTTGCTGCTAGCCCGACAGTAGCCCCGTGACATGTGACCTTGCCCGCTTCATAAGTCGATCCAGTCGGGAGGAGATCGGCGCAGGGCTCGTTTGTGCTCTTCGCTGGCCTAGCATGGACCACAAGGAGGCATCGCAAAGAGACAGATACCAAAACACATGGCTCCTGGGATCAAGGTTCGGCGATGAGAGTTTGGCGGTTCGCGTTGACTTGTTACTGATGTTACTGTTCCGGGAACTGATGTGGACAATGGTTTAGCAAATCAGACAGAAAGGCCGTGCTCTTCCACGGACCGAGCTCCCCAGCCTCCCTCAGGCATCAACGCGGGTGTATGGACACGCCCCCCTCTGAGTTCTGTCTGGTGATGTTGAGACGCGACACCGATCCGGAGCCTGCCTCTGCACGATCTTCTGGGGTGTGCTTTCGGACCCTCACCGGCTTGGTAAATTATAAGAATAGCATACAATACAATCATATAACACAATATATTGGAATAGGTTATTCTTGATTATACAATGTCATGCCGCTTCCCTCGAGGTTTACTGGCGCACTCCGCCGGACGAGAATTGGGAGGCCCGGGGATGCCACACTTACAATACTGCCTGGAGTTCATACATGCATACGTACCTACATACATACATATACACATATGGTCCTGATCGGTATACATAGCGTTGTCACAACTCGTGTTGGTGCTGTAGCTACGGCAGCGACTGAGCAAGTTCCGGGTTTCAAGCTTCTCACAGGTTGAGCCATCATACGGCATACGGTGAAGGTGGCAGGAAGAAACCGTTCTTATATGACATACTGCACTTCATCTCATTCCATCGCATGGGATATGCCATTCTGTACAGGGAGTGTTTGTTGTGATGTTTCTTACATGCCTTACACTGCGAGGACCAAGCTAGAATCTTACAAAGGCCCTCATCGCATGTCCGCAAAAAGGTATCCAAGAGCTTTGAAGAGATCGTTAGGAATCGATGTCCGACGGTACTACATGTACAAGACGGCTGGCAGCCTTGTGGTATCAGGTGCCTTCACAGTCTGGAAGGACCTCATCCAGTCCTACCAGAGACAGCGGTTAAAAAACACAGCGGCATGTTCGGGCTTTGGGTGCACTCAGATACTGTTGCGTTTGATGTGACCGCTCTGAACGATACTACAGTATACTGTAGTATAGTATGCTGTACTATACTGCGCTACAGTACACCCACCATCCACAAGCTCCACCTGAATATACCAAGCGGGCAATAGCGGAATGTGGCTTGATTAGCAGAGCAACCTAAGGCCATGACACCCTATACCGCCTAAACCCGTCCAATGCCCAACACCGTGAACCCCGGGCCGAAGTTAGCCTTACTAGTAGGGGCCTTAGTACAGTAATTACCTATGCTACCCGGGTGGCTCCTTATAGCTATAAAGTATAGTGGGCCCCTTACTAAGCTGTTACTAAGGCCCTATAGTAGCCTTAGACCAGCGCACACTGCGCGCTACTGCGCTGTTTCTGCCGGCCACTGGCTCAGACGGTTGCCAGGGGCTGCAGAAGCCTCAGAGGCTGGTTGGGGTTTAGGGGTTTAGGGTTTGGGATTTAGGGTCTATAGGATTTAGGGGGTTAGGTGTTTAGGGTTTGGGGTTTAGGGTTTGGGGTGCGGGGTTTAGGGTTTAGAGGTTCAGGTGTTTAGGGTGTTGGGGGTTAGGGTTTGGGGTGTTGGGGGAGTTAGAATTAACGTGGGTTCTTAGACTTGTGCGATGTGGGTTTGACGAGTACTAAAGTGTCTTTCGGATTCACGGGACGTAATGTGACAATGCTTGGTCCACCATGGAGAAAGAGCCAAAAGGTCAAAGGAGCTGCTGTACTTCCGTGCAAGTCTGCGAGTGAGTTATGGGGTTTGCGATTGAAACGGTTCAGAGATTGGGGCTGGGGGAGGGGGTGTTTGGAGTTTTTGATTTTCTTGATATCTGAGATGGGGTGTTGTCGGGCCTTGCTAAGCTTGGTAGCGAGGACGGGTTTGGGCTGGCCCAAATACGAAACGCTTGATGAGGTCGCAGACATGAAGCTACGAACGGCTGTGAGCTTTTTCGCTATAGCTATAGACTATAGAAGCTTAGTAGCTGAGTGGATACACTTTACACTTTTTGGGATAATTTTACCCACAAAACTGAAAGTGTATACTTTGTGGGGCTTGTGAACTCAGCAACTAAGGAAGAACAATGCCACGTTTGACACATCTTACTGTGTGTAAGCTGGGCTGCACCGGACGCCGACTTCAGTGCAGAGCATTTAACATAGGGCCTATAGGGGGCCTTAATAATTAGAATAGGGTTTCGGGGCCCATGAAATTATAAAAAATGAGGGAACCCTATAATTATAATAACGAACCCCCCAAAATAGTATTGGTATTTGTTTAGGCCCCTATAGTAATGCAGCGCAACCGGCAGTGTTTGTTAGACGCGAGACGTGCAGCAGGTGATGGCGGCATCGGAGGCAGGATTGGATCGCTGTGCAGTTAATTTCGCAAGGTACCAGGACCCTCCTTGTACCCTCAAATAAGGGTATATGGTCCCTAATAGTGGGTATTTAGGGTCTGATAGAGGGTAGAAGGAGGGTCTAGGTACATGGCCAGCTTACATGTGCTGCCATCTTTTCTCCTTTTCGCCGAGATTTGGTATCTTTTAATTGCGAGGGCCTTGAGGGTATTGACTCGGGAACTTCGCCCAGCGAAAAACATGCAGGGCACCGAGAATGGCAACTCCGGCTCCTTGTCAACCAAGGAGCGGGGGAAGTTTGCGATTCACCCTTTTCGACTAAGGGACCCCAACATTGCCCGACTATGTTCATATGAGGACCCTCAATAATTAAGGGACGAGCAACGATTTTCCGTTGCAGGTCTTCTGGTTTACGTGGCTCTGACTTGCTGCACAGGGCATGCTGTCTCGTGCCGAATTCACAAGTTGACATTTCCAGCAAGATTCCTGGATCACCGCTGTTGGCTGAACCCTGTAATCTGACCACGCGCCCCGCTGCAGGGGCATGATCCACAGCCCTGACTCCCTCGATCGACCCTTTGCAATCGGCTGAAGCTGGAACTGAAAAATACTGAAAAACCGCTTACCTAACCCCAAAAAATCGAAGCTCTAAGCCCAAAAACACATTCAATTCTAAGCGTAAGACTCAATCTCAGCCAGACGATGATGGAGGGTCGCTGCAGCTTGTGACTTGTGTTCTCACGAGTACCGTTCTTGTAGTAGGTTGTTGTCCATGTATAATCATGGTATAGGAACTCATCATATATGGAAATCAAGCCAAAGCAAAATGCTAAACTTGTCAAACCTAGCTCCAAAACACATGATCTAGAATCAAGAAGCTTTGGTATGTATTATGTGTATATACATATATACATGTATATGTACGTGTATGTATGTTTGTCGGCAGGTAGGTATGTACTTACTGTATGTGTGCAAAATGCATACCATATGTACACACATATATATATATGTATTGGTACACACACACACATATAAAGAAAACGTAGATACATGTAAATCAACATATGTTGAGGAACAGCACCCTACTGTAACTGCCGCCGCGGCCTCAGGAGAAGCTGGAGGCGCGCGCCAAGCGCTTCGGGGCCGCGCCCTCTCCGCTGCTTACTGCGGTTCGAGGGCTTTAGGTTTGGGTCAGGGTTCCGGGGGCCCTAAGCTCAAAGTGGCTTTGGGTCACTAGACACCAAATAAGCAGGTGCCAAATCTGAAACAGCGACCTTTCTGCCAATGTGCTTGTATATACATACACGTATACATAGACTAGACATTGTAATACACATCCATCCCATCCATGCAGGCGTGGGTGTGTGCGAGCATGCGTACGTACATACACACGCATACATACACAAATACACATAATTACAACCATACAGTCACATACATACATGCATACATGCATGAGTAGGGATTGTGGGCTGTTTAAACAGGGTAATGTACTATCAGTTTCTGGGGTGGGGGGTTTCGAAGAGCTTAGCGAGTCTGATTCGCCATTTGGGACGAGCCACGTCCCGTCCCCATTTGCCTTGACCATACTCAGCCCCTGAATAAACTTAGGGGCCCCATGCTTGAAGTAGGAGTCCTTCATGTTCGAAAAGTTCAATTAACAAGTAACAAGGGCTCCAGCACAGCATCCCTAATTGCACCACCCACATCCAGCAAGGACCGTTGACCGCCAAGATGTGCGAGCTCGAAGCTCCATGTCCCAAGCGAGGCAAATGCCTCTCATCAACTGCAGGACTTTGAGACGCCACGCGGACAGCCCGCACCGATTTGCCCACTCCACCCCAGCAGCAGAAAACAACAGTCCCGAGCTGCAAGCTATCAATCACTGGGGCAATCCAGTCCTTCGGAAAGCTGATGCCAAGGCCGCTAACGATGATGATGCGAAGGCGCAGCGTGCGAAACGTTTTGGTGCGGGTGCCAAGCCGCCTGCAAACCTCGCAGGCAGTACTCAATACTGGGTATCTGATAACAGATCTGAATCACCAGCGGCCTGCTTCGATAAGTTCGTGAGAATTTCGATGCTTGTAGTGGAGCGGACACTTCGGAGGACTTTGACTCGGGGCACCTCATCCTGAATTTACAGGGTTTATGTTCAGTACGAGTACGAGTAGACTTGTCCCAAGTGTACATTACATGTACGGGAATCGGCCGGTTCTCCTGAACTGCAGCCTTTCCCGCCCCTGCAGGGCTACTAGTAGAGTCTGAGGTTGCGATGTCAAAGTGTAGCGGTGCCACGACGGCGAAGACCCCTAAGGCAGTGCCGCTCCTTCTGCAGAGAAGGCGGGTCGGGAGCCAATGGTGCTGAGGTTCGTGAGTGACGGCCTTTTTCTGTGTTGCAGACATCTCGCCATTTGGACTACTCTTGGGGCCTCTCCTTGTTGTGGCGGCTTGTGTCTCGACAACTATGTACTGTGGGCTCCGTGTAGTACTCGTGAGACCGTCGGCAATCCTTAACGAACTTCCCCTCAGATGAACACAGGGCAATTTCGTCATTGTGAACACTATCGTCACGACTTTTGCATTGACGAAATGGCTTTGCCCTGGTAAGCAAGCCAGGACCAGCCAAGAGGTGCGCTGCTTGCTTGTGGGAGTTCAGGATTTTGCTTTCTGAGGCGAGGTCTAGCGTAAACACGTGCTGCTGCCCAGCAAGTTCAGTATCGTCTGTCTCTTCAAGAAGATATTGGTCATGATTGGTCATGCCGTATAACGAAGATAGGCCCCGCTTCTGCACTGTTTGGCAGGCACCGCTTGATTCATGAACTTCAGTTTCTTGGGCGAAACTCTAACACTCTAAGACACAACCCGAGCGCTGTGCTTGGAGTCGGGAGGCACAGCGCATATGCAGGCAAATTGCACTCACTTCGTTCCGTCCAGAGTACTACACTATAGGGGCCTACATGATTGCCTAAATAATTGCCTATACTATTTGGGCGGCTCCGTATAATAATTATAGTAATAATATACCCCCAACCCTATTCTAATTATTAAGGCCCCTACATTAGTGTTTGTTGTGGTTGGACTCTTCGACCTCAGCCATGCGACCTCGACCATGACCAGGAGCCTTGAGAACGATGGCCTTTCCTTTGTGGCGCCTCGATTTTTGTAGTAGTTACCCACACCCGCCGAGCCCTGAATAACTACCCTAAAACCTGGGCCCCATAGTAGTTCCTTTTTGGGATTACCTTACAGAAACCCTAAACCCTATACCCTAACCCTAAACCGTATGAACTCCAAAAAGGAACTACTAAAGGCCTATGGGTAAGCCCTGGGCTCAGGAGCTCGACTCCCCCCGACTTTGTACCTTTCCGTAAGGCCCTAAATGGGAGTTTCCGTCAGGGCTACCTTATTCTGGGTCCTTATAATAAGGATCCTACTATTCAGGGTACTATATTAGGGTGCCCTATTTTCAGAAGGCTTTTCGGAAACCCCCAAATCTCCAAGAGGTGCCGGCGACGACGCTGCGAAAAAGGCGCAGCGGGCGCAGCGCTTCGGCGTCGCAGGCATGAGGGGGAGCTGGCGACCACGACCTCTACCACTGATATAGGGGTCGACAATAAAACCGTTCCCAGATTGTTCCTGTTATCATTGTACGAGTGCTACAGTGGTATGCATTGTCAGGGCCCCAATACTACCCTTTGGCGTAGAGGGAGTGGGATGATTGACCGTAAAACTGCAGAGATAACAAGCCACAGCTGGTCTGGTATAGAGGACTTGATATTTGGAAGGGGTGCTGCATTTTGCACATGCAACGGTATGTCATGTCTCCGTTTGCACACAGCGAGCACCAGGCTGCCAAACAGCGACATGCCACATCCGAGCCGAGTGTGAAGTCCCGTGCAGCCGCGATGTTGCCGTGTGTGAAAAATGTCTTAACAAACGGAGTAAGCTGCTTGGTTGCTACACACACGCACACACACACGCGCACACAGACACACACCGGTAATTTGCGGCCAGTGTAAGGTCAAGGATATAGCCTTCTTAGGGCGAAGTAAATCGCTTCTTGTAGTAGTGATTTCAATCCCAAAACCCAGACCCTAAACCCTGAAGGCTAGACCTTAAAGCACAAAGTGTGGATTCTGCTGACCTTAACTGCTAGGGGGAAAAAGGTGCTCAAAACGGAAAAACAGCCCATTCCACTCCTCTTTCGGGGGCTTTCAGGTGCCAGCGCAGGGGCCTCGGACGAGGCCAAGAAGGACAGAGGGCCGGGTTTCGTACTCTCTTGAAGCTTGGATCTACCAATAAGACGAATAGGAATGATAATAGTGACTAGTAGTATTGCTATAATAATGAAAACACTAGCAGTAGTACGAATAGCAACAATAACAATAATAATGGTAATAAGATTACAGAAATAGTACTACTGCCGCACTTCGGCATCTGAATCCTCTGAAGGAGCCCACCAGAGTCCATGAAACCACTTTAAGCCGAGATTTGCAGGAGGAGCGTGCGCAGCGCTTCGGTGGAGCAGGCAGCCTGTGAAGTCCATGTAGCTGGGTTTATATGGAGAGGGGACCCGAGGGCTCGGGGCTTTACAGTTTGGGGTTTTGGGCCTTAGGGTTTAAGGGTTCCGGGCTTTAAGATTACAGGTTAAAACGTTCCTGAAGCCTAAATCTTCCCAAATCCGTCGGTGTCTTACTTTATGGCTTTACTTTACGGTTTGGGGCTTTGGCTTACTGTTGGTTTCCAAACCTGTTGATGGAGATTCGGAGAATGATCCTAACGCCTGTCTTGCCGAATGGATTCGCTGTGGGCGGCGAGACAGCTGGATTTCGATTCCTACGCCGGCGAACATCGTAACATACCAAACATCCCACAGCGATTGGCACCGGGCTGCACGATGAGCTTCCGCACAGTTTGATGTTGCTTTTTTGTTTGACTGTACGGATCATGCGACGTGTTCTTCATATCTTTTCCTTCTCAGGACTTTTGAGCGGGGCCTAGTCATATTCGCCACAGCATGAAGCCTGCCTCAGCTGTACGGGCGTCCGTGTTGGTCCCAGTTTTCGAAACTTCCCGATCGCCCCTTAGCCTTCAGTAGCGGTAGTTAGTTGATTCCTACGGGCATCCGTGTTGGTCCCAGTTTTCGAAACTTCCCGATCGCCCCTTAGCCTTCAGTAGCCACTGGCGACGACGCGGCCAAGAAGATGCAGCGAGCGCAGCGCTTTGGCACGAGTGCGGGAGGCACGGCTTTCTTTCAGGTGTAAACCCTCCGAGGAAAACGGCTTTACGGCTTTTGGCAGGTCTTGCTCTGAGGGGAGGCTGGATCCTAAAATCCTCGCATGTGACTTCAGTTCATCCCTGCGGCGACTACTCGAACATCCCCTTCATTGAAGTGCCCTTCCTTAGCCAACACCGACTATAGAAGCCTAAATAGTTACCTACTTTATTCCTTAGGGTTCCTTATTATATTTATACCATAAAGGAGCCCAAAACCCTATTCCTTAGGGCCTTAGAGTTATTATTGCAATTATACCATAAAGGAGCCCAAAACCCTAGTCTAATTATTAAGGCCCCAAAACCTACTACCAAGACGCAGGCTCTGCTGCAGACCAAGAAGAGGCAAAGATCGCCGAGCGGGCGCAGAGGTTCGGCATCGCCGCAGGCCGGGGTTTGCTAGAGGTACTGTAGGGGCCTTAAGAATTACAATAGTGTTCCTTGAAAGGGTTCTTATAAAGGGCTTATAAGGGCTACCATAAGGGCTACAATAAGGATTCAGTCTAGGGGCCTTAATAATCATAGTATAATATATACCCCCCCAAACCCTATTCGGATTTTCAAGGCCCCTACATTATCATACACAGGGTTTCAGACGAGTCTATGTTGGATTGGAGGACGTGTCGGACCCCACAAGGCGGAAAGGTTGTTGAAAGGATTCTGGGCTTTGTGGCTTGGGCTTCAGCTGTTTTACGGGTCAGACTTACAGGTTCAGCTTGTCGTGATGCCAGTGCCAATGCGAAGACGGATAGCTCGCATCAGTAGTGGTCAGCAGGCAGCAGGTATCAAACGACAAGTTTAAGCCTCACTAACCGATCAATCCGTAGGAAACTTCATAGCCCCAAAACTCGCTAACCCTATAAACCCTAAACCATGACCCTTGCATATTCGGCTTTGCTATAGTCTCCTTAGGAATGATGAATTAAGCATGCCATTGTTATTGTTATTAAACATGGTTCTAAGGGGGGGGTATAGAATAATGTAGATAATTATAGTATAATATATCCCCAAAACCCTATTCTAATTATTAAGGCCTCTACATTATCCCTAGAGGGAGTTGCCAGTGCCTCCCTTGAAGGCGATGCGAGAGCAGAGCGCTTGAAGCGTTTCGGAGTACTCGCAGAGGCCGGGGGGGGGGGGGGNGGGGGGGGGGGGGGGTAATTTCTTTCGGGAGACTCTAGCATAATATAGGGGCTGAAATAATTACCAACACTATTTGTGGGGTTCCTTACTATAATCATAGTATAACGGGCCCCAGAACCCTATTCTAATTATTAAGGCCCCTATAATAGGGGATGGGAGAGTGTTGGTTGAGGGTGGACGGGGGGCTCTAGGTAATTTGTCTCGGGGTCTTGAGAAACCGCGATCAGACGTCCCTGATGATTCCCACAGCAAGATGTGGGTTAAGACAATAAGACTGCAACCCCCCAGGGAGGGATTTATAAGGTTAAGTTTGCGCAGGGGCATAGGACCTAGGAATCTAGGTTTGTTAGGATTGGACCCTTGTGGTCTGGGCTTCGTTTTTTTCTTTTTTCGGCGGTAGGCTGCAAACAGTGACCGTGCGAAGAAATCACTTCCAGTGGGTAACGTCATCGCAAAAAGCTTGCGTGAAAAGGCACGTGCAACTTATGAACTCAATAGTCTTTCATGGTTTTGGTGCCCTGCGGCCACACCAAAGCCCAAAACGCGACACCCCAGAACCCACCGTCCTGACTTTCAACGCCAAGAGGCTGGCGAGGAAGCAGAGAGGAAGAAGAGGAGGTCCGAGCGCTTCGGTAGCGCTTTGAAGGCCGCAGCGCAGAGCCTCGAGACCAGGAGAATGCGGGAGTGCGCCTTGCCTAGCCTACTACTGTACCATCTCCTCGTCCTCCGCCTCCTCCAACTACTACTGCTACTGCAACTACTACTACTTCTGCTCTTGTACTGTTTTTAAATCTTACAACAACATCAACAGCCGCAGCAACAACAACAACAACTAGTGCTACTTCTACTGCTGCTGGTGCTGCCACTGCTTCTTCTTGCAGTACCTGCCGCTGCCACTGCGCCTGCTGCTGCTGCTGCTGGTGCTACCCCTGCTTCTTCCAGTAATTGCCTGCTGCTGCTACGGCCACGGCCAGACACGGCCATGGCCACGGCCACTGCCACTGCTGCTCCTGCTGCTACTGCTACTGCCGCTGCTACGACGAGGTCTTGTACTACTACAAGACTGACGACGACGACTACTACTACTACTCAGACTACTACTGCCACCACCACCACCACCACCGCCAACAACAACAACACCAACACCAACACCACNAGCACCAGCCCCAGCCCCAGCCCCAGCAGCAGCAGCAGCAGCACCAGCACCAGCACCAGCACCAGCAGCACCAGCAGCACCAGCACCAGCACCAGCACCACCACCACCACCACTCGTGGTTGTTTGTGGCTTGGGACTGCATGCGAGTTCTTCTGGCTTGGTTTAGCGGCCGTCCGGAACTTGAACTTGGGACTGTCGGCTTATGGTTCGCAATGTTGGTACTTGTTACTTGTAGGTTTCAACAGCATGTCGGTTGTATTGGAAAGGTGCGGTCAGTCGGAGCTTGTGAAAGTTGTCCGACAGCTGCGGCTTTCGAGCTGCTCATCCTTGCTTTCCATTGTATGGTGCCCTCCCATTCACTAGCAACAAACTCTGCAAGGATACTTGTGCTGTTCATCTTCTTTCCGCATAAGTTGCTGCTTTGACAGCCTTGCTTCCTCGTCCGCATAACACCGGTCCTTCGTTTAGCCTTACACATTCGACGTTTGCCATTTGCCATGCGTGAGGATAGAAACCAAGAAGCCAACCGAGCCGGCGCCGGCGAAGCCTAACACAACAGGCCGGCTGGTTTGGATTGAGTTGCTTTGAGTCGGCTGTTTGCCCTGCACAGTCTTCAGTTGATACACTATATGTTGCGGTTATCTAGATGAATCTAGATGTCTCCTTACATTGGTGGATCAATTTCGGTCTGCCGATGCAGCACACAGCGTGGTTTCCTCGTTTGCCGATCCTAGAACTTCTTTGGGCCAAGTGATCACAACCTCGAAGCATCTCAAACAGTGTGAACGGCTTTTCAATTTGGGTTTTACGGTCGCTGAGTTTTGCACTCTAGTTTGTATCTTTCTCCCGGCACCTCAGGGTCCACGACGCCTACTAAGCTACCATGCCGCACGGCCCCTACATGTACAGTAGAGGTGGGAACAGAGTGTTTGGTATGGGTACGAGGTTCCCTCTCCTTGTGCATGTCACGACAAACCACGATCATCGTAATGATGCAAGCAGATCACCGGATGCAGTCGGGCGCACGATGTGAACTCCACGGTTCCATCGGAACCATGGCAGGCGAGATGTCTGAGGAGGAGAAGAAGTCGGGGCCTCTGTCAGCACACTTCTCGTGTGAAAAAGAAGGCACTTGAATTGCTTGTAGTCAGACAATCGTCATTCAGTGTGTGCATGCATGCAGTTGAAGCTGTGTAGTACACCTGGCCGTGAAGCCCTAAGCCGCGAAAACTAGGGGTTGTAGCGGCCTGGCAGGAAGAAGAGGGCGGCGCGGTTTGCCAAGTGAGGGCTACTAGGGCGGTCTGAGACCAACCAGCGCCAGCCTCAATATACGCAAGTGCTGCAAATTAGAGCCTTTGCAGGAGTGGTGTAGTGCAACTCAGCTGCAGGATCGATCGCCGGAGATCTTGTAAACACGAAAGCAGCTAAGCCACAGTCACGTCCATGATATAGCGCCTTGACAGAAGCATATTATGCATATCTGGATGCAGTGTATGTTCTGTATGTACTGAATGCACTGCCTGCCTGCCTGCCTGCCTGCATGTATGTGAGTATCTGTATATGCATATGTATGTGTATGATTATGTTTGATTATGCTGGATTAGGAGCATGTATGCAATGCATGTATGTATGTAGGTATCTACTTATGTGTGTATGTAGGTATATAGTTAGAGTTATATATATGCAGCTGTATAGATACTATGGTTTTAATGAAATATAATATAACATAGTATAACATAATACAACATATTTTATTATAGTATACAATATCATGTTATATATATATATATATAGCTAGCCCCTGTTACTTCCACTGCTGCTGCTGCTGCTACTGCTGCTGTTGCTACTGCTGCTGCCAATACGACTAATTACCCGACGACGACTACGATCACGACGCCACACCACCACCAACATGCACCGTGTTTACGACGGTTACTGTCGCTCTTCGCTCATAATGACCTTACTGTCAAGTTGCTTATCATTCTTGACTGTCCTCCAGTCAGTTGGGAACACCAGTGTTGGTGCTTGCTTTCGTTGTCGTTTCCAACTTTGCTATTGCTGCTTGTGTCGTGCTGCTGTTCTCCTTCTTCCTTTGCCATCAGTGCCTTTGCCATCAGTGCACTGGTAAACACGGTGCTGCCTGACTGCAACCTTAGTTCCTTGTCGTGCCTAAAAAAAAGGGTCCGTAATAATTACCCATCCTATCTTGCAGGTTCCTTATTATAAGTATAGCATAATGGACCCCAAAACCCTATTCTAATTATGAAGGCCCCTATATTATAGAGCCCTTGTAGTATCCCTTATCGACCCCTTTAAGGAACCCTTTAAAGTGAACCCCTATTCTAATTATTAAGGCCCCTATGTTATTTTGCCAGGACATTCCGGCTTGTGAGATCTTGCAGGGCTGAAGTCCCTGATTTCTAGACCCGAAGGCGCCTCTCCGAATCTCTTGCGAGACTTAAACCGGACAATGCCATAGCTGACTTCAAAGTTGGCTAGAGCTCAGTATCGGCCGGCGAGGCTCGAAAACTGGCACGATTCAGGATTTGGAGTTTAGGGTTTAGGGTTTAGGGTGTGCCGAGCATACTTCCGTGGTAGGTGTGTACTTTTTTTGTCGAAGGCAAGATAATCGACGAACGTCCGAGATCTTCAAAGTAAACGTGTTCCGTCACGAACGGGAGCTGTAATTTTTCCCACCCCGAAAGGCCGCCCAAACCTTTTGTACTAAGCTTAAGTCCTTAAGCGTTTCCAATATAGAAGCATATGCACATGATAGTGCAAGTGGTACTCGTCCAGTTTAAATCAGGCAAGACTCAGAACCTAGTTTAGAGCAGCCACACGAAAAGAACGGCCCTGTTTTGCTGCAGAATGTGGCTTGGGCCGCCTTGGGCACACAGGGACCCTGGAAGCTTTAGAGCAGCCACACGAAAAGAACGGACCTGTTTTGCTGCAGAATGTGGCCCCGACCCCTTTGGGCACACACGAGCACTCCAGGGCCCATTTTTCGATCCTAAGACTCAGAACCCCAAGCAAGGAGTCCCGAAGGGTTTAGAGCAGCCACACGAAAAGAAAGGAGGGGACCTCGAGATTGGCACCTGGCCCAGGCAAAAACGCACAATTTATGAACAGAATTTGGTACTGCAAAATCAGCCATATTTTTCCAGGTTTATGGAGGGCGAAGCAGAGTTTAGAGCAGCCACACGAAAAGAACAACTCTGTTTTGCTGCAGAATGTGGCTTGGGCCGCCTTGGGCACACAGGGACCCCGAATGGTTTAGAGCAGCCACACGAACAGAACGGCCCTGTTTTGCTGCAGAATGTGGCCCCGACCCCTTTTGGGCACACACGAGCACTCCAGGACCCATTTTTCGACCCTAAGACTCAGAACCCCAAAGCAAGGAGTCCCGAAGGGTTTAGAGCAGCCACACGAAAAGAAAGGAGGGGACCTCGAGATTGGCACCTGGCCCAGGCTAAAATGCACATTTTATGAACNAGACTCAGAACCCCAAAGCAAGGAGTCCCGAAGGGTTTAGAGCAGCCACACGAAAAGAAAGGAGGGGACCTCGAGATTGGCACCTGGCCCAGGCTAAAATGCACATTTTATGAACAGAACTTGGTACTGCAAAATCAGCCATATTTTTCCAGGTTTATGGAGGGCGAAGCAGACTTTAGAGCAGCCACACGAAAAGAACCGCTCTGTTTTGCTGCAGAACGTGGCTTGGGCCGCTTTGGGCACACAGGGACCCCGGATGGTTTAGAGCAGCCACACGAAAAGAACGGCCGTGTTTTGCTGCAGAATGTGGCCCCGACCCCTTTGGGCACACACGAGCACTCGAGGGTCCATTTTTTGATCCCCGTCTTAGCAGTGTATGTTTTAGGGTTAGAAATACAATATGTCATAATATACTGCCAGTACTGGCGTTTGAAGTATTAAGGAATACTTGTACACAGACAAGCACTTACCTGTAAATGGCGGTAATTATGTACCATACCTACCATTTACCTCTAGGTAAGACTAGAGAGTCATATGTGTACGTTCCGTACAAGGTGTGTTACGCTCCTGTACGTGGAAAGGCTTAAGCTGAGCATTCAGGCTTAAGCTTTTGATTTAGGGTTTAGGGCTGATGGGAGATGGAATTTAGGATTGGGGCTTCCTCTGCGGCCTCTTGGGAGTCCGGAGCCATAGACCGCATGATCCCCAAATTCGAGCGGGGCGCGCAGCCGAGGACTCGTTGAGGTTGCCCGCAAAGGCCGCACGATGCTTGTGCTACATCTTCGCAGCATTTGGCTGAGAACGGATTGTGGTCTGGCACTTGTACCTCTGCTTCGCATAAAGCAGCACTAGGACGATGGCCACCTACTGCACCTACGAGTCCACCTTCATCGCGGTGAAGGACCACACGGACCACACGCCAAGATCTTCGTATTCGCCGGGCAGTCTACTTTCTACGCCGCGGTACAGTCTGTTTGCCGGCGAAGTGTCCAGGGCTTGTGCTTTGTGGCGAATTTGGACCAACATACCACGGCAGAGGTGGAATAGCAGGGTTGCAAGCCATGCCTGCGGAGCGATGGCCCAAGCATGATTCCTAAGGTCCCGAGCGCTGAGTCCGACACTTTGAATCCTATGCCTGCATTAATGTTCGGTGATATGTATTCTTGCTGTTGACGGAAGCACTGTTCTTGATCATACCTGGAAACGACCCACTGCCGAAACTCTGTCAGCCTTGCCTGAATAATACTCCACAAACTCTATTGCGATACACCCTGCGGACAAGTACTTTGTCACACGTTCGAAGGAATATGCTCTCCCGCCACGTACGCCCCGCCCCGACCTTAATCCTCGAACAATTTCTGGCAGGACACGGCGGCCCCTCCTCGCCGTTTCTCGCTCTCCGCACCACCAGCTGGCGACCGTCCACAGGTGGGGGAGACCCGAGCAGCCAGGCGCCAGGGTTACGGAAGCCAGAGATTGAACCTGGATACTATAGGGGCCTAGATAGTTACCAATACTACTACTCTGGGGAAGTTCCTTATCATAATTATAGTATCATGGGCCCCAAAACCGTATTCTAATTATTAAGGCCCCTATATGATGGGGTGGAGGGGCTCATGGGTTCCCCCACTGCAGCTAGGCATACAGCCATGTCGCTGCAACGGGTTTGCTGTCAATAGCACAGGGCCCTGACCGCGGGCGTGTGCTTTGCACACCTTCACAAGGTGGTTGGTTGCGGCTTTGGGCTTCGGAGCCTGTCCTGGGAAGATTAGATGCACCAAGCCCTAAACCCCACCCCAAAGTGAAGGTGAAAGATGCCTCCTTGGAAGCCCAACGCTACACTCCCACAACCCACCCCGAAAAAGTGCGAGAAGCATGGCTGATGCTGACTGCTGATGCAGGGCTTGTCCGACTTCAAGTTAGGAAACTTGAGAAGCAGGAGTCAATTATGCACCTGTTGCTATGGCCAGATTTTCACAACACTTAACTTTATATAACTTGAAAGATCAATTCCTAAAGCCCTAAAGCACCGAAAAGCATTATCTACCACAAAATCACACGACTCCCGAGAACGCGAAAGCCCCAAAACATCCCGAAACCCTCGAACCACGATGCTCTGTGCCAGGAACTATGTCAAGAACCTGGAGCTTTGCCTGCAATTGGGGGTTCTGTGGGGTTTCTACATGCTGGTGTTTAGACCGCCGAGGCGGAGCCCTCAGGAAGCCCCAGGAATTACGGTTCCTTTGGGGCTGTTGGGCCGATACATGAGGTGCTTGGGGTTCGGACCTCAGGCTTTAGTTATTGGGGCATGTAGGGCTGTACAGGTTGAGATTTTTTTTTTTTGGGGGGGGGGCTTGGAATACGACAGCAGGATGGAACTGCCGATCTGTTGCATCCCCACACAGAGGGGAGACCTCGCATAGTTAGAGATCTGGGTTTGGCGGCAGCAGAGACTGCCCAGTGAAACCAAATCTCCTACGACGATGTTGAGACGATGCTCCAGGGACTCATCACCCGCTCCGGAGGCTTCGAAGTAGATTCAGCATTGCTCAGCTCGAATCTGTACATCACTGGTGTCACACTAGTGTCATTAGATCTCCAGACATACTGCATGTTCTGCCTTTCCTTCTAGCTCTGATCGCATCCAAGGAGCACCGTGCCCAACAACTTCACGCAGAACGACCGCCAACCCCAGATGGTGCTCAGGAGAGCCAGGCAGAGGCCAGAACGCTGTGAGCATCAAATGCCCCCGAAATTGTTTGACATAAACCTTGCGTAGATACTGATTGATAGCACCATGTTGGGTTCCCATTATTCTCAGTTTCCCATAAGAAGAAAACAAGGCAACCACCGGTAGCTGCCTCGACGACCACTGCTAAAACTTTCACCACGACTGCTCCTGCTGCTACTTCTGGTAGACTTACCATCTTGTTCTTTTCTATTGTTGATGCTTGAAGGGGCCAGGGACAGAAAATCACATCAATTGCTGCTGCTGCTGCTGCTCCAGTTGCAGCTTTCGTGGTATGTCCTGCTGCTGTTGAAGCTGCTGGTGACTGCTGCGGCTGCTGCTGCCGAGGACGACGACTCTTACTACTCCTACTCCTTCACTTGCTGCTGGGGTTGCCGCTGCTGCCGCTGCTGCTACTGCTACTAGATTGCTATACGACGGCCGCTACCACCACCACAGCTGCCGGTATTATCGGATTACCGCCATCTCCATTCTCGCAAGGTTTTCTTCTCAGCGAGAGAGATCATCCTCAGCGCGAGAGTTCGCGAGGAGCCTGCGCCGGTTCTGGCCACGGAGCAAGAGGAGCAGCCAAGCCCATTAAAGGCCGCACGGCAAGGGCGGGCCGTAAGCGGATGTGCAGGATTTGCTTGGGTGATGTTGGAGGATTTGGTTTCATTAGGCTTTAGTCCTGCCGCCTCGTCACCTGCGTTCATGAGCATATCAGCCTGTTTGCATGCCGGAATAGTTCGCAACCGGAGATTGCTTTGAATCCGTTGTTGCAATTAACCTCGTAGACCTCCGAAGCCCTAAGGACATATGTATACCGCAGGCCTTCCGAAACCAGAAACCCCTACACCCCAAACCCAAAGAAAGAGAGAGATCAGAACTCTACGAGAAACCTACAGAAACCCCAAGCCCGAGACCCAAATTAGGGTTTAGGGTTTACGGGTTTAGGGTTTAGGGTGCATGCAGTTCTCCAATTCCATGCGAGGCAGACGCTGCGACTCTTCCTTCCAAGGGAAGTTATGGCCACCCGGAGCTTTGCAGGAAGCCCTGCCTGCTGCTCGCCAGGATTTATTTAGGGTTTAGGGGTTTAGGGGTTTAGCGTTTAGGGGTTTAGGGTTTAGAGGTTTAGGGTTTAGGGGTTTAGGGTTTAGGGTTTAGGGTTTAGGAGTTTAGGGTTTAGGGTTTAGGGGTTTAGGGTTTAGGGGTTTGGGGTTTAAGGCATGGACCCACCGTTTTGGATAAATGGTTTGGCGATGGGTTCTACAGTCTCCACAGTCTCCTGCTCTGCGCTGTTGTGTTTCTAGCTTGTTGCTTCTTGCCGATTGCTGACCTGCTATCGCCTAAAAATGGGCGGGGGTTTTGGGCAAGCGACGAGACGCATGACCCTACTAAAGTGGATTTCCACCATAGCTTCTTGGCGCAAGACAGGACTTGCAAACTGGAATGCATTCTCCGCTAAATCTCTCAAAACAGGTGCTCAACAAACTTCACCACTTATAGGCAGTAGGATCCAGAATATCTACCCAGGCTCCTCGTCTCACGATGCGCAGAAGTGTCATCGTCTGTCATTGTGTAATGGGATGCAGTTTGCATGATACAGGCTAACAGCTTTTTTGGACCTGGCATCCGGGAGTTAAGGCTGCTGGAAGTTCAGAGGGCATTCCGTGTTCGGGAAGGTTGGGGAAAGCTGCTGTAGGGCTTTGACCTGAATGGTTAGTTCTTTGAGACCACTTGAAGGTGCGGCTTTCTATGGCATGTTGAGGTGCTTAGCCAGATCGCCACCTTTTGAGCCACTGTGACATTTTACATCTTGAGCCCCGACCGGGCCCCGTAATCCAACTAATGTGCGGCCCGAAGCTGCACCAGGGAGTGTAGATGCGATGCAGATCCAAAGCTCAGGAGTTTCAGCAGATGGCTTCCTTCCCTGAGATGCCTTGTCCACTCCCAGCCAGCCGAGGTTTCTACGCTATGGGAATTGCCCGAACGGCGTTCAATGTGAATATTGCCACGTACCACACTCCAGCCGCGCAGTGAAGCTAGACAAGCGTCAGCGAGACTCCTTGAAGGAACTGAGCGAATCGTCACTACTCGGTTTGCTGCTACCGCACCTCAATGCCCGCGTTTCAACATTGAACCTGCCCCAAGGGGCAGCAGACACGGTAGGCTTGATGGAGCAGCATTTGGCGTCCTTGCCACATGAGGCTGAGGGCCATAGCATGGCGGCCTGGAAGCTAAATCAGCTGAACCGGCTCCTGAAACAGATGAGCTTCATGCGCTTGATTCGTCTGGCACCCTGCAGCGATCAGGGTGCAATCAAAGAGGCAGTAATCCGCCTCCAAGCCGGCAAGGCCAGTACTCAGGGAGAGGATTAAGACCAAGACGTTAGCCCTTCGCAGCGAGGTGCTTGATCTTGTTGCTGTGTATGGGGGTATGAGATGACTCAGAATCTGCTTCATCGTTAATTCGCTCCCATTGGCCTTCCAAACGGCAGTGAAAAGTCGGAACTTGTTGATCTCGGGGCTATTTGGCGAAGTTCACGCTACGTAGACTTGCCTACAGATTCGCTGGTGGCCCTGTGTGCGAACGCACACCGTGCACACTGCACGACCGCTTCGTGTGCAGGCGCCTTATCCTCTAGCTTTGAAGCTTGCAGAACCGCCCCGCACATCAATACAGTAGTTCCAACTCATCATGGTTGTAGAATTGCAAGCCACAGCCCCTTTACTACGCTCCGTCTCAACACAGCAACTCCAAACTTACTTCGCTTTTCTGCGCCTCCCTCCGCTGAGCTTCGTTCGAGAAGTATTTCTGCAGCATCAGACAGGGCGGCTAATGGTTCACGTCTGAACCGAACGGTGGTAGAATAATGCCCATCGATCCCACTCGAATGCCTCCGTCCCGGATGACAAGCCCAAACAGGGACATATCCCCTAAAACTCGAAACCCCAAACCCAGCCATGACTCCGTCACAGCACCAGCCTGGGGCTCTTCGTGTATCTCCTTCACGGCTAGAGCGGGGATGTCCTGCAGCCACTGTGAAGAAGCATATTCTCTCAGCATGCTGGCGCCTTTCACCGGTTTTACGAGTTCGGGCTTGGGCTTGAGGTTCAGATCGTGAGGTTTATCTCTTATGTGGCTTTCGTGGGCCATGTTCGCGGCGGCGCACGACCGTCCACGCATGTCAAGATCCACATTTCACCTCAAAGGCTTGGCCGTGTCCCGTTTACCTCACCCTTAGCAGCAGTGCACCAATGGATTGATGCTTGAATAAGATGTTTCGACCCCGACGGAAGGTGAGAGAGAAGTGTCAGAAAGCATGAAAACCGGTGGAAGATGGTGGAAGCAGCTGGAAGCTCTATTTGGCTCAGCTCTTGGCATGTGCATGCATCTGCGGCCTCGAAAGATCATGCCCCTGGTACCCTGGCACTTGTGGAAATGTAGCGCGCTCTTACGAATGACGACACTGCTCATGGTGGTGCTGGCGGGGTTTCCGCTGCCTGCTGGCGGCTGGCAGTGGCATTAGCAGTAGCAGCAGCAGCTTCGCGCATGTCTATTCAGCAGCCACCATACTTAAAAGCCCGGGGGGCCCTTGAGCAGGTGCCAGGGTTATGGGTGACCGCGACTGAAACGGCTGCGACCAGCGGCCGAAGAATTCGGCTAAAGCAGTGCGAAAGTGCCCATTCGGAGATCTCCACGAGGTTCGATTGCATATCTTCAGGCCTGTCTTTGCCACTCCCGCCAGTTCCTGTCTTATCTGCGTCTTGCGCTTCTGTTGAAAGGTCCATGGGCAGTTTCTCGTGTACAGACGGCACTTGCGCGGTGATGTCCGCAAGGTGACCAATCGTAGGTGCAGGCGCGTTTGCTTGCCAGCAGCTTGCTGAGCTATCTACTATAGGGGCCGAAATAATATATAGGGGCTTTAATAATTACCAATACTATTGTGGGGGTTCCTTATTATTATTATTGCAATTATAGTAGAATTTGTCCAAAAAACCCTATTCTAAGTACTAAGGCCCTATATTAGGGTCTATATGGTCTTTCGGCACATTAGATTGCACGAGACAGGCCTCTTGCCCGGGACAGCAGGACCGACTTTAGCAGTTTGGAAAGAATTGCTTGCGACACCACTCTCCGTCTCTTCCTCCTGCTCTCTCCCTCTCTTTGTCTTTTTTTGTCTTTCTTTGTTCTCTGTCTCTCTCTCTCTCTGTACACGGTTGCGTACACTCATGCAGCATTGCACAGTTTCACTAACATCCCTACCTACACACACATCCATCCTCACAATACATGCAACAAATATAAGTCTACATCGGGTATGCACACGATCTGCCCTTTTCCCCATACTCTGTACACGACAATGCATAAATGGAAATAAAAAAGGGACAAACGAACCACCGGTGGTTCAGTGCTAAGAGGTGCCAGGTTGTTTCGCCCTGCCTTGCTGGTTTATGCTGCAAACGCGGAAACATCTGGAGGCGAAGTGCAAGTGACGAAGGCATGGTTCAGGATCACTGCCCTGCTTTCGTCACGGCAACTTTCCCAGGCGACGTGGTTTAAACAGATTGAAGACGAGCCGCTGTTTGCCGCGAGGTATGTTCTAGAACTCCTGATCAGGGCCGATGCCCGGGGGCCGAGGTAGCCGACGTGGCTTCGCGGGTTCGTTGTCTTTGGGAGTTCGGGAGAAAGAAACCCTGTCGATCGATTGATCATCCAGTCGAGCTCGGACGCGTTGTGTGCCAGTTGGTGAAGTCGGGACCTTGAGGTTCGGGGCGGGCTCCTGCAGATTGGAAATCCTACTATAGGGGCTAAATAAGCTAAATAATTACCAATACTATTTTGGTGGGTTCCTTATCATAAATATAGTATAAGTGGTCCCAAAACCCTTTTCTAATTATTAAGCCCCTCTATGATAGAGCCCTTGTAGTATCCCTTATAGACCCCTTTAAGGAACCCTTTAAAGGGAACCCCTATTCTGATTATTAAGGCCCATATATTACACCCTAAACCCGTAAACCCCAAGCCTCAGACCTCGACAGGAAGGCCCGGCTCGACACCAACTGCGTATAGGTCATCGAGCAAGTTGCACCAAGAGGCATTGATGTTATGGGGTTTAGGGTTTAGGGTTTGATATGCTGTCCATGCAGATCAGGGAGTGGGAATGATTTTCATCGTCTGGAGGGGTGTAAAGACTAATGCAGAGCCACATGCGTGTGTTGTTATTCGTCATAACTTGTACCTGTATCTAAATACATGCATATATTCAGTCTCGTGAAGTCATGTTTCTGCATCTGCTAGGTTGTGAGTGCTATAGTTGGCATATCAGCTGAAGCGGCTGCATGTAGCAGCCAAACCTAGAACCATAGGTAGCAATCGTTGCTCAAGATTCCCCGCTGTGCGTTGACTTTGGTGCAGCTCTGCTGATGGAACCTGCCGCCGAAAGTTCTGGGTTTCTCGAACATGCTTCTGAAGGGAGTGGCATCCTTTTTCTCGCGTGTCTTGCACTAGAGCAGAAGGTTCTCACAGAACGAAGACACACCGAGAGTCGCCGAGAGACCCTTGCCCGAGAGAGGGAGAGAGAGGGCAGCTGGAAGCAAGGATGTCATGAGACCGGATACAGTTTATGAGTATCGTGATGATGTTAGCATTGACTATCTTACTGATGATGGTGATGATGATGAGAACGGCAAAGGCGATGCTGTGGTGATGGTGGTGATGTCCAGGATGTGTTGTGATTCATGATCAAGTATACCACAGCTTCCGCACGCTTCTTGTTGATATAGGGGCCTTAACAATTAGAATAGGGTTTTGGGGCCATGATACTATAATCATAATAAGGAACACCCACACTTTGGTAATTATTTAGGCCCCCATATTATGCTCAACCATAACCATCAGTTCGGCAACTGTTGCAGAGGAAGCCAAGCATCGGCAGCATTCGGCGCGGGAACGAGTGAGACACCTACTATAGGGGCCTAAATAGTTACCAATACTATCTTGGGGGCTCCTGATTATACTTGTGGTATATTTGGCCCCAAAACCCTATTCTCATTATTAAGGCCCCTATAAGCTATATGAAGGAGCCCAGGAGCACTATGACAGAGAGCCACAGAGGGAAAGAGACAGACAGAGTGAACAGGCCGAGCCCGACCCAAGCCTACTTGTTCGCCCCGACACGGTGATGTCTACAGAAGTTCAGACGTTGCACTGATGTATACGTGGCCTCTACAGACTTGATTGCAGCACCTTGTCAACGCCTGACCCGGGGAATCGAATCCCACAACCCCAAATGCCAAATCCCTATAGCCGGAGTCCTTATCCATGAAAGTCTTCGCCAAAAGGAGCCACTCGAAGCAATGGTTTGAGTTTTTGAATCAACCGTCTGCTTCTAACTCTCATGCTGCTTACAACCTTGCAGATTCTCAGTTCAGTGTAGTGCTCCGACTGAGTGCATACTTCAACTGCAAGCAGCTAGAATCATAAGATAGGAATTATTCATGTCTGCTGGTAGCTCAACACTTCCAATCGGCTGGGTTTATAATGCTACTTGAAGCCATGGAGTGGTGTCAGGTGTCACCAATCGTGTTACCATAGTTCCTCGTTGCTGCGAGTATGACAAGCAAAGCAGTATTAATGTTTCCTTTTGGCTGTTTAATCTTTGTTGTTCGTGTTCCTTGTTGTTGTGTTGTCGCCCTTTGTAGTCTGATTGTGCCGTCTGTGGCTGCCCCGAGAGGTACGTCTACCCCTGCTGCTCCTGCTACCGCTACTGTTACTGCTGCTACTACTACTACTACTGCTACCACTACTACTACGACTACTACGACTACTGCTGCTGCTACTGCTACTGCTACTGCTACTCCTGCTGCTACTACTACTACTACTACTACTACTTGCTCCTGCTGCTGCTGCTGCTGCTGCTGCTCCTGCTCCTGCTCCTGCTCCTGCTCCTGCTGCTGCTCCTGCTCCTGCTCCTGCTCCTGCTCCTGCTGCGCCGACTACTGTACTGCGACGACGACTACTACTCCTACTGCGACTGCTACTGCTAGTGCTGCTGCTGCAGCTGCTGACACTACGACGACGACTACTACTGTGCGTACGACTACTACCAGTACTACTATTACTACTACTACTACTACTACCACTACTACTACCACTACTACTACTACTACTACTACTACTACTACTACCACTACTACTACTACTACTACTACTACTACTACCACTGCCACTGCCACTGCCACTGCCACTACTACTACTACTACTACTACTACTACTACTACTACTACTATTACTACTACTACTACTACTACTACTACTACTACTACTACGACTACTACTACTACTACTACTACTACTGCTACTACTATTACTACTACTACTACTACGACTACGACTACTACTACTACTACTACCACTTCTACTTACTATTACGACTACGACTACTGCTACGCCTACTCCTGGTCTTGATCCTACTCCTAGGACAACGTGTGCTGATGTTTGCACAAACACGGAAAGCAGCCTGAGCACGACATGAAGCTTTCGTGTTTTCCGTCGCTGACCGGTGACGGTGACGTGCATAGGAGCCCCAACTTTCCCGACATGTCGGCCTGCTGGGGACCTCCACATTTTGGCAGTGCCAAGAGCTCCAAGACCCACGGTTTAATTCGCAGGCCATCCGAATTCATTGTCCGCAAGGTCTGGACCAGGGCTGTTTGAAGCGAGGACCGTGCAAAAGAACATCTGGAATCGTGAGAAGACTCTGCTGCACGTGGATCTTCGGGTCTCGTCAACTTTAAAGCCTTTACCTTGACCAAGCTCTACCTGTGAATCCTGAGAAGGGTGTATGTGCACCTTGAGTCGGGCTGGCCAGTAGGAAGCGCGTGGACCCCAGATGCAGCACAGCCCTCTTCCGTGTTTAAGGGCCCCCGATTATGGCATAGATGCTACAGGCGATGGGTTCGACGCCTACGGGGCGACCTGCCGAGGGCAGTTCAGGTCGCCTCGTGACCGGGAAGTTAGGGTGAGTTAATTGGGCTTTAGAAGTTTAGGGTTCAGGGTTTCTTAGAGTTTCTGGTGTTCAATGGATTTTCGCATGTAGGGGACATTTGGTGGATGTAGTGCAAAGGCACTGCCATGATTCTTGCTCTATGGAAGTCAACAATCAGTGCAGCATCGTGCTCGGTACCTGGGGTCACGCATGTGCAGTAAGTTGAAGGACATAGAATCCGTGTGTTGCTGCGTCGAACCTGTGGCATTTGACGGCAGAGTGGCTGAAGGCTGAAGACTGATCTTTCCTCCCTGGGCTATGATCTCCTCTACATGAAGAGGCACGTGGTAGATGTGCACCGCGCTGGGGCTGTTGACAGCTACGAAAACAGGGCTCCCTCGGCGGCCTCGGTGCGGTGCATGTCCTATGTGCGTCCTTTGCCCATGGTTTGTGGCCTTGCCATGTGCTTGTACCAAAGCAGTGCGTGGCTTGTCGGCCAAGGTGTTGGATATTTACTACGCAAGACATACGGGATATGCATTGTCCGATTCTCGCTTCCTTTGGAGCCTCAGGCGCCAATCCTAAAGACGTGTTGCTTGTACGTGAGATTGTCGGGGCAACGGAGGCACAACTGCGTGAAGCAAGCTCACCATGGCATGGTTCAAACGCCACCAGTGCTTTGAGCCATCGCCACTTGTGCACGAGAGCTTGGCGGAACAAATATGCGGCTGCACCCTCCCTCCGAAGTGCTGGGAACAAGGCAGAGGTTTCCGTCACGGACGGCCTTCAGGCTAGCTTGACCCGATGCACGTAATCTATGAGGGCTTCGGGCTGGACTACAGCGAGAAAAAGATCTTTGAAAGACACTAGCTTCCCATGTTCCACTCGTGTGTTTTCGGGCCGATTTGCTCAAACGACAGCCAAGCGCATAACTAGCACATGGCATGGACCTATGGTCGGAGTCCGACCCCCTACTCGCAAAAACCCCTACACCCTACTCCCTAAACACTCTCCGGCAATCCTGGAGCAGTCCCCTTTCGCAGAGCAAAGCTTGTCAATCGAAACCCACTACTCAAACAACAGCAATTACTTCGAATTCCCGGAGTCCGATGTGGGCCTTGACCGTGAAGTTTGTTGCCAAGCCAACTGCCCGGTAGCCCATTAGTTCCCACAAACAGGTTGCGACTGTGAAGACGTCAGGTGTGAGGAAGCGGGTAAGCATTATCAACAATTTTTTTGTAACTTAATAAATTATCAACAATAATCACCGTCATAATATGAACGAGAAGAATATAATAGTGATAAGAACAGTAATAACAACAAGAGATAGTAACAACAACTATTAGTACAAATAATAACAATAATAATAATAGAAGTAACAATAGAAAATATTGACAACAAACAATAGTAATAGTGCTTGCTCTTTTGACTTCGGGTGCTGCCCGTTCTCGTAGCCATGGCTACGTTGCCGCACCGCTCCCGTCCAGGAGGCCATCCGGGCAGGGGAAGCATTCAGCTCCTTGTAGCAACCCTTATATAGAAGCCTTTAACATAGTAATCTAGAACCCGTTAATATAGTAATATAGAGCCCTTTAAAGGAACCCTATTCTAGTGATTAAGGCCCCTGGCCGCATGCTGTGACTGGTTTAGGCTTCAAGCTACGACTTGAAGTTCGCATTCGTGCTCGCAATAGCAGTTTCCCCACGAGTATGAGTACTTGCGCAGGCTTGCTAAAGTGTCCAGATGAAGCACCTTGGGAGGGGATGCACTATCGAAGACTCATGCACAGACCCTCTGCACCTCGAACCCGGAACCGATTGAACTGGTGTATGGCAGGTGGAACTAGAATGCTGCACAACCCAATCAGACAAGCAATCATTCTGGCTGCGAGCATCGTTGCCTTCAATTCAAATGTAGGAATGGTAGTTGGTATTCTCAATATGTTTAATCCCTTCCCCCTTTTTTTAAACACCCCCTCTAATAATAAAAACACATTGGGGCGAATCCTCCCGAAATCATCCCTGCCCTTTAAAACCTGTTCTGAATTAGGGGGGAGGGTTTCGAGGCTCCAAATAGGCTCAGAGCACAGTAAGAGCGAGAGCAACAGCAAGAGCGAGAGCAAGAGCAGGAGTTTGAGCAAGAGCAGGGGCAAGAGCAAGAGCAAGAGCAGGAGCATCAGCAAGAGCAGCTGCAAGAGCAAAGCACAAGCAAGAGAGGGAGTAAGAGCAACAGCGGGAGAAACAGTAATAACAGGAGCAAAAGCGGGAGCAACAGGAAGAGCAGGAGCAGGCGCAAGAGACGCAGCAGAAGCACGAGCAAAAGCCAGCGCGGGAGCAAGAGCCAGAGCAGGAGCAAGAGCGCGACCCCTCAACAGTGGCAGTAGAGATAAAAATGCCCCCTACAGCACAAACATGCGAAGCACGCCAACTGCATGCACACGCCAACCTGTGCACTCGCAAGAAGAGCAGACATTGCTGTCCGCGGCCACAGCCGAAAGCCCCAACCTGCTCAGGGTTAACGTGGGCCATTCGTTGATTTCCAAACTCACCTGCACTTAACCTTCACTCCCTTCACGAATATAGGGGCCTAAATAATTACCAATACTATTTTGGGGGTTCCCTATTTTTTTATGGTATGGTCGGCCCCAAAACCCTATTCTAATTATTAGTAAGGCCCTTCTGCCAAAGAGCCCTTGTAGCCTCCCTTATAGACCCCTTTACGGAACCCTTAAAGGGAAGCCCGTATTCTAATGAATAAGGCCCCGTCATTACCCCTGCCATGCGGAGGCAAGGCCCGAGCTGAAAGCTCATGTTTCAGCTTTCTGGGCTTCTGTTGGCCCTGGCCTTCCACGACGTCTACAAAAGCGCGCTCCTCCGTCGTCTCCGGGCTCTGGTTAAGGAGTTTTATTTAGGATACCATAATAGGGATCTATAGAGAATAATATGGTTTCTTTTTCTTAATTTAGGATACCATAATAGGGATCTATAGTGAATAATATGGTTTCCTTAGTATGGTAACTTAAAATAGATCCCTTAACAAGAGCCCAGGTATTGGACGACCCAGCTGCCGAGCAGCTTCCAGACCTCCCCAGTGCCTGCCGGGAGGTGGGTCTCCAATGCTTCGGTCAGTTCATCTGAAATAGGGGCCTACGTATATACTTACCTATACTATTTTGGGGGTTCCTTATTATACTTATAGTATGATGGCCCCCAAAACCCTATTCTAATTATTAAGGCCCCTATATTATGTACTAAAGTTTTAAAAATGGTATCGGAGGACGACATGAATGCGCTCGTGTGTGTGTGTGTATACACATGTGGCTATCTGTCCGTTTACCGATGTATCTATACCTAGCTGTCTACCAATTGGTCGGGTCGTTTATCTATCTATAGTTTAGCAGACTTTGCACATACATACTTAACATACATACATACATACATACATACATACATCCTTACATACATACTTACATACGTACATACATACATACCCCTACCATCGCGAGACTGGATTGGGTTCGCAGAGCTCCTCTTCAAAGAAGACGAGCGAGGCCTCCTTGAAGTAGGAAAGCCTGAGAGTAGGGTTTTGAGGCCCATTATACTATAATGATAATAAGGAACCCCCAAAATAGTATCGGTAATTATTAAGGCTCCTATATTACCACACATGTGAGCCGCAAAGGTGCAAGGTTTCTTCAGCTGGAGCCTCCTCAAGCGCCGTGGCTCCGTTGCATGGCGCTTCACGCCAGTGGCCGTGCGCATTCTGGCGGACAACCTCCGTTCCTCGTTTCGGGTTCGGGGCCGATCAGAGTAATTTCAAGTTCCCGAACCTGCTACCGACGAAAAGTCAAGCAATGTCACAATGACGATGCATGTGTATATTGCGCATGCCTGCCCTGCATGTATGCATTTGCGTATGCAGAAATACTATAATTCTAACATTTCTGTAAACTCACGAGCATGCCGGCGCCTTTGGAACGCTGCAAGCTGGAACTCTTAGCGAGGCTCAACCCCTGCATCGTAGAAACCCTCAGCAATCGATCTCTGAACCCTACCCGCATTAAGCCTGACGGTGGGTGATTCAGTTTTCTATCCTTAGGGTGTAGCTGCGTCCTAAGCTACCCTACCCGTTTTTTTCAAGTTTTCAAGGCCCCAAAAAGCTCCAATTTTCGCCTTTCAGGTTCCTCGGGTCCTCGGAGAGCCGTGGAGAACACGCGGAGACTTCGCCTGGCCTTGGAGAGCCTTGGGCCTGCCTTCGTGACTGGGCTCTTGTTAAGGGATTTACTGTAAGTTACCATAGTTTATGAGGGTTCCTTTAAAGGTTTCTATAAGGGTTTAGGGGTTAAGGGATTGAATTTAAGTTGCCATAATAAGGAAACCATAATATTTACTATAGATCCTTTTTTTGTGGTAACTTCAACTTAAATCCTTAACAAGAGCCCAGGTAAAGCTTGGCCAGGCGGCAGCTTCCAGAGAGGACCTGGGGCTTTCAGGTTTTTTTTCGGGGGTGGGGCGTTTTGGGGGTTTTGGGACTTTGGGGGTTTCGGGTTTTGGGGAAGTTGGGGTTTAGGGCTGTTGGGGCTTAAGGTTTTGGGAAGCTGGGGATTAGGGCTTTTGGGGCTTAGGGCTTATGTGGGATATGACGTGTCTTTGGGGAGTCGTTCCTTAGGTTTGGGGATGGAATACAGGAGAGCGTTTCACGGGAGTGCTCCTCTTCCGGTTTGAAGCAGATGGCGATGATAGCTAGTGAGTAGGATCATCCTGAATGGTGGGGACCCTCCTAAACCCTAAAACCCCAAACCCTAAACCCTAAACCCCTATTCAGAGTTTAGGGGCTTGACTTGTGGTTTCGACGTCATGGCGTGTACAACCCCTCCTCCACTTTGAGACTTGAACCCTTAGGATGGCAACCCCTGCGGGAGACACCCGAAAGCCTAATATAGGGGCCTAAATAATGGCCTATATTATTCTGGGGTTCCTTATTGTAAATGGCCCCCCGAAAACAGTATTCTAATTATTAAGGCCCCTGTGTTAGATGGTCTTCCAGCCGTGGCTTTGTGTGGTCACATGGCTTTGCCGTTGTGGCCTCGCTAAGCGCAGACTCGCAGCTAGAAAGGAGGGCTCACTGAAGAACTAAGTCGGCAAAGCCCTGAAGGACGTGCTCAGCGACCGGGTGGCAGCAGAGCTTCGCAAGCTCTGTGACCAGGTCGCACCCTTTCCAGACGAAGAGGCACGGCGTTTGGTGATCGCCCAGCTGGGCTCCGGCTTATCTCTGGGGCGTTGCGTGGCAGCCGCGAGTCTCGGCCAGGCGCGGCATCCGAACACTCGCCTCACTCAGAAAAGTCGTATCCCGGTATTCCGAGACGCCCAGGTCTACTGCATCGAGAGAAATGGTCGCCAGTATGCACTGAAGGTGCAGCGGCCGGGTCTGAATCGTGCTTTGGCCATGGATGTTGTGATCCTGCCTCTTGGTGGCAGTATGGATCAAGTCAGGAGCCTGATCGGTTCAAGCATCAGACCACGCACTTGGCTACAGCACCAAAGTAGTAGTAAGAGCATCAATGTAGACAAGCTTGTCCAAGAAGCATCGTGGTGCCCGAGGGACAGAGCGTTGTCTTGTGAATGTTGTATGCATGTGTGTGTGTGTGTGTGTCTGTTTGTTTGTTTGCTTGTTTGTTTCGTGCTCTTGTGTTTAGTGCCTCTGTGGGTGTGCGCCCCACTGGCCATGCATCAGAATTGCAAAAAGGACAGCGACAAGGAATAAGGAATGACTAGCAGACTAGCAACGCCGTAGCACAGGGGCTCTCAAGCAGACTCCCGCCAAAAAAGGAACCACCGACCATGGGAGCAAATGCATGCAACAAGCCAGATAAATCCTCGCAGTGCAATAATGGACAATTTTCAAATACACAGGGTGAACATTTGCACAACAGCCTCCAACATCCTCCGAGGAAGGGCATCGCCCGATTCCTTCGACGTGTCATGCGCTGCTTCATGGCTGCAGCTGTGGACCCCGAGCAGGCGACTTCGGGTGGTTGCCTTGGCTAAAATGATTAAAACCCTATAAACCCCGACCAAAACAGCTGCAAAAATGAAGTCGACTGATTGGAGACCCACTTCTGGACTTCGTGGCCCTGAGCCATGGTTTACATCATCCACGGATCTGTGTGGGCTCAGGACACAAGTCGTTGAGGAGAATTCTTCTCTGTTCTTTCAGGCAGTGTGTGGTTGACGACGGAATTTAAAGCCTGCCCCACTTGCAAAGACATCCAACCCACAAGCTGTATTCACATCTGCGAGTTTATCGCTCAGGGCTTTCAGGCAGGTTCTGTGCCTTCGGCTGCGGCTTCAGTTTGTGTTGAATTGGGGCTAGGAATTTCACGCTCGCATCGGAGCGTGAAGCGCCGAACCCCAAGCCGCGCACGTTCTCGACCTGCCCCAAACGAGATGACACTGAAACGCTTCAGAGGATTCTTGAACGCACTGAAACCATGAAGACCCCTTGGAAGAAGTGCAGGTGGTGGACGAGTGGGCCAAGACCCTCTGGGACGAGTGCCTGGCTAGAACAGCCGGTGTGTGAGCTTTACATGGTTTAACGAGATTATGCCGCTACTGTGACGAATTCACCACAAGCAGAACGACTACCGGTACGAATTCGTGCGAGCTAGACTGCAATCATTGGTGTCCATTATTATTGTTACTATCATTATTCTTGTTAGCATTATTATTCTTCTTATTATTAATTTGGGTCTCCCAGGTTGGACTACAAACACGAGGGACGGGCCATGGAGCACATGCGCGATGGGCTCTGCGGTACCGTCGGTGGCCACTCCTCTGACCTGGCTTATCAATCGCACAACACATCGCTGGTGTCTTTTTTTAAGTTGGTCAAGAAGTGTGTAAACGCGGCCCGAGCTTCAAGCACTTGTTGTGTTCCAGTACATCATGCCGCTCTCAGCTGTTATTCGCCGTTACACCCTAAACAGACCCCAAAGCCGTGCCTTCGCCGATTCTTTCGTGGCATCAAAGGACTAGTCATCCCCCGTGTTCACTGGGAGCTTACAGCCCTGCGGGTGCTGGCGAGCGAGTGCCTGGGCTCGAGAAGTTTTCGCGTGTCGGATGTCAGCTTTGATCTTCTGGGGCTCAAGCTTCACTTTACGACCGTTTCGGATCTGAGATGTCTAGCGTAGTGGTTTACAAAATTCAGGCTTTGGGTTTCGGGTCCCCAGTACTGCAACCTGCAAAGGGATTCCGGTGGATTCAGAGAAGGCTCGGGAAGTTTAGGTCCGTATTGATGTTTAGCGTTGTGTTGTACCTTCTCTAGCACCGGACCATGTTTCGAATTCGCTCCAAGGTGGGTGGACGGCTTCAAAATCACGGAGGATCAGAAGGGTTGCCGGACTGCTTCTTCTTCCTCCCTCGCCACCATCACCACCACCACCAGCAGCAGCACCACTGCTACTACCACCACCACCACCACCAGCACTACTGCTATTACCACTTCTTCTGCTGCTGTCTACCACCAGCACTGGAGCTGCCTTGCTTTGCTGCTTGGAAAGGACCCTCGGCGGGTAACTCAGCGGCACATCTCAATCGGTGTCGAGGCGGTTGCAGCGATGATCCTGGAGGCTAGTTCTTGCGAAGGTGACTGAGATTCTTGAAATTATTGATGTTGATGCAGCTGATGGCATGCCGCTGATGACGAAAACAGTGAGCTGATTGGGATGATGGCGGCAGCAGTAGGCTGAATGATGATCAGAGTTGTTGGTGGTAGCATGTGATAGCATCTGACATAGTTTCCGTTACATATTGTGGCTTGTTGTACTTGCTGCTTCTCCTTCTGGCTTTCACTAGCAGCACCTTGTTGATTGATGTTCTGGTGACACTGCGAGCTACCCGAGCATCCGAAACACTGCACACAGCGAACTCATATCAACGTGAGACAACCTGAGACAACGCTTTCTGCCCAAAATAGCCAGCAATTAAATTTCGGCCCACCGCATTCCACATCGAGGGGTGCGGTGAAGGACCCCTTTTGTCATGGTTTGGTAATTTCAGGAGGCTGGGGAAAGCCCTGCACCTTGAAGTTACGCGTGCCAGAACGATGTTCTTCGGTCTGACTAGCGAAGTAACTTGTCGATTCGGCCGTGCATTGGCCTTTGTTTGCCCCGACCCCTCACCCACACGCTCCAAGATTGGTGACTATGAGAGATATTTGGCCCGCACGGCACAACTCGTCAGCGACTGAACCCATGCGGCAAGGTTAAAACCCTAAACCCGAATCTATTGGATGCACCGCCACAGCGATTGTTGCTGATTACCCTCCTTCCGGGTAACCACTTTATTGCGAGGACGAGCACCTTCTGTGTAGTGCTGTTCGTCTGTCAAGGCAAATCGGAAGATACAGGCCGAAGCCTCCCAACCCCAACTCCCCGTCGGCTGGAGGTGGGCGTGGTCCACGCGGATCCCCACCCGGGCAACATCATCCTGACACAGGAGGCTCCACAGACAGTCGTCGAGAAGCGAGAACACACCCGAAGTCTGGGTGCGCATAACGTAGGGGCCATAATAAGTACAAATACTAGGGGTTCCTTGTTATGATTTTATAGCATAATATAATCCAAGGTCCAACAGACCACATGCCTGAAGAGAAGGATCTGACAATCAGGGTTGTGTGGAATCCCTGATGCCCCCGTCACGTGAAATGCTTTCGTTCATGTGGCCTTCGGTTTGGACCTGACCTCCATATGAGTATATGAGTCAGAAGTCCTGGCTGTGGTTGAATTGTACCTTGTGCCCCTCCCCATGCGCCTGGACAGCGAAACTTTGAGGCAACCCGAATCCCGGAACACGGCGGACATGCAGCCCGGAGCTCGAATCCCCTAGACTCAAAATCCAGTCTCTTTCCAAGGCGGAAGTGAATCAGTCAAAACATGCGAAAGAGAACCTCCTGACGCTTTGACGAACATCTCCTGGGACCTTTGAGCGTTATTGACACCCACCTTGTGCCCCTCATTGCAAACCTCAAGAGGTGCTCAGAGGCTTTGAACTACTCCGCCTGCTCCAAATGCCATAGGACGACATTTGCCTTCTCGACTTTGGAATGGTCTGCCTGGTTCCTGAACACCACCGGACGGTTTGGGCCAAGTGCGTGGTGGTGCCTCGATGAATGTCGGGGCTTCTGAATCTGAAGGGGCTTGGGCTACGATGCCCACAGGGCCTCGGAGTTTAGGGTTCAAAGGTCAGGGCTCGGGCTCAGGGCTTTGTAGACGTAAGGGTCTAGCATGGCGCTTCGGAGTTGCGACTCGGTGTGGTTGAGGAGTTTAGGGTTCAGATTTCTGGAATAAGGTGAATCTTAGAGGCCACTGCAGGACTTTGAGCTTCGATGTATCTTGGGGCCGTGGGCTTCAAGGCTTCGTGCTTCAGAATCTGCGGTGCTTACTCGTAAAATATTGGCAACAGATGATATTGGCACCTCATAGCACTGTAAGTAGTAAAGAAAGTTCAGAGGTTTGTAAACCTCGGGCTCCGAGGTTTGAAAGGAGGACCGGAAAGTTGGAGGTTTCTTCCGGGGTGTAGAATCGGATCAGGATTTGGTCAGACGAGATCATGGAGCCGTGCTGGATGACTTGATCGAGATCGGCTTCTTCCCGCGCGAGTGTCCGCGGGAGGAGATGCTGCCGGTCTTGTCCCACGGCATCAAACAGCTGCTGCGAGTCTTAGCAGTCTTAGCATCCTAGTGGGTGCAGGTACAAAGAGCTGCGGTCCCCAACAAAACCTGCCGCAAATTATATATGGTGTCGACGTGACTTACCTGCCTATGCCAAGGTCCAAGATCTGGGACCAGCTGGTGGAGTGTGGCAGCGACATCACCAAGAGGAAAAGTGCCGTGCAGCTGCTCTACTCGGAGATTCTCACGCTGGTCCGGCGCTTCGAGTTCGCCCTCCCGGACTTGCTTTCGTGCTGTTTTTGGGGTAATGACGACTTAAGGGAACCGTCCCCCAAGTAGGAACAACTCTTCTTCGCTGGGAACAGAAACCAATGAATAGGAAAAGGGGCTCTTCGACCTTTGCTCCGAGGGTTTTGGGCTCTGGGCTCGGGTTTCAGGGCTCCGTGTAAGATCCTGTTCTTAAACCCCGGATTTCCGTAACCTTCCGAGTTTTTGACAACCTCTGAAATATTACCTTCCCCCATACCCCAAGCCCGAACATCACCGAAGGACTACTACGTCGCCCTGGTGAGGGCGCTGCTGACCCTGGAGGGCATGGCTCTCGCTGCCGACTGCAACTTCGATATCTTCGAGGTGAGATTGCTCTTTTTGCTTGTGCTTTAGACTGTGCTTTAGATTGCTGTGGGTTCAGCCCCGTCGTCGGGTTGCTTATCACAGATGGTTACCGTTACAAAGCCCACATTGGAGGGAACCCTTCTCCGGAACAATTTGGAAGGATAGCTTCACGGTGTTCCCGGCCCGGCTTGGACAGGCATTACCAAGATATGATAACCCTCACAGTAGGTTCGGGTTTCAACCGAACCGAAAAAGAAGGGATCCTGAAAACCTACAGGAACTCGTAAGATATCCACAGGGATCGAGGCTACTGAAAAGTTTTTCGGATTTAGGGATCTTTTGCTTGTGAGCTTAGCGATTACTGTCAGAGTTTAGAGTATGGCATTTTCTGGAGACTCACGACCTTGCAAACAAGTCTCTTGCACGGGCTCTTCACTTCGAGGGTGCATGATCCACCGCACATCTCTACTTGAATCGCACAGTTTGTTGCACATAATGCTTGCGGTCCACGTGCTTGTTTTCTGGCTTGACAGAACGTTCCGGGTAGTGCGGCTTTAGCCTGAACACTGAGTTCGAATGCATTTGCCTGCAGTCTTTGCTTTAGTAGCGTGGTAAGCGCTTGGCTTAACCCTGGCTGAGTAAGTTCATAATCTGACACAACACAACTTAGCACAAGTGTACAGCGGTGGCGGCAATGATACTACCATAGATGAACAAGAACCATCGTGACAGTCATATTCACACTGCTGACAGCAGCAAAGCTTGCATTATCAACGGTAACCCTACAACTTCAGCAATTGGCAATAATAATCCGGTTCGGGAGAGGAAGAACAGTGCTTATACTTACAAAAGCATTTAGTCGCAATACTAAGAATAGTAGTTACAACGATGTCAATACCAACAATAATGACCTCAGATTCGCATGCTTCAGGCGGCCTTCCCCGCTGCACTTCGATTTCTGACGCGAAGCAGAGGGCCCAAGGTTGGCCGGTCCGGTGTTTTAGAGTTTAGGTATAGGTACAACTATCTTATATGCTATAACCTAGCTCTTGGAGGATCTGACGATAAGCTCTGGCTCAACATATTACAGTTTAGGTCAAGATGTATAGTTCGATGATGTCATCTCAGGGCTTAGGAGACCGAGGGAGTCTGGGGCTTGGCTGGTCTACAGTTTCGGAGACTGTGCTTCGAATTGAGATGCGCTAAGCAAAAAATGCTGACACTTCAGTGTTTGCAGACTCACAGTATGCACCTATGACTGTGTAACGTGGTCTGTTTCTTACCGGCATGAAGAGCCGTAAAACCTGACAACGCCCGCAAAAAGGAAGTGCTGCTAGTTGGAAGCAATGGCAGTTCACGGTCACTGTCACATACGCGATACTTTTGCAGGTTGAGCTGCCCAGCACCCGCATAACGGCTCTTCGAGAAAAACTTTGACCCTACTGTAACCGCCCGCCAGAGCCGACGACGCATGCACAGCAAACCCACCTCCGAGCAATCCCGAGGACTCCCAACTTCTTTTGCCAAGCGCACTGACGCGTCTTTGTCTTTGCCCATGCATGGGAATTCATGCATGTGCACCGGCGCTCCAGCTCGTACAGGAATGTTCATGTCTGCGACATACGGCATCCGCCAGTCCACTACCCAACCTGCGCGCGGCCTGCAAAGGTGGACATCTTCAGCTCCTCTGTGCTCAGCGCACTGCAGTGCTTTGGCCAACTTGACTCGTCACTCCTAGAGGGCTGTTAATAAGGCTTAGGGCGTAGGGCTTTGGAGTTTAATGTTTAATCTTTTGGCCTCGGGCTTTCAAGTTTTCAGGTTGCTGGTCTAGGGGGCGTCGAGGAGGCTTTCACGGTCCCGGTTACTTGACAGATAATTTAAGCACCTTGATCCGAGCTCCTGAAAGTTTGAAATGTCCCACGGATGTGTCGACGGACCAGCCTGCAAGACGTGCGCAAGGACCAGAGCATGTTTGCGAGTAGGAGGTAAGTAGATAGATAACCAGAAGAAAGAAACGGATACCAAACCCGTATGCATACCAGATATCAGTCTATCCTCGACAGCAGCTCAAGAGTGCCACCCAATTGCCCTGACATCCGAAGGCAGCTCGCAGCTGCATAAGTCTTGGGAGGAGGGGCACCGGAATTTCGGAGATTTCGCACGAGCTCGATGACCATCATCACCATGATGATAAACGCAATGATGCTCATCTCGTTCCCCCTTGTTTTGGGTGTTGCTGTTTTCTGCCATGCAAACAACGTGGCTGTGAACATGTGACCTTTTTTGAAGTGTCATCTTTTAATCCCCAGCTTATGACTCGATTTCGAGGAACAAGACTCTCGCCAAGCTCGCGTTGCGTTCGGCGGGCTGCTTGCAGTTGGACCGCCGAAAAGTTGCGTGTCCAGGCTGCAGGACAGCCAAGCTTCGACATGCATCTCTTATCATCTCTTCATCGATTATTATATAGACCCGGAGATAATGAGGATGTTGGCTCGGGCGACGTTGGATCTTGATGGATTTTCCGAGCGGTTGTCAGTGGGTCGAGGCTGTATGTGCAGCATGACTCGCATGTTGCTGTGTACCCTCTATAGCATGGCATGCCGTGCTTTAGCATCTTGCGCCACTCCATACGGTAGTCTTGTCAGCGACTGCATGCATGGTCAGTCTGGTTAAGTTGCCCTAAGCTATATATCTCTATAGAGAGGCACGAGATCATACACCTGACCTGTTACGGTTTTTTTTTTTGTAGCAGTTGAGGCTTGCTGGGCCTGAGACTCTCGTCTCCACCATCGTAAGACTAAGATTCACAGCCCAGAAGCTGACATCGACAGCAAGCGAGCTCTCTACCAGGCATCACCAGGCCAGTGGGGTGATGAACTTGTCATCTCACCTTCTCAACGTCCCGTAGCCGGGCTGATGACGACGCGTGGCAGCTGAGGTGCGTCGGCTTCTTTGGGATGTCACTGATCTCCCTCTACTTGGCCTCTGTGCATCAAGCGTAGGTGGGCCTGAATCTCACTTGAAAGAGGATGACAGCCCGCCGGAACTAGGAAAAGTCGACTCGCAAAAGCACTGCGGGCACAGGGACATTGCTGCAAATAATCCGCGAGATAAGAGGCCCATCATCCTGTTGTCTCCGTTTTTCCAGCAGACATGCAAGGGCGAATGCTAGGGCATCCAGAGCCCGCCCATGATCTGCAAGATCGACAATTCAGAGCTGCCCCCTGATAGAGCTGTGGGGACATTTTCGCCAACGGCGTGTGTGGAGGTTCCCTCAGTCCTTCGGACTTCGGTTGCGCCGGTTCACCCGCACGCGGCTTTCGTGAGTAGTTTGGCCGAGTGTCGCAAAGGTCCATACGTGAAGCCCCTCTGCAACGTAGAGGGCTTCAACTCTCAGGCCATATTCCAGTCACCAGAAAAGAGAATAAAGAGAGCAGTTGCGGTGCCTTTGCCGATTTTGTATGCTACCCATGGTAATACGTGTCCGGGGTGCGTATACTGGCGTGGGCTCTGTCAACTTCATCCTGTGGACGACTGCCAACCGAAATGCTTCGGGTGCCAACTGCACATATTAGCTGATACGTATATATCCCACCTCATGCACTTTTGACAATACATGTGGAGTTCGCTGCCCGAAGCCTTTGCGCATGTGCGATGTTCACGCTTGCGCAAGCCTCTTTGGCCCAAAACGCAGAAGAACAGATGGACAGACAGAACACTGGTGTGAGTCCTTGTTGCATCGCATGTCGTCCCATGTCAGCTCTTAGCTTTAAGCCTTTATAGTTCTTGAGTGCTCCCTCCTAACTTCGATCAAGCCCCAGCCCAAACTCTCCTGACCCCTAGAGACCTGAGCACGAGATAGGTTTCGGGCTTAGGATTTCCCTTGCAGAAGCCCCAAGCCAAGCCGGGAGGACCTGTCCGAAGCCTTCCAAAGCCCAACATTCTAAGAGCATCAATCGATTCGTTTCAACTCGGGCCCGACGCCCAAAGCGAGCGCCTGGGCGGCGCATTTGGTCCTTCAGGTCCAGGTGTATGGTTTCAGACGGCGTTGCGGCGGCTTGGGGTTGCCTCTCAAGTACAAAAATCGTTTTGACTGGGCCGGTCCCACTTTGGTTGTGGATGATTTCGGTTTAGTTTAGGGCGGATGAGCTCAAGAACTGCTGGTTGGGCGCGACTTCGCGCACTGCTGCCAGTGAGGCTTTGTATTTTGGAGGTTCCAGGTTTTGCAGTGATGTTCTCAATTGACAGCTTCCCTGTGCGAGGCTTGAGAGGAGTTGTAGTCAGGCGGCTTCACTGCAGGTTGGAGTCACTTACTTGTCAACGCCATTTGTGTAGACTAGGCCTGGGCCCTTCACCCGAACACGTTTGATGGTGGATGAGTTCGGGATTTGGGTTTCAGGGCCAGTTTAGGGCTGATGCGCCCAATATTTTTTGAGCAGATGGGACATCTCTCACTGCTAGTGCGGCACAAGGATTCGGATTGAGGCTGCCTGTTTCCCGAGCGGTTAAGAGGAGTTCTACTCACAGCGACTGGGAAGGAGCTGGCTGCTGTGGCCAACAACCCAAGCGGACCCAAGAAGTGCAACTCTGTTGCTAAAGGCCAAAGGGTTCTCTGTTCCGTCCTCCAATCGCAACATACGAGGCTAGTCACCGAAACATGAGGGTCACACTGCCCAGGAAGCCATGCGATCGTCGTGGTGGCAGGCCGGCTGTGAGGATTTCGGGCTTCGACTCGCTGCGGGATTTGGAATCACCGGAGCCGATGTATAGAGTCCGCAGTCAGGAGTTATCGGATACTTCAGTTCCACACAGCAGCATCATCATCATCGCCACCATCATGATCATCATCATCATCGTCATCATCATCAACATCACCTGATCACCATCGTCACCATCCTCGTTATCACCTACAGAAGCACTGGCGCTACGACATCGACGACGCAGATAGTTATTATGGCTGCCACAATCCAACACAAGGAACACTTCATACGCATTGCATTCGCGCTCCCGGTCTTGGTTTTGTTCGTGACGTGAGACGTGACGTGAGGCGACTCAGCGGGATCCATTCGAACCAGTCCAGTCGCCGTCACACGCAGGAAGGAGAAGAGTCGTCCTACACCCTTCATTTCAGCACTTGCAGGTCCTGCCCTTCTTGGCTGTGTCGGAAGATCCCTCAGAGATCGTCCAGCTGCCCGGGCCCTCGGAGCTGCTTTGAAAACCGAGAGCTCCCGACCCACGGCCTTGAGGGAAGGTGGAAGCTCGGGCTTGCTTCGCAATGGGGAAGCAGCAGTTACTTGGCACTTTACCCTCAGTCTTAAACCCCAGCTCGGCCCTGAGCCGCGCCCCAGGGGTTAACAGGAAATCTCTGTTGCTGATCAGCCGTGATGTGTGCAGATCTTGCAGATGGGTTCGCCGATCCCCGCGGGCCTCGCAGTTTTATCCTAGAGGCTTGTTGACGATGTTGGTGACGATCGTGATGGTGATGGTTCTTGCGATGGCGGTGGTCATTGTGGTCATGGTGATCATGTTTTGTGGTCATGGTATGGGCGATGAGGATGACGATCCTCTCATCGCTCAATCCTCGTAGCTTTGGTGTCCTTGTCACTGGGGACTGTGGCCCAGTGACTCACCGAGGCCTTGGAGTCCGGAGCCTCCAAGGCGCAAGAGACTGGGGCTGGGGGGGGGTTCGGGGTGCTGGGATCGTGTGGCTTTCTGAAGTTCTGGCTCAGCCCGGATATTCGCAGGCAGGCAGCGTTCGTGGTTGAAGTTATCGCTCGTTCTCCTTGCTGATCAGGTATCGGGTTCCAGTGGCGAGCAACATGACGCCGGAGACGCTGTGCATCAGCCACGTTTGTCATCTCAACTTCACAGTGTTTTGGGATTGTCGGGAAGTTGCCACGGAGGTCTCAAGTTCATAGCCGATGATTTTCGAGTCAGACTAGTCCAGACCTCTTGAGGCCATTGTGTCGCGTTTGGACGTTTCGTTATGGAGGTATGAGGAGGTCCAAACCCATCGATCCTCAACCCCTTCCCTCAACCTAAAGTGCAGCCCTCAAAGCACCAAATAAAGCTCCAGACTGTGAACTGGTCAGGTCCCTCTACAAAGCCGGTATGGCCGCCATGCACTCGGGCGAGTGCTGCTTCCATCTCCCATAGCTTCGGCCGTGTGATTTGGGGTCTCAAGGTTAAGGGTCGACGGTTTCGGGTTGATGTGGGGCATACATGTAGCCGTTTGGAACGATTCATTGGCGATAATGGTCATCGGGGAACTGTGAAAAAGACTGGGATGGCCATTGCGGCGATAGTCATGGGCGTTTAGACCTCGATGCCTCGAAGTGAGTAGCATTTCACGGTGATGCACTACGGTTGGTGAATATCGGAAACGCGTGTTTGAGGTGCCTCAGTTGTATGCAAGCACTGACAGTCGAAACCCAATTCCCTGTATACCAACCTGTACTTGAAGTACACGTACCTGTATACGGCTATCATAAAGTAACATAATTATCCTACGTCCGAGATCACTCAACCCAGGCTCTGCCCCCGAGCCCTGAAAGCCCCAAACCCGCCTCCGAACACCGACGAAAGGTCGACGTCGACGTTGGCGACACTTTTCTGCAGCGGCTGTCCATGCCTGCGAAAGGCAGGTTAGGGGTTTAGGGTTTAGGGTTAGGTTTAGAACTTCGGGCACGCGAACAAGCCCAACATCCCCAAGGACGGTATTCGTAGTAGGAGCTTGAAAACAATAGGGCTCTGGGTTTGAGTCCGACGAGGCTTCAGTCTCTTCTGACAGGATCTGGGAAGTTGGGTTCTGGATTTTCTGCAGGAGCGGCGTCTGTTCGTGCAGAGTTGTCGTGTTCTGGATCGGGTGGGGGCGTGGTCGGGGTTGATGTCAAGATCTAGGCTGTAGGCCTTGCACCGGAAAAGGCACGTTGGGGCTCAGGGTTCATTATCTTTCAGCCTGTGAGGCCAACTACACCCAAAATGCCAAAGTCTCGGGGCCATGCACAGGCACAGTTCGGAAGCGACACCGAGAAACCCTGCCAAGATATGGGAGCTGGGGACGATTCACGGGAAGCAACAAGACTGCGACAGTTTACTGCAAGCTCAGGGTCTGTTCGCAACAGCCGTCACACTCCGTGGACCTTGCTAGACAATTGAGTAGCATCGTGTAGCTGTGTACCATTGTTGTTCACCGAAAGCTGCATAGCCCACACTTCAGAGCCAGAGCTTCTGGAATGAGGCTGCCAGAGAACTGGCGATGGCCATTCCAACGGCAAGCCACCGGGCAAGTCCCTAAAGCAAGCCGACACAGTCGGCCCCAATAGCTTGCCAAGTCTCCTTCGATTATCCCATTGGAGGTGATACCAAGTGGACCATCGTAGAGATCTACGACTACACCTGTGCGGGCCTAGGTTCCGGATCGATCCAGGGTTCCTTAATCCTGATGGTTCCTGCGAACAGTTGAGCTATTCTGACGATGCTTCTGCGTGCGGCTGGGATCATGGAGAAGAGGTGGAGGAAGAGGAGGACCACGATGATATCACTGATGACATTGAGGATGGTTGTGATGTTGCTGCAAGGTGATGGTGTGCACTATGCTGATGTTGATGATGTTGGGTTTGCTGGTGATGGTCATGCTGATGATGTTGTCGTCAATGATGATTGGCGGTTCCGGTTTTTTGCTCGTTTCAGTGTATTTCCGAAGATTCAGAACTGGTGGAGGGCTGTGGTTCTAGCGACAACATAAGTCACGGTATTGTCGTTGCAGTAAATACTAGGCGTGCTCAAACCTCGTCGCAGTAGTCCTCGCAATAGATGTTGCAGCAGACAGGAGCAGCGGCAGCCAGCAGCCACAACGGGAACTCCAATAGAAGCGGTAGCAGTGAATACCCTTACGAAAGGTGATGCTCGGGTACTTGGTTATCAATGAAACTGCATTTGGCCTCCATTGTGACTACGCGTGGATTCTCATGAGGCAGCCTTTTGACAGAGGCAAGCCTGACGCCTCTAGACGAGAAGCCGGGCTCAAGAGTATCGCAGTCGTTAATTAGAAATACTGGTCGTGTCCACAACCGCTTAATCTTTAAGGTGTTCATCACCGTTCTAGAGACTTGGCTGGTGGACCTGTCTCAACTGAGGTCCACATTGCTGGTATGCTGCCGGTAGCTCAGCCCTTGCTCCGAACCCTCAAAGCCAAAGCCACCAGAAATCATATGCTTTACCGCTTCAGTCTTGCATGGATTGTTGTTTAAGGTCTACTATCGGGGATGAGCTCGCATTTAGCAATAAGCCAAATCTGGTAACTGCTGCAGGTGCTTTCAGAACATGCTTTTGCCTGGTTGACACCGATCGCTGCTCGTTACCAGTTGTTCCTTCATACAGTCAGGCACTAAACCATCAACCCGAAACTTTTGAGGTCCCTATCTACATGCACGTCGCGGAAGCGTGACTCCGGGGCACACCGTCTTGGGAGTCTTGTGGCGTTAATGGCTTGGCTCTAACGGACGGAGAACAGCTGCTGCAGTGTTCGGTGCGGAAGTTCAGCATGCCAAACCATACTGCAGTATCCAAACAAGACAAGTACTGCATGTGCTGCATAACATCAGCACCTTAGCAAGATACTGTCCAAGGATTCCCCGAACCCGGAACTTAGAGGACTTGATACTTGATTGGGTCACTGTGGCAGCTGTGCGTATGCAGGGTGACATACATTTACGGATTCCGAGAGGTACGCAGACAACCCGCGCATCCAGTTCACTTCCATCAATTGCCATTTGAGCTACAACATGGAGGCAAGCAAGAACGGCAGACACTGAAGCCGAAACCATTTTGACAGCGCTTAGGGACGTCGGAGTCTTGCGTGGGTTCTGTGACTCTGAGGGGAGCGAGGGAGGCAGAGGTAATCCTGTGTTATGACCTCGGCTTGGGTTCAAACTTGCAGCTTTCTGATTCTTGGACATGAATCCCCCGAGTTTGTGCACCTGTGAGCACCAGGACGATGCTAACATTCGAAAGTTTAGCAGATGAAAGCGCCCTTGCCGTATGCATGAAGTGGGGTTCCCTTGCCTCGACCTTGCTTCTCCGGGAAGGTTTGCTTCCTGCTCGAAAACATTGGGCGAGTCAAGGACACAGGTTTCTAGTCACGTCGTCTTTTGGTAGGGTGGGTGGGTTCTCGGCTTGGTTAGAGGAGTTCGGCAGGGAAGGACTTCTGGGTTCATTGCCTCGTTGGGCTTGGACGGCAGCGGCAGCAACGCATTGATGCACAATGACAGGGAGGGCCTTGCAGAACCTGCTATGCGAATACTTCGGCCATCATCTGTAACCCTCCAAAAACAAAGGCCTGCCAGACCCCAAAATCGTAACCCCTAGATGCAGGGAGGAAGCGGATCTGGAACAGGCCTTCTGCGTCAAGCAAGCCAGAAGCTCAAACCCCTAATCCGTAGCCTGAGCGGCTGAGCCTAGAGCCGCCCCGAACTGCGAAGCCCGGAAATCGCACCAGGATTTTCCAACCTTCTTGGCCTGCCCACCTCATGAAACGGTCACGTCGGCGCGTTTGAGGATAGCAGGCTTAGGGGAAAGGGCTTTGGGTCGTTTCTTTTGGGATTTGAGGTTTTCGGGTTTAGGTTTCAGGCTCGCAGATGTGGACTTTTTTGGTGGCGGTGGGCGCGTGGGGTTTCCGCTCGGTTTTCGAATATGGGGTGCTTGACGTCAGGTCCAAGCGCAGACGTATGAGCAATGGCTTCTGTAGACTAGACGCATCGCTGTTCAGAGCTGACAAAAAACTGGCAGCAGCGATGGTCCTGAACCAGAGCCGAATCCTTTCAAATCGAATCGATCCGAACAAGCTTTTAGACCGTTGTTGTCTCAATACAGCTGTTGCCGAGCACCACCTCTGAGCTTCCACGCAGGGCTTGGCTTTTGGGCTTAGGCATGAAGCCACGGAAACCGTAAGTCCGTGCGCAGTGATCTTGGAGACCCCTGCTAGTGGGTAGCAGATAGGATTGCGGCGTAGCGATGCAAGCAGACGAAGCTTTAGCCTTTGATTTGTGAGCATGTTTACATCAATACTACGAAAATGCTTGTCATCGGCACCATAGTCGTGACATAGTGCTATCATTCGTGTTGTTATTGCCGCATATTGCCGCAAAAACTACCGACTACCGGGTGATTTCCTGTCTACAACTGTCTTTCAACTATTGCTAGTATTTGCAGCAACAGTGCTGCCAACGATTACTAAGAACATTGCTGCTGTAGGCTCGATTAAGAGCAGTTACCACAGTCGCCGGCCTGCCCATGCCCTCCACCCTGTAGGCTCTCACATCCGAAACCATGGTCAGGAAATGAGGGTCCCGTCCATGGATCCATAGTTTAGTCGTATCTCTCCCTCCGTTTGTCCCTCTCTGTCTCTCTCTGGCGGTCGCTCTCTTTCTCTCTGTGAGCATGTCCATTGCAAAGAGGTGGCACGGAGTGAAGCCTGGTTTTAGTAATGGCTGGCATGGCCTGTACACTGTAGACGTGTAGCACCACTTAATCCTTGCAGGTGGATGCAGACGTCCAGCTGAGGCATAGTCATCCAGTCCGGATCCCCGACAATCGTAGGAGAGCCTTGCCTCTTTGAGAAGGATTCAAGGACGAGTTTCGGGCGGAAAGCAGCATAGTTTGACTCCGAAGATGTCGTTTGCATCGACTTTGTAGTTGGCTCAGATTCTCGAGTTGCGTTGGGCTGCATGAGTATGCGTGTCGAAAGTCTTTGCTCGTTCATTCAAATTCATCTACCTGTAGATCTGTTTATCGATACATGCATGCAGGCTCATGAAGTACAAAAGTAGATATGCATGTGTATGTCTCTTATCTCTCTCTCTCTCTATTATTGTTATTATAGAAATGTGTATATGTGTATACACATAAATATGTGGGCAGTCATAGCGCAGACATGCACGTCCACGATTGTATACCTGCCTACTCCTAAAGTGCCTGCCTGCCTGCCTGCCTGCATCCATCCGTCCATACATACATACAGTTACATACATGCATACGGTATCATGCATTCGCATATACAGGTTGTTCATACGACTACCACTCTGCGTACTTGAGGCGCAGGTCATGGCAAAGCGACTGCCGCCTAACCATCCGCAGCTTGGCGTATGATTTGAGGTTCTAGGATAGCTGCACGAGTCGCATTGTAAACGGGTCTTCTTTGATCAGCTGAGTTTCCCGAAACCTCCGTTCGACTTAAGATGGCGGCTTTAGCGGAGCCGTCGTTCGTTCAGATTCGCAAGACAACGGGCTTGGGCAGAAGGAGCACTCGATCAAAGGATGAATGCAAAAAGTAAAAGAGACGGGCCCGTTGAAGATGCAGCTAGGCTCATGAAGACCGCGAAACCCAAATACTGAGCCCTGAACCGTGGACGCTTTAAAGAGAGCAGCTGCCAGAGCATCCGAGGACGCGGCTGGCGTTGCTGAAGCTGCCTGGGCTAGTTTGGTCGCCTGCCGATGCGATTTTGGGCAATATTTCACCGTATTTCCCTGTCGAGTATTGTCCATCAGATATCAAATCAGGGACTATGAGTTGAACTGTTAAATGTGAACCTCGAGAATTACAGGGACCACGAAGGAATGCATGGTCCCCTTTGACTGCATCCCTGAATAAGTTGACAGGATGGCCCACTGCCGCCACAAGTTCGTAGAGGCGCAAGGGTTCTTGGGAGCTCGGAATCTGGGACGACCTTCTACACCCAGAGCCCAAAACCCTAAACCCTAAATGCAACCCCATGCCCCAAGTATAACCCCATAACGCCCTGATTGATTCCAGGAGGACGCAAAGTCTGGACTGGAGGACCCCTGGTTTCGAGACTTAGAAGTCTTAGCGTCGACGAAGCGAAGTCACAGCTCCGCTGTCCATGAGCCATGAACGGTGAACTGCTAGCTCGTAGCTGCGGTAGTCGTAGTGGTATCAGTATTGTGCGTGCATATTCTCGCTCTTTTTGCACATGGTTGCTATAATATTGTCTCATTTTGGTGTTCTTGCTGTTACTACTCTGATTATTGTTCGTATTAGTGTTATTACTACTACTGTCATTACCAGGGAGTAGACGCAGCAGACGAAGTAGGCTCAGTAGACTTAGTGGTGGACACAGAGGTGGACGTCGATGCACGCAGACGCAGAGGTAAGAATAGGACGTGGTGCACGCAGACGCAGAGGTAAGAATAGGACGTGGTGCGAGCAGCAGCAGCCCGTAGACATTGGTCCTTTTGCAAGAGGACCCTTACCTCTCAGCGACACAGCTTGCCGACTGGGTCCGTGTAACGACGGGCGAGAAGGTGGGGTGGTCAATTTCCGTGCTGTAGTCCCGTCGCCATCTTTAGGGAAATGCAGCAAACTTCTCATCCCGAGAGCCGTAGAGCACAAAATCCTAAACTCACCCTCGTCGGAGGCGCTGCTGCCAGCGGACCTGACCATTGGAGCCAACTTCCACCGGAAAATGCCGGTGCACGGGGCTCATAAGGTCGGATTCCACTTATCTCTCAAACAGCAACAAATATGTAACATGATGATATATCCATAACCCTACAAACTCAAGTGCAAACGCATATACTTGTGTTGTACACAGACGCATACATGTATAAATACCGACGGACAGACAGACGAGCGCACACTCGCTCAGGCACACACAGTACTTATGCATATTACATATTATATATATATGTATCACATCTACATACACATGATGTACGTACGACGTACGCACGTTTATGCACATGAGGTGCAGATGGGGCTCCAAGGCTTGCGTATTGTTCACGAGTCCTTTATGCTTCCGCAGCTCCAGAGGTCAGCAATTGCACCCCCGGGGCGTCCTGGGTGGCTTAGGGACGACGAGGCAAGCGCTGGAGGGTTTGAGGACTTTGGGGCTCAGGTCGGTGGGGCAGGGTCGCGGAATGAGTGGTTTACAACCCAGTGACCTTTTCTTGGTTACACTGGGAGATTCCAATTCTAAGAACTGGTCCAGGTCTATGATAGGTCTGATAGGGTTGGTTGGGATTGCCGCTGGCTCTGGGTTCTGTAAGAGGTTTGGGCTTCAGGATACCTGTAATTCGAAGCCTTACACGGCTTCGTGCTTCGAGGGTGTGGTGGGTTTATGATAGTTACTTCATGGTTGAAAATCGAGGGTCGTACCTGTTGTGGCCTGTTGGGATTTCGTCGTAGCCAGTCAGCACTTCGAAACTCTGACACTTGATTCAGGTTGAATGCCTCGAAAGACGCCATTGTTTAGGGCTTCAGACGCGAGGCGGTTAGTAGGAGTGTTATCCTGCGCAGGAAGGGCGACCCGGCGTTTCCCGCTACTTTCCAGGCGCGCCGCGTGCATGTGGGACAGAGAGCTGAGTGTGCAGGAGCCTGTGTAACAACGCTTCCAAGCGCTGCTTCTGCCCTCTCCATCCCCAGCGATCCTGGTAGCACATCTCTCACCTGCTTGCGCAGGCTATACTCAGTACCCGTTGTACGGATAGTGAGTTGATCAAGAGTCTGAAGTACCACCCCAGACAGCACGGCTGTAGCCTCCGAAGGATTTCCTTTTCGTCCTATGATGTCAGCTCCATACCCTTTCAAACCTGAGCCCAAAGCCCACAAATACCGACGACCTCCAGCCGAACGCATGAGCATAGCGATATTTTGATACAGGGAATGCCAGCCAGGGTGGTTGCGTGCGGCATCATATCTGTAAATACAGTCTTAATTTGGGTATTTCAGCATCAAATGTGGTCGACGAGTATGCGTGACCGTGCACGAGGTGAGCGGTGGTACGACGCCTTGATGGGCTTCGTGGCTTTCGTTTACCAGGGCACTGGCCCCAGTGAACTCATCAAGCCTGCGATAGCTCATCTGTAACTGATGAAAGCCAGTGTCACACTGCAGGTGGCGCCTTGTAGGCCGTCTCAACTCTGACAAAGCTTGCTGACCGTGACATCGAGTTGCCAATTTCGGTCAGTTTTGCAAACTCTTCTCATGCTCGTCCGCAGTAGAGACATGGAGCCGCCGCCAGGACCATAACCCCGAAGCCTCAAGCCGCACCATACCCCCCAAAGCATCACTTCAGTGGGCCTGAATTCTGTCCAGCGACCAGGCAAAGGAAAAGCGCCCATCATCAACCAAACTACATAGCCCTGAATCCGAAAAACTTTAAATGAAGCCCACATATATCCAAGAAGATAACAATACCAGAGCTACTAACCGGGCCGCCTGACCCCAGGCTACAGAGATTCCCCAGAGTACATATCTGATCCTAGAAACCCTTACCCTTAGTAGAGTTTTCTGTACATGCCTGACTCCTCAGCTTGCTGTTGTGACTGATCATTCCGGAGCGCTTGAGCCCGAGCAAAGAGTCTTTATCCGAGTTTGGTAGCGGAGCCTCGCTTCGCATAAAGCCAAACGTCCAGGGGCTACCGAGGATCGAGCCATCCTGCGCGGCCTGCGGCGGCGCCCTTTTCTTCGAGAGCCATTCCAAGGATTTCTCCCACTACCTGGTTTGGCGGCTGGCTGTTCCAACTGACTACGAGCATCCTAGTGCTCAGCAGCCAAGACAAATTCGAAGCCTTTGTGGCAGGAGTTCTCTCCTACGACACCAACCTTTTGCACTACGAGCACCACGACCTCTTGGAGGACACGATTCTCGAGCCCTTGAATTACACGATTCTGCGGGACTTTGAGGAAGCGAGCGAGGTCAACGATAAAAGCAGTTCTGTTGAAAGCCTGGTTGAAAGTGCGACTCAGGACTGGAAGGACGAGAGCTACGGCACGAGTTTCCTCGAGCCCTTCCTGACCTCCATCGGCATCTACTACCAGTTTTCCCTCGGCGTCTACTACCAGTTCCTCTTTGGCGGCTTCTACAAGACAGTTGGCTGGTTACTTTCCCTGGTCTTCGTCGACGGCAAGGAAACCTTCGAGGCGAGCACCATGGCAGAGACAGGACACGGTGCCTCGGGAGGCATTCCTCTACATGAGTTCCGGAGAGAAGTGCCTCCGGGGTGGAGTCCGAACTTGCCTGACTACCCCTTGAGATTGTACTTCGAGCGGCTGAAGCTGTGGTACAGGATATATGATGGAGCAGATGAACTGGTGGGTCCCTTGGTGGCTGGAAGGTTGCAGGGAAAGGCACAACGCCTAAGCATGCAGCTCAGGCTACCGCGTCCAGATGGATCGGTGGACGTTGGGTCGGACGCACTGGTACGACTCAGTGTGGAAGAAGTTCGGGACCCAGTCGATCCCAACGTAGTGCTGCAACGGGCGATACCGTCAGGAGTGCAGGCGCTGTGCAATGCGCCACGGGACACGTTCGGCATGAGTGATCAAGAGATGGTGTCCCGGGCGATCGAGGACCTGTTTGAGTTCCGCCGTGGCAAGCTCACCCTGGCAGAGTACAGCATCGAGTTTGATGCTCGACTGGAGGAAGCAGTGACGAGAGCAGTTTTGGAACTTAACGATGTTGGTCGCTTCTACTTGTTCTTCAGAGGATCGGGACTCTCCCAAAAGTTCATCGATGACGTCAAGCTCCAGATCCAAGGCGACCTGAGGAGGTTCCAAGAAGCCAGAGCCTTGGCTCTGCGATTGGTGACGCGGAAGGACGACCACGGCGACAGCTACTACAAGAACGATGAAGCCGAGACGCCGGATGAGGAAGCTGCAGCTTGGGAGGATTCCTTCTGGGCTGAAGACGGCTGGCAATGGGTCGAGGACACCTGGGATCATGGTGACCTGGGTGACTGGATCTATGACAGCTGGTATGAAAGCGATGATGGCTGGTATGGAGAAGGCTATGACGAGTACTACGACGAGCACGCGGACTACCAGGGAGAGATGGCCGAGGAGAATGACACGGTGGCTGACAGCAACTCTGAGACTCCTGCTTCCGGGTCTGAGAACTTTCCCATGAAGGGCGGCAAAGGTGGCCTCAGCTGTGCTATATGCGGCTCGCGATGGCACAGCACTTCGTCGTGCCCAGTCGGCAAAGGAGAAGGCAAAGGCGGGAGCCCGAAAGGCTCCTCCAAGGGCTACGGCAAGAGCTTCGGCAAGGGCAAGAAGGGTTTCGGAAAGTTTCGAGGCAAAGGAAAAGGCAAATGGGTGCCTCGAAAGGGCTATGGAAAGGGCAAAGCCAAAGGCTACCATGGCTATGCCGAGAAGACTTTGATCCATAGCTTCAACGAGAACATGCATGCCCGAAGCCCTTTGAAGCCTAAGTCGAGGACAGTGCACTTCCGACTGGACCACGACGATAACACTCCTGTCTTGGATTTGGGCCGGTCAAGGCCTGAACCTGAGACGGCGGAGTCTGAGGCTGTTCCGGCGCCGGAGAAGCGCCTGGACTTCACCTTTGCAACGAACATCTACAGCAGCTGTGCCACGTTCCACACGGTTCGTGGTGAGAAACGACGAGGTCTTCTTGTGGACCCGGGCGCGGCTTCAGGCCTGGTTGGAAGTGAGACCCTGAGGGATCTCATGGAATGCTGCATTGACGACAGCAACAAGGATCAAGTCCGATGGTGCCATGATCGCTCCAACAGCGTCAGCGGCATCTCCGGCACTCCCGAGGCTACTCTGGGTGAAGTTCACCTGCCGATTTCGCTGGCAGGCGCAAAAGGACTTTTCTCTGCTGATGTTCTCGGTGGTGAAGGTTCTTTGTGCCCAGCACTGTTGTCGAACCCGGCTTTGCGGAAACGTCGCGCATCGATACTGTGCGACTACTTTGCCAATGGCGATGGTCTGTTGGTGGTGCCGGCAGAGGACCGCAGCTGGAGCGATGGTCAAGGACCAGGAAGCTGGCACTACATGCGGACGTTGCTGACGGATTCAGGTCACTACCTTCTTCCTGTAGATGACCAACGGACTGTGTCAATGCAGACACAGAAGGACGTGGAAAAGCACTTGTTCACTTGGTCTAGTGAAGCGAATGAGATATGGAGTGATGTTCGGCACTGTTTTTTACAGCAGAAGGCCGAACGTATGTGTCGGGAACGTGAGCGGTGTGACCATGGAAGCCACAAGGCCGGAGAAGAGACAGACTCAAATCCAAAGGAAACCACTTCCTCCACTTCCTCCGGTACTATGTCACCGGCTTCCGTGACTAAATCAGTGACGACTACGGCAAGTGAGAAGACTTCAGCAAGCAGTTTGATTTCCGATGATAGTTTTCTGACAGGCTCAAATCCGGAAACCACTTCATCCACTTCCTCTGGTACTTTTATAAAAGATGTGCACACACAGTCTGGGGTCCTTTCAAACGAAGATGTGCACACACAGTCTGGGGTCCTTTCCAATGCTGACAAGCCGTTCTTGGACGCACCTTCAACGCCTCCTAAGTCGTTGCCGACGATTGACAGTTGGTCCTTGGAAGGCAACACCCTGGTGCGGCATCACAGCGTTCCACGAAGAATGTTGTTCACTCCGAACTGTGCCAATGATTGTCCGGTGTCGAAGGAGATGTTTGTTGGCAACCGTACCACTTACCTGCAACTGGTTCCCAAGAGGCTCGGAGAAAGAGTGCTACAAGATGACTGGCGGAAGTCTGCGGTGCCCAACAAGGACATGGAACAGCTGTGGATTGGCAGGACCGTTTTCAAGCTGCGTGAACCACGACAAGCATTGACGACCAAGACAACGACTACGACTGCCAGTGTTGATGATGAACTGAACTCTGCTGAGTTCCCGAACTATGGAGGTGACATGTTTCCAGAGCACTGGACCGACGAGCAAAAGACACGGATGCACAAGAAGTATCGTGCCATGCCCGAGGAGTTCTACACAAAGTCCGGTCGGAAGCCAGTCACGCCGAAGAATGTGCACAGCTGGTTTCAGAAGGCTTCAGGTCGTGGACTTCAGTGGCAGTTCTGGGAACTGCGTTCGGGCAGTGGCCGGCTCAGTTTGATGATGATGGCAGCATCCATGTCTGTCGGTTTTCCAGTGGACTACCGCTACGGCTGGGACCTGGCATACCCAGCACACCAAGCAGTGCTACGACAGTGTCATGAGGAGTTCTGTCCGGCACATCTCTTCGAGGCGCCAACATGCACTCCCTGGTCAGTGGCTTCGTCTTCAAAGCCACCAGACATCCGACTCCAGGAGCGTCAGTCAGAACTTCCTACTTTGGAGTTTCTGGATGAGATCAACCTGTACCAGCACAATCGGAACCTGGGCTTCGCAGTGGAACAGCCCTCGGGTTCAGCTATGTTGGTGGACAGTCCTCTGTCGCGACTACGTGATCTCGGTGGTGTCCGAGCCTGGAGATTGGATCAGTGCATGCTTGGAGCGCAGTGTGATCAAGGGCACCCGATTCGGAAGCCCACATCTTTGCTGAGCAATCGCAGATGGAAGTTGGTTATCAAACGGTGTGACAGTCATCGCGGGGCTCCTCACGGTGTGCTTCAAGGTCAAGTTCGAGGAATTAACAGGACCGCCCTGGCAGCGGTGTATCCCAAGCGGATGTGTCTTTTGTATGGCCAAGACTTGTGGGCCATCCTCCGGAAAGACAATCGTAGGTCCACCAAGCCGTGGCCACAACAACTACTCTGGGTACACGACCTCTACTACTCCTGTGAACGATGTCAACTTGGTCGAGCAGCCCTCCAGGCTGCGAACATACCATGGTTCCAGGACAATGTCGCTACGGTCAGCCTGGTCAGCGACGCGCTCGTGCTACGGCCCAACATGCGCCACCTCAGGAACCAGCGGCACCTCCGGTACCACAATCTCCTACGAATATCTGTGAGAGAGTATCAGCACCACAGGCATCTCCGAAACCTCCAGCTACGACCACGCCTCCACTTCCGGCGGCAGAAGTCGTAAAGGCCCTGGCTCCTACGCCGGGTGATCTTGAGGATGCTACTGGCCCGTTCAAGTTTCTCGCTCGCCACGGCGACTACTCCAGGGTCAAGCTTGACTGTGATGCGGCCATGCCTCTCAATGTCGAGCAGCGGTTGTTCCTCCAGGCGGCCTTGCTGCAAATGCTGCGCACCTGTGTCGACCTCTTCCAAGCCAACACCTCTGTTGATTACGACCACTGGCCGGAGGACCCGATTCTGCTGCAAGTGTTCCAGGAGATCTTTGTGGATCACTTCTCCGTTCTGGGCGTCATGTGTTCGTTGCGTCCTTGGAAGCGGAAAGTTCCGGATCCCTATTTGAGTTCGTCTTGCGCACCCTTGCGGTTGTTGATTGCAGGGGACATGCGGCATTGGCAAGTTCACGCTTTGGAAGATATGCGGCTCTTGTCTCACAATCAGCTGCGTCTTCCGGTGGATGAGGCGAACTGGCACTTCCACATCTTCGGCGTGAAGGAAGGTGATGCTGGTGCTGATCTTCTTCGTCCTCCCGCGGACGCGCGTGACGGTGACGGTGATCCTGATGGCCCTCGTGGTTCCGCTTCTCGCGCCCGGCGCGCGGCGGTTGCGGCTCGGCCTGCTGCACCTCTTGCTCCTTCCGAAAAGGAGAATGATGGGAGGAGCGAAGCCGAAGCTGCTGATGAGGGCGAGGCGGCTTCAGATGAAGAATTTGAAGCAGTTCGTCAGGAGCAAGAAGAGAAAGTGCTGAAACCCTTGTTCGACTTCAAGAAGGTGTTTAAACGGCTTCAGTCGGGATTGATCGAGAGCGACCCGGCAACGGCCAAACGACTTCTTCTTGGGTTACACGAGCGGTTCTACCATGCTCCCATTGGCGACTTCAAGAACATGCTGCTTCGAGCGGGACTTTCATCAGATGTGCTTCCCTTGGCCGAGGAAGCAGTGATGTCGTGCTCAACATGCAGGAAGTATGTTCGGCTGCCTAACAGGCCGCAAGTGAAGCTTGGTTCCAGCGCCGGAGTCTTCAATGCTCGAGTACAGGCAGATCTGTTCGTGTACAAGGAGATCTGGATCCTCCTGATCATAGATGAGGCCACTCGGTACAAGGCGGCCTCAGCTATTACCTCCAGAGACTTTGCTGAAATCACGAGAAAGATGATGGAACATTGGTTCATGATCTTTGGAGCACCCATGCAGCTGGTGATGGATCAGGAGACCGGGATGATGTCACATGAAGCAGGCAAGGAGCTTGAACGGTTCTCCATTGAGCGAGTGCCGAAGGGCACCACGTCCGGCGATGCTGGGAAGCAACGTACTGGAGCAGGCCTGATTGAAAGGCATGTGGGACTTATGCAGCTGACAATGCACAAGTTAGATGCTGAGCTGGACAGACAAGGGATCAAGATCATGCCTCACGAGTTGGCTCGAGAAAGTGCCATGGCACAAAACCAGAGCCTGAACTACGATGGGGCAACTCCTTCCACGGCAGTCTTTGGAGTGCTGCCTCGACCTTTCTATCAAGAGGACAGCTCGAGCATAATGTCAGTTGCTGGTGCTTTGCAGACGGACATTACACCCTTTGAGAGAGCCCTTCGCATCAGGCAGATGGCTTTGTCTATGGTCCAGAAGGCCATCGTGGAGGACAGAGTGGCCCGTGCCAACAGGACGCGCACTCATCAGTTGCGCTTGGATGAGATGATTCCTGGCACGACCGTGGTGGACTACTACCGGGAGGTCAACGGAGACATTGGATGGCGAGGCCCGGCAGAATTGCTCAAGGTGAACCGCGCGGAAGGAACGGCGATACTGTCGTACCAGGGCAGGCCGTACCTTGTGTCCTTGAGACATGTCAGACCTCACCAGGCCGGTGTCTTTGTCACTCTGAACCAGGACCAGGAGGACGACTTTAAGTCCCTCCGAGATCTAGTGGAGAAGCTGTCCCCGTACAAGGCTGTGACGATTGGCTGGGTTGTCGAAAAGAAAGATGAGATGGTCTCGTGGCGACGAGCCTCAACAAGTTCACTGGCATATGAGAGAACATGGTCCTTGGTGCAGTCCGTTGGGAAAGCCCTCTCGAGGAGGAATGTTGGTGGCGCCATTCTGGCGCAAAGTGTGAGGAACATACATCCTCCACGCGAGAGCGTCGGGGTGCTCCTCTACTGGACAAAAGGTCAGAGTGGTTTCAGCTGTCACGAGCACAACAACCACGAAGTGATCGTGATGAAGAAGATCACGACGACAGCCCTCGAGAACCTCTCGATGATCTACATCTACTACTAGGTCTTCCCACAGTACGAGCCAGACAGGGCGAGCAAAGTGCTTCCTTCAGAAGGGTACGATGACCCGGGCACCATGATGGGTGAGGACTCTATGTCACCAACCTCCTCTAAGACATCCCCGATTTCGGACGGAGGTGCATCTCCTATGTCTGTCGAGGAGACTACTGATGAGATGAACAACAAGCGGAAGGGACCTGACAGCAGGACTATTGTTCTGGGTCCTGAGACCAAGAGGAGCAAACTGGAGATCCTCTACCAGCCGGCCGGAGATAACCGGGTGTACACCAAGGCTCAGCACAACTTGGTGAACCTTTTCTGGGCGATGCGATGGACTCAGTCTGTTCCTACGGAATACCCAGATATATGGCAAGCCTTCGAGAACAGCGTGTACATGGCTCAATGGGACATTTACATGAGCCGAAGTAGCAATGTTGCAGGCAAGCCACGACCGACTCAGGGATACTTGTTCACCTGGCCTGGCAAGACCTCGGAGGAGCTCATGGCGGGTTTGCGTACCGCAGAAGTGTACAAGGTCGATGAGGAAACCGACAACATCTCCGAGGAAGAGTGTTATTCAATCTGGGATCAAGTTGAGCAGGCTGATGAAGACGAAGTGAAACAGTTTGTGGAGACGAAGTCTTTCGAAAAGTTCCACAGGAATGCCTTGACGTCGGATACCATTGTGATCGACGCGACATGGATTCGGAAATAGAAAAGATACCCTGATGGGCGTTTGAAAGTCAAGTCAAGGCTATGCGCTCGAGGATGTTTTGACAAGCAGAAGGACATGCTTAGCACACGAAGCACGACAGCTACCAGGTTATCCCAGCGCATCCTTGTCTCCACCTCGGTGATCCATGAGGACAATGATCTGGAGTCTTGGGACATCTCTGGAGCATTCCTGAAGGGCCTGACATTTGAGAAAGTCCGAGAGATGTTACTGGCCCGCGGCATCAAGACTCCAGTCCGCAAAGTGGCGATCATTGCCCCGGCCAACGTATGGCGTCACCTTGCAAAATTTGACCAACGCTTCAGGATCGACGTGTCCAGGGTGACGGACTTTGTGTTGATCTGTGTGAAACCGGTTTATGGCTTGAGTGACGCACCGTTGGCTTGGCAACTCTGCCTGCGCAGTCATTTTGAAGAGCAGAAGGGCACGCCGTCTTTGATGGATGAAAACTACTTTTATTGGAGAGACTCCAAGGACGGCTATGCTTCTGGTGTTACGACTCATGTTGATGACTGTGGCGCTGCCGGCAGACGGAAGTGGCTCGATGAGCAGTACGGTCTTCTTGTGGCTAAGTTTGGCAAGGTCACTCGGCAGAAGCTTCCCTTCACGCACTGTGGAGTTCTCTACAGCAGGACGCAAGATGGTATCAAGATGTCACAAGATGAGTTTTGTAACAAAATCAAGATGGCTCCTGTGCCCAGTCGCTCTGATGAGGATCCTCTGACTGCGGAGGAACTGACGGATTTCAGGAGCATCCTGGGTGGTCTGCTGTGGTTAACCGCAACACGACTGGACTTGGTCGCTGATGTTTGCGCATTGCAGGCGCAGGTCACCCGGGCCAAAGTGGGACACTTGAAGCAAGCCAACAATGTGGTCAAGAAGGCAAAAGCAGAGCTGAACCAGAATGTTGGTTTGCATTACCGCACCATGCGGCCACCGTTTCGCCTGGCCTGTGTCCACGATTCTTCAGCAGCTGGCAATGTAAGACACTATGCCCAAGAGGGTGTGCTTGTCATGCTGTGCGAGGACAAGCTCGGCAAGTACAGTCGTGATGAACACGTTCTGGAGGACCGCGAGACCAAGCTGCTTGGTGGGCGAGCCCACATTCTGTGGGGGCACGGTGCGAAGGCCAAACGTATCAGCCACTCGACGTCTCATGCGGAGACTTCGGCGGCCATTTCAGGCCTAGAGGCAAGCACCTTGGTGGCGGTGCGATTGGCTGAGCTTATGTTTCTGCCTGGCCGTTCGACTTTGCAGGCTCTCATCGCCACACAGGAGCAAGGGATTCCTCGACTACCATTCGACTCTTACACCGACTGCAGGGATTTCTTCGAGTTGGCGAGTGGTGACAAGTCAGTGTCACAGGACAAGAACCAGCGACTTTACGTGCTGGCATTCCGTGAGGCCAGGATGTCAGGAGGGACGCGATTCATGATACTGTGTCCGACTCAGTCAATGACAGCTGATGCTTTGACAAAGTCAATGATTTCGCCTCCTCTGATGAAATTGCTGAGCTGTGGTGAAGTCGAGTTCTTCAACGAGGGCAACCACAAGATGACGCTGAGAGCATTGCCCCGGTTGGCGTCTGTGGAGGAGAAACACTTTGACATGAGTGACAAACAGCTTCTTCGGGAAGTCGCCACACTGGCTGCATCCTCGTATGTGGCGACCTGTCGGAAAAGGTTTATCTGGACAGCGTTGCTGTTTGCAAGCATGATGCCAGCGGCATCGGCGAGCTCTTTCGGACCTACGCATACCACGGCCTCGAGCTTTACGACGTCATCCAGTACGGTGCCTACTACCTCCTCCGTTTCGGCGTCTACTACCTCTGGAGACGATTGGTCATGGTTGATGACCGTGGTGATCATCATCGTCTTCTCTGAAAGACTTGTCTGCCAGTCTCTTCGACTCTGGTGGAGGCATCTGTTTCCTGTATCTACTCGGTCCACGACTATGCAGGTGGATGTTGATGATGAGGGCGATGGCGCGACGAACATGGATGTCGATGAGGCCTTCATTGGTGAAGGCAACCACACCGCCACGGTACCAGAGAGACGAGTTTCATCCCTGGTGGAGCTGGAGTTCATGCTCGAGGAGATCAGAATTGACCGCGATCACTGTCGCGAGATGGCAGAGAAGCGTGATTCTGAGATCGCACATCTTCGAGCGCTCAGCGAAAACCGCTGGAACACGATAGCAAGGCTGACGAATCAGCTTGAGTCTGAGCGCGCAAGGCAGACAGCCGCGCAAGAGCTGTATGTGACCTCCGCGACATGTAAGGTTTATCACCGCAATCGTCAGTGCTACCACATCCGAACCAATAGTGCCGTCAAGACATTGAAACCCTGCCAAGATTGCTGTGAAAGGCCTTAATTACTTTCCGTGTCGAGAACGGTGAGCGGAGTAGAGTTTTCTGTACATGCCTGACTCCTCAGCTTGCTGTTGTGACTGATCATTCCGGAGCGCTTGAGCCCGAGCAAAGAGTCTTTATCCGAGTCCCTTAAACCCTACAGCACCTACAAGTCTACAAGTATATGATCCTCGAAACCTTAAACCCTACAGTACCTACAAGTAGAAAAGGTTACCAGCCCTCCAAGCTGCAGCCGACGCTGGAAGTGACGCGCTACCTTTCCATGGCATTGGACTCGGGGGGGGNGGGGGGGGGGGGGGGAGCCGATGGTGATTGCAAGGGCGCCCACAATTCGTCTCCAACAAACATGGATGAGGGCATTTAGACACTCCAGTATATCCCTTGATTACGGATTTCGTAATTTATGAAACCTCTGTCTTTTTCTGGTACCGCAACATCATCAAGCATTGGTTCCTTGTTGAGGCTTTGATGGTAGAGCTCGGAATTTTCAGTAGGTTCAAGGGAGTGGGCGGAGAATTGTGAGTGTCCCTTCTTTCGGGGTCTTCATGGCAAGGATCCCGGGTTTAGGGTTTGGGGTTTAGGGTTTCTTCGGCTAGGGTTTAGGGATCTGTCTTCAAGATCGCATGCGTGAGACCAGAAGCCTGACGTTAGTTAGTTAGTCTTGAACCATGGCAGCAGCATTTGGTTCGGAGCCACTGGTTCCCCTCGAGATCTGTTGATGCCTTCTGAGTTTATCAAAAACCCTAGTGATTGCATGTTTGGAGAACCTTTGCTTAAGCTTCTCAGATGTCCGACAATTTTTCCATCAATCCCCAGATTACACCGCAAAGCGCATGTCGGACACCCAGACGCAGGAAACTGTGCGTGGAAGCTGGAAGATCGTGTATACCCGGCGTCAGGATCCGAATGGATTCCACTACACGACTCAGGTCCTGCACATGCCCACAAACAAGGTCGTGAAGAAGCTGGAAGGAAGCGACCTTGTCACAAAGTTCGGCGAGCATGAGTCTGGTGAGAATTTGCCGGAGTTTGTGGCAACCACGAAAGACGGTGTAGAGATCCTTCAGCTAAAGGTCAACGACATCAAGACCGGGGAGAAGAGGATCTATCCCCTCAAAGTGCCCCGCTGATGCTCTGAACTTTGGATTCCCGGAAGGCCAAGCAGTCGCAGCACCGGAAGTCCCCTCCCACGAACTCCAGCCTACGATGGTCTGCACTCGAGTCCGCGGTCTTGAGCTCGCCACGGCTCCCGCGAGGCTCCAAGGGTGACAAGCCAGGGCTTTGCAAATCTTGGCAGCCCCACACGGATTAAACTGAAAGCGGAGCAGCCGCTTGATCACGAAATTGGCAGAAGAGTCGCTAGAGACACAAAATATGCGCGATTTCTCTCCTCTGCCCTGCGTCGTCATGCTCGGACTTGCCCGTGCCCGCGCGACTGAGGCCTTTCCGGTGAAGGGCAAGGAACTCGCCAAGCTGGCCTCGAGCTCATGTTGGGATTGTTGGGTTTCAGATCACCTGCTTGAGAACATCGGGCTGCAGACGATGTCCGCTGTTCATGTTGCGGGCACCTTGCTGGATTATTGGTGTAAGCTAAACCTGGACCTCGACTGAAGCTGTCTAGTTACTCTAGTTTTCGTTCGACGTCTGCCTCGAAAGGACTGATTTGTCCGAGGTTATCAGGAGTGGCGCGTGGGTACCATGTTCTCGCTGGAATACAGCACGAACCCCATGTTGTTACAAGATGTTACAAGTGAGGCTGACTCGTTGGAACGCCGGGGCAGCGACATTTTGCCGCCCGTGCCTCGGGACCATTTTTTCCTTCGGCATTCTCGTCAGATTGGTTTCAACTTCGACTACCCCACCGCCTCAGTTGATCGCGCTTCACACCACGGGCTCTGATTGTGATGCCCGCATGGAGCTGCTGGAGGGTTTCGTAAGGGAGTCAAGCTCTGGGCAGCAACAAACCTGTCCTGAACCCTTAAGTTTGGGGCCTAACAGGCTTCAGGATTCCTTAGGTCCTTTAGGTTTTAGGGCGAATCGGATTCCTTAGCCTCAGAGCTAAAGCTCCCCTTCAGGTCGGAAGCGCGCCAAGTCATCGCCAACTGGTCCATCGACGCCGAAGCCCTGGAAGTTCGCCGAAAGCGGGATCTCCGATTCACCTGGCTCCCAGAGAGCAGCCTGTCTGTCTCTCAGCAGGTGGGCCTTGGAGACCCCGAATACGAAGCGGGGGATGATGTTGCAAAGCAGGCTGGGCATGGTACCGGGTCGTAGACTTGGGCCTCGGCTTGAAATTTGGGATCCGAGATGGTGTGGTTTAGATGGGTTTGTGGCGATTTTCGTGGCCACTATAGCATCGCGCACCTATACGATGCCTCGTAAACGCGTAGTCGCGGCTTCGATGGACGCAGCAGTTGTTTCGCCAACAGTGGCACTGTTAGTCCATGACCATGTTCATGGGTAGAATTAGCCTCTGCGATCATGCTGCAAGCAATGAAGCACTGCATTTTCTAGTTGAGTCACACGGATAAAAATCTATCAACTGACTGGCACATAGATGAGGCCGCTTTTTTCAAGTTAGGTGGTTATTTTGCCAGCAGATGAAGAGTGTCCAGAGAAAGTGTGGGACGATGGTTTTGGCGGCCACGTCTAATTCTCGGTGGTGGTGCATGAAGGTTGCGGCAGTAGTTGCAGGAGTTCACTCTGTGCTGGAGGGTTCAGTCCAGCAAGGCATGCGCTCCCTTTCCCTTGTGGTTCCCCTACCTCTTCTTCAGAGTTGCTGAGAAATCGTGGGCCTGGTCAGGAGCACATCAACGGTCTCGTGAAGCGAACGTCTCGAAGCAGCAACGACCACAGAGGGAAGCTGCATGCTTGATGACAAGCCAACACCAAGTTGATCGTCATTGGGCCTTTTGCCAGAACTTTGTAAATGATTCGATGTTGCTGTAAATGACGCTGACCGTAGTCGTGGTCCTTGTCATGATCCTGGTGATGCTTCTGATGCGACCGATGCTGCTGGTGCTGCTTCTGGCGATCGTGCGGTGGCCGTGATGACGATAAACGACGACGGGACGTGTATAATGATGCGGCGGAGCAGCAACAGGAGGACGATGATGATGACGGTGATGAATTGGCAACGTTGATGGTGATGGCCGCAGTTCTGGCCAAGGTTGTGATAATGCTATGATGCAAGTGATGATGACAACGATGATGGTGGTGGTGATGGTATTGCTGTGAATCGTGTACGTGCTATGCATCACTGGTGAGCAGTGATTCACTGCTAGTGCCCCATTTCATCGTCATCTTCATCTTCTTCATCATCATCAACATCGTGATCATGATCATGATGATCTTCATGACCATCATCATCGTCATCATCAGCAGCATCATCCTTACCATCATGTGCGGTCATGACCGTGATGGACCTGGTGAAAGCATCTTCGAGAGAAGAGAGACCAAGATAAATCTGAGGACCGTGCTTCTGATGTTAACAGTGGTTTCGTTGATGTCGTTAGTGGCGGTCATTCTTGCGGTTTAAGTCGGGTTTTCCGATTTCCGGTGACACGAGTCAGGGGTCATTAGTCTGAGCTGTCTCTACTGACGGGATCCGGGTCGACGGTCTGGTTTGAAGGTCAAAGAAGCACCACATCTATGTTTTGCTGCGGTTTATACCCGAAGCTTCAGGCGGCCGAAAAGGCACGCTTCAGTCACTGACCTGCCCGCAGAGCAGCACCTGCAACCTGCCGGGGTCTCGATGGCTTCGGGTTTGAGCTGAGCAGCTGGAACAGGATTAATTCGTCAGGCAGTAGTAATCAGAATCATGGCTGTGATAATCATGAACTACTGGCTTTTGGCAGTACCAGCAGTTACTAGCAGTGGTCGTGCGCCAGGTTATTGTGGACGGTAATTGGTGGTGGTGGTCGTGGTGGTGAGTCGGTCGTCGTCGTCGTAGTAGTACTAGTAGCAGCAGTAGTAGTAGTCGTGTCGTGGTACTACTACTACTACTACTACTACTACTACTACTACTACTACTACTACTAGTACTAGTACTAGTACTAGTACTAGTACTAGTACTAGTACTACTACTACTACCACTACTACTACTACTACTACTACTACTACTGCTACTCCTGCTGCTGCTGCTGCTACTACTACTACTACTCCTACTGCTACTGCTACTGCTACTGCTACTACTGCTAGCACTACTACTACTACTACTACTACTGCTACTACTAGTTGTACTACTAACAGCAAGCAGCAGCAGCAGTTGAAGGAACCAGCGGCCCCGCCACCACTTCGACGAGGAATAGCTGTGGCCGTCGCCGTAACAATAGCACCACCTGTGGCAGCTAATTGCAGTCCTGGCAGCTGTGGTTGTTGGACCTAGGAAAGACGTATCAAGTACTGATGGGGTTGACAAAGAGGCTGCTCTCTTCCGTGCGCTCCACGGCGAAGCCTGCCCCGAACGCCGAACTCCACAAAAAAGACACTCTATACCAAGATATGCAAGTGATGGGCACTGTCATGACGAGCTAGGTGGAACCTGCTGCACGTGACCTTGGCAACAGTGGCTGCCCGTGGCTTCTCCGGGCGCACGCTTCTAGGCGTCGCTTGCTTAGAGTCTGGAATCCTCTCCCTCGCTCTGTTGATCTTTCTGGCTGCTTCCCTCTCTTTCTCTCTCTCTCCCTCCCTCTCTTGTTTTTTCTTCTTAGTTTACTCGTTATTTTGGGGACATCCTCCACGATTGTGTTCTGCATATTGCATTTTCTACTATGCATTATTTTGCGTTGACTTCAATGCTGTGAGCCGGCACTGTTCGCTTCATGTTTCCCCCGGAGTGACCCATTAAAGTAAGCAGCCATGCCATTGCGGCGCTATTCCTCTTCAAGCCGGTTATTTGACCAGATGCCCGGCTTCTGTTCCGTTTTTGCTACCCCTACTTCCCAGAAAGTGTTGAGGATCCTGCAGGTTCAGGGTTTCTCGGGTGTAGGGGTCATGGAGGTTCTAGGGAGCATCGGTAGGTTGCCCCATCTGCAGCGGGTTGAAGCATCCAGTGTGAGTGGGAAGCCTCGTACGGAGGATTCCCGACTTGAGTCAGGAATCCTTGGCCTCGCAAGCAGAATCAGTGAGACTTTTATTCCAGTTCACATGTATGATATGAAGTGTAATTATTGGTTACATGTTATTCTGAAGCACCGGTCGTGTACCAAGATCGACTGTGCCGTGAATGCTTGTGGCACTGCCTTAACGCTTGTAGCAATGTTGCCCTGTGCCGTACTGCGGTTTATCACGTCCGATTTCAAAATGCGAAACTCGAAGTTTCGACCCAACTTGACTGCACTTCTGATTCTGGAACCTGCTGGCTTTAGCCGTTTGGGCAGTGTTCGGGCTGAGGATGGCAGCATCCTCTCCCACGGCAGCGAGGGTGGCATGGTTTGGCGCTAAGCCTGGGTCCGCTGTACCTCCTTCGAGACTGCAGGTCTTCGTGCGGTGTTTGACAGCCGATTCCCTGAACCCTGGAAACCCTAAACCGGGCCTTTCAACCCTAAGCTCGGATTTTGCCTTAAACCCCAAGCGGTTACCCTTCAGCCGCCAGCCCTGAACCCTCCGAGGCCCTGAGGTACCAGGATCCGGAGATCGGTGTCCGCGAGGCCCAGGCGCGACGCTGAACTGCAGCCTGCTGTGTAGCCTCGCTGTGTTCGCGTGGGTCATGGTGTCGGTGTTGGGCAGGAGAGGCTTGCTTTGCTCTTTCAGCTACGGCACATCGTTGTTGTCGCACGGGGTGTAATTAACTACAACGCTACTTCCTGTCGTTGTGGCCTTCCTCAACCCTAAACCCTAAGCCTAAACCCTTATAATTCCTAAACCCTAAACCCCACGGCCATCCCCAAACCCTACACCGGGAAACCGAGGCAGCCACGTTTGCAGAGGGAGCCTCATGGACTTTTTTCGGGTAAGCATCGTTCCGCGTTTAGGGTTCTAGGGTTTACGAGTTTAGGGTTCAGGATGTTCGGGTTTTCGTTAAACCACCAAACCCTACTTTTTTGTAGGTTCTGATCATAAACCCTAATATGGAATTTATAGGGACCCTACAAAAAAGTAGGTTTTGGTAGGTTAAGGTAGGGTATGACCTCTCTCATAATCCACTCTGCGGGCAGCGCCTTTCTGCCAGGCCTTCGTGAGAACTTTTGCTGGGAGGCCAAGACAAAGGTCATGAGTTCGGCGTTGCGTGACCCTAAACCCTAAACCTTAGGGTACAGCTATCAGCTTTGTCAGGTTAGGCGGCTGAAGACATCGTTCAATGATTGATACAAGTTGTTGTTGACGAAAGTGTTTTGTACAGTATGTTTGGCCACGTGCAGCAGTGTGTTTATAGCTCTTCCGAGAAATAGAAGCAAGGTTGACTCAGTTTGTTTCTGTGAGACAGAATTCGTTCGGGAAGGGCGCGACCGCTACGGCAAACATGTTCACTAGACAAGTTGAGCAGGGGGATCCCCTGCATGGCTTCTGCGGAACGCAACACGTCATCATTGGCTCTTTCGATACATCCTCAGGCGTGAACCAAAAAGCTTGACCCTCGAACCCGACATATCAACGCCAAGCCCTGAAAACCCTAGAAGCCCTGTGTGTTACCCAAAGCCCCCGTCGAAGTTGCCGAGGTCGACAACTTCCTGAATTGCAAGCAGTGCCCGGAAGCCCAACCTCACTATGTAAGAGACAGCTCGAAGTGACACAGTAGGCTGGGCTTATAGGGTCCTCATGGGGATTTTTTCGGGTTGAGAATTGGCGACTTCACTCCTAGAGCGCTCCGAGGGATCCTTGTTCCTGCGATTCCCCCCCCCCCACCCCCGCCCGGGTCAAATTTTGGGGATGCAGGGTGTCAAGATCGAAGCTGCAACCACCGTCGATGTGCCCCGAGGTCGTGAGCGCTTCATCTGGGATTACGACCAGTGTAACTATGGCCGCTGCGACTACAAGGCCGGATCGCGAAGGAGTTTCATGGCGACCATTGCATTTGGGATGGTTATGAAGTATGAAGGAGCAGACCGGGCAGCCACCATCGCGACCATTACCATCAGCTCATTTCCCAGCCCTGCATCTTCAACAACAACAGCGACATCAACAAGACAAGGGCTATGTAGTAATAGTATCCCGGATTGTTGAGGCCCCGGTAAAAGAGCACGTTCGGGACTGTCTTCGGTAGTTCTGGCTCAGCTGTCCCAGCAGGACTGGCAATCATTGCCGCTTTGGTTGTCGCTTGGCTCATGAACACTTGCTGGATTTCAGCTTCCGTACGGGCTGCAAGTGAGGTACTTGAGGTCAGACGATGGAATTGTTGGTTCCCCTGATTGAAGAAGACACTGGAACCGTGCAAGAAGGCAGCAGTGAGTGGTCCATCCACTTCCCACAGAAGCTTATGAGTCCATCATTTCATTTCCATGACTCCGCCTGCGTATTTTGTCGCACATACTCCATCGTAGCAAGAGTCTAGCTGTTCGAGATTATTTATGCAACGTACAGCTTACGCAGGCTTTGCAAACTGTCTGATACCTGACCTGCTTGCATTTCGCTTTGTTATCGCATGAGCAATGTGCGACGGTCGTGGACTTGCTATGAATATGATGTTGGGTAGATTTCGGGGTGTGTACATATATCTATCAAGCGGCACACACATACACACATGCGCGCGCGTTTCTGGTCTTGCAAGTGTATCAATATGTACACATATGGACAAACATGTACATACTATCAAGGTATGTGTGCGTGGTCAGTCAGTCTTTGTTAGCACAAATATATGTTTGGACATGTGTATTTGATGAGTGGGTGGCAGGGGGATGGAGGGATGGAGGGATGGATAGATGGATGCACGATGGATGTACGCACTCGCAATTGCAACGGTGAAGTAGATCATGTGCCGCGGACACGTACGTTACAAAGCTACAGTTGAATACACTCCCAGCGAATAAGCACACGCCCATGACACACAGTATCTTGGGGGGGGTGCAAACATTCAATTTCGTCAGTGTCTACTGATGCGTTACCCGGGCTTGGGTTTCTGGTGACAGCAGCTCGACCAAGGTGGCGGGTGCACAACGCCGTCAGCTTGCATGTAGCTTGGGACTGAGTTTCCGTTATCAGCAGAGAATCCGGAATCTATGTGGTACGAAGGTTAGCCTTTTTCACCCGTGTCGAAAGCTCCGAGCTGTTTGGAATACAAATTTCCATGGAATTGCCTTAGCCTCAAAGCCTGGCTGCAACGCTACTGTTGTTGGTGCGTGTGCTTTGCATCATGCTCATCGGTCACAGTTGCAAGTGCGCTCTCTGTCGTCACTGCTTGCTTGACTGCTACTAGTAGTTCCGATTCTCATATTTATCGCTTTTTGCGCTACTTTTGCTCGACGCTTTCGGCTTCTGCTCCGGTCTGGTTTTTGGCTTATGGCTGTTTGCCTGTAGCTTCATGTTAAGTCTCGCTATGTCTCGCCTACTGTTGCATCATTGTCTGCGTGTGTGCTCAGTTGTCAAGAGTTGTCATGCATGTCTCATCTATTTGCGACCGCCTTGCTTCAGTACGTTCTGTTCATCTCTGCTCCATTCACCGAGAATTTATTGTCACCCAGTCGGAACCCTAAACCCTAAAAGCCCACATCTTAAACCTTAAAGTCCCTAAAGCCCTAAACCCACCAGGAAACGGTGGAAACTCCGACATGGTTGGCTCAAGCTACAGGCCTCCCACCGCGGCTCGCCAGTGGATCGGCGGTGGCCGGAGTACCAGGCGCCAGGGCTCGGGCAGTCTCGGCTTTTGAGCTTCCGTTTTGTATAGGGCTTGAAGGAACGCTTTGGCGAAGTCGCGAGGCCTCTCTTTTGAGACGGGATTTGCCGCTTGACGCTTGGCGCAGCTCTGTGATTCTCAGCGGCTTTGGGAGGACTGCCCGCGCTGCTGGCGAGAAGACCTCGTCCTGGGCAAGCCAGTGAGGGTGCGCAGGGCCGCTTCTCATGTGAACCGAAGACCCCAAACATCCCAAGCTTTGTGAACTGTAGTACAAACAAACCCTCGACGTCCCCAGGGTCCGGCTTGCATCTGAGTCTCGGTACAAGTTCAACAAAAACCCTGAAACCTCCGACACAGCTTGGGGCTTTGCCATGTACCGGAAGACTGTGATTGAACGTCTGAGTATGTCCGGAAACCCGAGTTGAGCTGTGGCAGAAGGCTGCTTGAAGCCCGAAGGTCCCAGCTCCGATTCGCCCCCTGGGGCAAGTTTGATATCAACAAAAAATTTAGAACCTAAATCTGAAGCAGACAGCAGTCGCAAAACAACAGCTAACGCCCCCTTCGCTTGCTAGCCAGAAATCGCATATCACCCTGGACACTAAAACAACTAAAGCCCTAAAACCCTAACCCCCTAAAACCCTGAAGCCCGAAACCCTAAAACCTAAAACCCTCAACCCTACACCTCGAAACCCTAAACCCTCAACACGACCCTCAACCGATCTGTCAGCTCCTGTCCGAGCAGCCGGGGGTGGATGCCTACGACCTCCAAGCCCGCTCCGAGAGCCGCTGGGGACCCGGCTCTCGTCTCTCTTGCGCACCTCGAAAGAGCAGAGGTTGGGCTGTCGGCTTTAGGAGGTTGCATCGGGTTTGAGATTTAGGGTTGAGGGTTTCAGGTGTGAGCTAAGGTTTGGTAGTTTAGGGTGAAGGTTAGTGTGTAAGGTTAACGGCTCGCTCCAAGTATTACCGCTGATAATGCTCAGGCCCGATGGCGGGCTGACGATGTTCGGACAAGTCCCAGCTGATGCTGATGATGCTTCCTGGTCGGCTGAGGATGCTCGGACAAGGGCCGGCGGCTGATGCTGATGATGCTTGCACGCTGATGCTCATCATGCTCGGGCCCGATGACCGGCTGATGCTGATGATGGATAAATGCTGATGCTAATCATGCTCGGGCCTGATGACCGGCTGATGCTGATGATGCTTGCACGCTGATGCCAATCATGCTCGGGCCCGATGACAGGCTGATGCTGATGATGCTTGCACGCTGATGCTCATCATGCTTGGGCCCGATGACCGGCTGATGCTGATGATGGATAAATGCTGATGCTAATCATGCTCGGGCCTGCTGACAGGCTGATGCTGATGATGCTTGCACGCTGATGCCAATCATGCTCGGGCCCGATGACCGGCTGATGCCGATGATGCTTGGGCCTGGGGTCGGCTGAGACTGAGGATGCTCGGGCCCGATGACCGGCTGAAGATGATGATGCTCAAACGAGGCCCGACCGATGCTGATGATGCTCGGGCCCGATGGCCGGCTGATGCTGATGATGCTTGGGGCTGGGGTCGGCTGAGGATGCTCGGACAGCGGCAGGCTGAAGCCAATGATGCTCAAACGAGGCCCAAACGAGGCCCGGCCGATGTTGATGATGCTTGGGGCTAGGGTCGGCTGAGACTGAGGATGCTCGGACAAGGGCCGGCTGATGCTGATGCTCAAACGAGGCCGGGCTGATGCTGGTGATGCTCGGGCCCGATGGCCGGCTGATGCTGATGATGCTCAAAACGAGGCCCGGCTGATGCTGTTGATGCTCGGGCCCGATAACCGGCTGATGCTGATGCAAACGAGGTCCGGCTGATGCTGATGATGCTTGGGACGGGGGTCAGCCGAGACTGAGGATGCTCGGACAAGGGCCGGCTGAAGCCAATGATGCTCAAACGAGGCCCGGCTGATGCTGATGATGCTTGCGCATGATGCTCGGGACCGATGACCGGCTGATGCTGATGATGCTCAAACAAGGCCGGCTAATGATGTTGCTGAATCGAGGCCCGGCTGATGCTGTTGATGCTCGGGCCCGATATCCGGCTGATGCTGATGATGCTCAAACGAGGCCCGGCTGATGCTATTGATGCTCGGGCCGGATAACCGGCTGATGATGCTTGGGGCTGGGGTCGCTGAGGATGCTCGGACACGGGCCGGCTGAAGTCAATGAT